>BSBM01000493.1:11995000-12405000 GCA_027924585.1 Larix kaempferi | reverse complement strand
TGGATATATGGTGATATCTATTACAATTTTCTCATATTTTAATCATTTAAGTGATAATACTAAACCCTCAACTAACCTAATTAACCTTTATTATAAATCTACTTATATAGTTAACTCATTAATAATAATAATACAAATTATTATCTAGTTAACTCCTTAATAATAATCGTAGATCCATTCATCATATACACATATATCAACGTGACTCAATCCTCATGTTGAAACTATATGTATTACTATACTTCCATACCTTACATCGGAATGTAACCCAATTCCTTAACATAGGAGGTTTAACTATATAATAACACAATATATATTCATAAGGATTAATTGATAAGCTTTAGCATGTATATTCCAATTTTCGTCGAAGACTGAGGGCAATCCTTTGGCCTTTAACCCTTGGAGTTAATACATAAGATTTTGACTAAACTTACTTTATAATCTTACTTTTTAACATTGAACATATAAATGATTTAGTAGACCTATTTTTTTCAATATTAACTTATAACATTCCATTTTTTTAAGACATATATTATTCAGTCTACTGCATGCCATTTAATGCTAAGAAAACAGGCGTGTCGACCAGATCTAACGTCCAACAGGTTGGCTGCCTATCGCCACATTAAATGACTTGGATCATGTTGATAGCTGCCACAGTTGATATCCGTGAGGGGGAATCTTAAGGCACCATCATTTCCTGGCCAAGCTGCCAGACCGCGTATTTGATTGATACAATAATATTGCTCAAGGACTTGACCTAAAGCAGATTCTGTACTGATAAGACGCAGGTCTTGGAAATGTGTTTGCAGAGTATGGGAGGCATTTATTGCTTGTCGGAGTTGTCGGGCGTAAACCATGTTTGGGACGGTGACTGTTGACGTTGGATACCGTCGATGCTCTGGGACCAAGTTTATTAATAGGTTGGGATGCTGCAGATTTTCATCCAATACCTCTGTAGACCTAAGCTGCCAGGTTGGCTTCCATTGGCTAGCGTAGTCACTCCAGCTCATTTGTTCATCTAAATATCTGCATGTGTTGCTTCCTTCATGCCATTCTATGATAATCACCATGCAACTTGGGGTTTGAATTCCATATTTTTCCTGCAAATGTTCTCTGGTTAAAAAATCAGCAATACAATTCTGAGAACCTTTTATGTGTTTAATTTCAAACTCATACTGAGAAAACATTGCCTGCCATCTAGCAAACTTTGCTTTAGCAGTAGAGTTTCGTATTGGATTTTCCAATACAAACTTCATTGCTTGGCTGTCTGTTCTTATTAAGAACTTCTTATTCATTAGATGAATTTCAAATTTCTGAATTGCATTTAGACAAGCCTTTATTTCCTTATCAATAGTATGGTATTTTTTCTGTGCATCGTTCCAAGTTCCTGAAGTGAACCATACTATTTCTTCATCCTTGCCATTGCAGTCTTTCCTGCACTGCTTCAGTACTGCTCCCCAGCCTTCTTCTGAGGCATCAGTTTCAAGGATCTTCATGAGATCTTCATCAATAACATGAAGGATAGGAAGAGTTCTCACCTTTGCTTTTATCCTTCGTACCGCTTCAGTGTGCTGTTTTGACCATGGAGGAGGGTTTGTTCCCAATCTTTTATTAAGTAGCTTTCTATCTTGAGCACAATTTTCATAGTAGGCTGCAACATAGTTCAAGCATCCCAGAAATCTCTGTAATTGTTTTTTATCTGTGATTACATCAGGGAATTTTTCTGCAAACTCAATGGCATGCTTCTGAACTTCTATCTTTCCATGTTTAATTCTCTGTCCCAAGAATTCAATATCAGTTTGGAACAATTTCATCTTCTTTTCTGAAAGAACGAACCCATTCTTATGTACAACATGCAATAGTGTTCTGAGATGTTTTATGTGTTCTTCAATGGACTTTGAAAATACTAAAATATCATCAATATATACCATCAACCAGTCCATGTATGGTTCCAGAACAGACTCCATAATTCACTGGAACTTTGAAGGGGCATTCTTCAAGCCAAATGGCATTACCTTCCATTCATATTGTCCATGAGGCACATTGAAGGCTGTTTTATACTGATCTTCTGGTTTTATGCCAATTTGCCAAAAGCCAGACTTGAGATCAAACTTTGAAAAGATTTTGGCTCCTGCTATCTGTTTGATCAAATCAGATTTGTTTGGAATTGGATACCGGATCCATTCCAAAGCATCATTCAGAGGTTTGTAGTTGATGACCATTCTAGGAACTCCTCGAACCTGCTCTGAATGTTTGTTGACATAGAATGCTGCACATGACCATGGACTTCTTGATTTTTGGATGAGTCCTTTGTTAAGCAAATCTTCAATTTCCTTTTTGCAGAGTTGTCTGTATTCTTTATTCATTGGGATGGCTCTGCTTCTACTAGGGTTTCCCTGGAACCCTTCTCTGTATTTTAGGTTTACCCAAAACTGTTTCCTATGCCATAATGCATTAGGAGACGTGTGGCAAACCTTGTCAGCAAATTCTTTTCTAATTTCTTCAATTTTTTGCTGTACACCGGGATTCTTTAATTCTTCTTCTAGCCTGTATAGGTGCTCAGCTTTCTTGATTGCTCTAATCTGAATCCCTTTTTCTTTTATTTTTTCCCTTACTGTATTTACTTCTAGGGTCCAGATTGAGTGAGTTTTTTCTTCAGATGACACTAGTGGAAGAAATATTTCTTTTCTTTTAATAGTAAAATGATAACCAATTTGGCCTCTACTATTATACTTGACACCATGAGGAATAGTAGTAGATAGCAAACTAGTTCCAATAATACATTCATGAGTAAAGTCATCTTCAACCAGTAGAAAGATACAGTTTATATAAAAATTGCCAAGACATACCTTTCCAAAACTGGTTTTGTACTCAATTGCCTTTCTTCCTCCAAATCCTCAAACTGGAGTTCGACAAGGTTCCCAATAATGAGGATCAACATACTTTCTTTTTAGGAAACACAGGTCTGCTCTAGAGTCAATGAGTGCAAGCACTTTGACTTCATCTTCATGTATTTTGATATGCAAGTTGACTACTGTTTGCTGATGTACAGCAACCATTAAATGCATATCTTCTTCAGACTGTTCAGGCTTTGACTGTGATGATCCTGGATGTTGTTTCATTTCTTCAATCAAGAACCTAAGTTATTTAACTTCCTGTACCAGCTTTAGATGCTCTTTATGAAGGGTGGCCAGGTCAATCTTTTGTGGCTCTTGCTGCATTTTGGCCAAGAGAGGATATACATTCTTTTCCATGCTCGGGAGATTAGCAGCTTTCCATGACCATTTGAATTTTTCTTCTCCTGAGCTTTCTTTCTCTGATTCTGTATCTTGGACATATTTTCTCCTAAATTTATTCTTTGGGCTTTGTACTCCTTTTCCCTTCTTGTCGCCCAAGAAAATCTTGTTAAAGCTATTTACCAAGTCATCCTTTTTACTGCCTTCTTTCATTTTGGCAATAGCTTTCTTTATCAGCCTTTTAGGATCTTCTTCATCTTCATCATCGGTTCCAGCCATGAAACAATTTGCTGCTTCCGAGTCGCTTGAGGAAGAGGAAGACTCTGTTCTAATATTTTGTTTAGTCCAAGCAGCAAAAAACTTCTGTTCGTCTGATTGCAAAGAACTATCTGAGTCATAAGTCACTTGCTCTTCTCAACATTCAATACATTTTCCACCACATTTGCAAGGATTATTGTACATCTGGTGGACATGCATGAGATTAGTATTTTCTGGTTCATTGCTTTCTGATTCAATGATCTCATCTGTGTTCTCTTCATCTGGGGCTACTACATGCATCAAGTTGTGTCTCTTTGGAGGGGCTCTTCTAGGTATCCCTATGAGATTATCATCAAAAGGTTCTACCTTGGGGAATACCTTTTCTCTGTTAGACCAGGTCCTTGTTCCTTTCTGCTTCCTCTGATAATCTTGATTTCGTTTGTAACATTCAAAAGCAGAGTGGCCTTCTTTGCCACAATAGAAGCATTTCATTTTTCTTTTCTCTGGCTCTTTTCTTGATTCTGGAGGATGTTTTACCTTCCATCTGCTAGAAGACTTTCCTTTATATGTATTTTTTGTTTTATGGCCAGAGTGATGTTTGTGAGATTTTTTTGGAGGCTCAATGCCGAACATCCGGCATACTTCCCTACCGCCACGAAAAGAGACCGAGTGGGAGAGGTCTTTATCTAGCTTTTTATTTTCACAATATTGCAGGAAGATTTTTTCTGCAGCAGCTCTGAACTGTCCCCATGTGTGGAGAGACAGATCTTCCTCAAATTTTTCTTGCAGGAGTTCCCGGAACCCCGAGGGTAAACCAGCAAAATATTTTTCTTTGAAAACTCTTTCTTCTGCTCTATCAAACTCAATCTTATAGATTCTTCTGATCCATTGCTTATGATACCAGTGATACTGGGATACTGTCTTGATTCTGAGTTGTAGCAGAATCTGTTTATGTTTTTCTGCAATGGTAGCACTATAGCCACAAAATTCTGCAATGATCGCGGCCAGGAGTGCACCAATGATATTTGGTTCACCATTTTTAGTGCTGTTCTGTATTTCCATTTTCTGAACATTTGGGAGATGGACATTCCACCAAACACCCAAATTTCCATTGAAGCCTGAGACAATAACATTTACTGCCTCTGCATGGTCGTGTCTGCCTGTAGACATATAAGCTTGAAAGCATATCATCATTTTATTGACCATATCTAATATTTCACCTTCATTCTTATCATCCAAATTCCATGAATAAAAATTCTTTGGGTTAAAAGATTCCTGGAAACCTGAATCTTCTTTGTGGAGATCTGGAGGCACAAATTTGCGCGGCTTATTATAATTCCAACTGGATTCTGCAGCCATGAGGATGACTTCTTTGCCAAATATCTTCGGGGTGAGGGGCGCAGAAGGTGTGATAGGTAGTGAACTAGCAAGAGATAATTCACCAGGACGGCTAAGCTTAGATGAATCAATTTTTGGCTTAGCAATTTCTGCTTGGATCTTGCCAACTGTTTTGGCAGTGTAATTAACTTTCTCTGCTATGTAGGAAAAGGCTTCTCCTACATTTTTGTCTAAGTTGGATATGGAATCTGTCAAATCATCCTTTAAAGAATTATTTTCCGTTCTGACTTCTTGAGCAGAGACTGGGATATGTTCAACAGTATTCAATCGAATATGCTGAACTTCATCATGAATTTTTTTGCAAGTATATTGCAGAGAATCAATCTGTGTAGATCTTGGCATTCTATTTTGTATTTCTATATTTTGGATGGCCAATCCTTTTAATGCCAAGTTTGACCAATTTGCTTGTTCGGCTTTATCATTATTTAGAAGGATGGGAGCTGCAGGTGCTGATCCTTCTTCATATTCAAGCTTAATTGGCCTGAAGGGTGGAAAGTTTACTTCCGTGTAGATTTCTTCACCCTGGAGACTTTTCCATAGATGGCCGCTCTGAGTCTTTTCTCCTTTGGACTCAGGCTTCTTGTCCTCAGCCTTTGCAGAGGACTGCATCATTGCCAGTGTCTGTTTGAATTCCTTCCGCCATTCATAGAAGGAAATCCATTCATTTCTTAGATCCATCTCAAAGTGCCACCTTTCAGACATCTTTCTCCTTTCTCCTAGGGGCAATGTTTGTTTCCAGAATCCTTCAGCTTCTGGATGAGTGTAGAGATCCCAATAAAACAGATTTTTCATGATCTTATCTTTAGGATCAAAAGGATCATGGCCGAACTTTATTATCTCAAATATTTCTTTCTGGGCCAAAGAGGGTTCTTTGATGTCTTTCCTGGTACAAGGCTTCATCCTGGATGGCGGGAGTGCCATTCTTTGTTGGATCTTATGTTCTCTGGCCTGAAGTCTGTATTGCTCACCTTTTTCCATTTCTTGAGCAGGTAGGTCTAGTAATTTTCTGGTTTGGCTGGAGAGTGGGCAGAATCCTAGACCATATTTATCCATGTGGGGTTTCTGGATAGACAAAATGCGATCTAACTGGGATGTGGCATCAAAAATTTCATCCTTGTGGATCTCAGTGATACCTGCAGATGCCTTTTTGAAATTTTCTTCCCACGAGCTAGAGGCAGATGATGCCATCATGAATTCTGATTCATGTGGATATTGACTTAGGGGAGAAGGTTCACATTCAAGATTTGGACATGGATATTTGTGTGAACTTTCTTTATCTTTTGGTTGTTTGGGAGGGACTAGGTCCTGACATTCAGGACAAACAACAGAAAAGGGAATATTTACAGGAACTTCTTTATGTAAGCAAGCTCATCTTAAGAAAGGTTCTTTTACAGAGGAGGTCCTGCTTATAGCATGTTCAAAAGAAGTTGTTCGGAAAGAATTATTGGAGTGTGGAGATTGAAAAGAGGTAGATCTAGGTAGAAGATTCCCACCACGCTGGGCTGTTGGAGGGGGGAAAGAGATAACGGCAGAGGAGGAGTCTTCACGAATATCGGAGGTGGTGACAGACTGAGAAAGAGGCTGTTTTGGGGCATCCACCACCCACTTAGGAGGAAAGCTGAGTTGGTTCCAAGAAATTTTTGAAGGAACAAGGGAACCATTCCTGGGATCACTTCTAACCAAGACCACAGCTGTGTCTTGGTCTCTGGAATACAACTGGTTAATTGGATTTTGAGTATTAGTAAATCGGAGGGCAAGGGAGTGATGAATCCGGAGGTTTAAAGCTCCAGGCTTCATATCAAAACCAGATGTGTAAATCTTGACTTCTAATACTTTATGAATCCAGGGATCATTCAGAGAGATGTTAAAGCCAGGAATTATATCTAGATATTGAATGCCATTTGAGAGTGGCATTTGGACTCCGCCTATTAATGCATCCATGAACTTATTGTGTCGGTTATCCAAACAGCAGACAAGGGCTGTGGCATTTATGCCAGGACGGACCAGAGGTTCAACACCAATGAGGGCTCTACCGAGATTAACAAAATTCTTTCCATATTTTTTCTTATAACTTTTTACTTCTGCTGGGTCAAGGAGACCAAGGGTCTGACCGGCTGAACTATTATTTACAGTGACTTCAGAAACACCTTCACGAACTTGAAAAAGTTGTCTAGACTTAAAATGAAACATAGACATATCCTGATATATCTGATCGACTGAAAGTCGGGGTAGTTCAAAGGGTTTTGTAGGATCATTATTAACAAACTCAGAACTACCATGATTTATCCATTGAATATCGCGACTGGGAAATAAATCATTCATTGAAGAAGTAGAACATTCAGCAGAAGATTTATTTTTTAACTTATCATAGGGAATATGAGAATCCATGAGAACCTGATTATAGATGATCGATAGGCTCTGATACCAACTGGTATCGCAGGGGCCTCTACACCTGGTAGATTGGAGCAACTTCCAGCGTCGGGCTTGCTTTTCCTGGCTTGAATGACTGAAACTCACACGCCTGCTATCTTTCTTCGACTGCTCCTTAACTTGTCGAACATGCACTGCTGCTCCCTCGAGACTTAATTTGTGACTTACTTCTATTCACGACTAGAACGATGAATCTTACGAGATAGCAAGGAATTCCAGACCCGGGCTAATGGGTGATACGGCTTAGACAAACCAGAAATACACAAATTCGAAACTGGGAATGGTACCCAGACTTTATATTAATTGCAGCGGAATAATTACAGAGCTTTCAGATTGCAAATAGTTCTTAGACTTCTAATATTCCTCTATCTTATGCACGCAGGCTCATTTATCTTTGGGTAAGGGCTGAAGCGCTGAACCTACTCGAAGGCTTCTGGAAGCACTACGCAGACAGATCAGAACGACACCTATCTTGGACACACAGGCTAAGATATTCTGATGCGATGTTATACCAGTGCTGGAAACTCGCAGAGCATACAATCTTGCCTAGACACCTATCAGACCTTGCAAGCTTCAACTACTGAAACACTTGCAGACTCAAATTCTAGACTCTCTAAGAATGCGAATGCCAAATGAAGAAGGCAGGCTCATATTTATAACATGGAGGAGCCTTGGATCCTTTGGGAGAATCCATTGTAGGTCCCGTGAAATCGAATCAAATTGTCCTTAAAGATGGCCAGTTAGATTTGTGTTGGAGATGTGGGTCAATCCGCACCAGAAGTCAGGAAAGTGTCCTGAGTCTCCATGTGACAAATCATGATCGTGGCTCTTTACAAAGTGGAGATCACGGAAACTACTTATTATCGAGACGACAATACATAGTGGAGATTTTTATTAAGGAATCCCACGGAAAACCTTTTATGACAGAAGTGACATTACACAGTGGAGATTTTGAAAGAGGAATCCCACGAAAAACCTTTCATGATGAGGACACTAGCAATTGTCATCAATCAAAAAATTGTAGGCAGTACGAGTCTGGGGCCATTCTATCATATCGTCGTATGGATGGCCATACCGACACTGATAAGTGGGGTCCCACATTTTTGTATAGATGCTCCGGATGATGATGCGTTGCCCATTTCTGTTTTGTACTTGAATTTTGGTCTTCACAAGCCACTGGAATTTATTTGAAATAAAAGTATGTAGTAAATGAGTATTATCACACACATCACTTATATACATGTCTTCCACCTTGGAGCACGAGATAAAGTACTGGCTATGTTCGTGCTGAATTATTGCAAGGTCCACTCCGCTTTTGCTGAGGCCGAAATCATTCCACCAACAATGAATCCAGTCAGGAATTTCATGGATCACATGGGCTCGCTGGAGGCCAAACTTGATTTTGGCAAAGTAATCATGGTCTCTATTACCATGTATGTTAACCCCAATGCACTTCTAGTATTGATAATTAAGACTCTATGTATTTAATGCAGTCATCCCTTATTGGTTAACACATATCCTCCATTGATCGAATCAGCTACGCAATTATCGCCAGCACATAATTGCACAATATGAATGTATACGTATATATACATATATCCACCCTTCTTACGGATCGAAGAGAACTTCCATTATTCCTTTGATGGATATCGGAAATCAATCTGTTCCTTAACAGAAGTTGCATGGTATTGTATTTAAATAATTCGTTTTATAAGATGTTATCCTCCAGCATGTCTAGTCTTCATGCGTGTGTTACATTAACCATGCAAGTGCAGTCTTATTCATTATTCATTATTCGTTTAACCATGCAAGTGCAAGTGCAGTTACATTAAGATGTTGTCCTCCAGCATGTCTAGTCTTCATGCGTGTATTACTTTACTTAGTTGTTGTCAACGCCGACTGGAGGCTGACCAGTAACTCGCAAGTTAGGCCCGAGTTGCATGCAGCGAACTAGCGAGTTGGGCATGAGGTTTGATGCGTGCAGCGCGCCACGATCATTTAGCTGCGCATGCGCTAGGATGAGAAAGGCCTCATATAGAGGTGTCAAGTGTGGAAACATTGGTATCTTCAGACCTCCAGAGTATTGCCAGATAGAGACGTTACAACAGTGCGATTTAACCCTTTTAAACTCGTGGTTCTATATGATTCGTCACTGATATTATTGGGACTATGAGCCGATTGACCACTAACTAACTGCATCAAAATATGCTCTACATCTAGTGAATAAATTGTAACTAGAATTTTCAGATGTCTTCTAAGAGTAGTTAATAAATTGTAGAGTTAATTATGGAAACGTTGGTATGGAACGTTTCAGTAGCTACAAACCGTGAATTCAATATTGGCCATAAGTTAAGGTATGTAGATACCCACGTTGAAAATATGACTACCATATATAGCAAGCAAGTTAAAAGTACAATTTATAAACTTGGGATATAACATATGGTCATATATTATATATATATTGTACCAAGTTGGCATAGCGCCGAATTATGGTAAAACCATTATAATGTAACTCACTATAAAACAACGCTATGACCAATTGGTACATGCGCATAATTGTTAACATAACAATTGAAATGGCAAACGTTAATGTGAACACCAACAAGGTTAAGCGCTTTAACACTCTAACCCTAGGTCAGACGTTAATGCATACATACCAACCACGACACCCTCCCAACTGGGCATCCACCACCTAGACAGTTTCGTATGCCATATCGTGTTAGTGCTCCGGTTTGTAACTTTGTCATGTATCTTATGTTGATAATATGAATGTGCTTGACTCAGGCTTGCCATGCAGACAACTACTTGTGAACCAATGTTTTGAACCCGGTCGGGTGTGCCCTTCTGGTTGGTAGCTCAGCTCTTCGACAAAAAGTAATAGAAGCCATGCATCATAGTGAGGACTACGTGTGACCAGCTATCCCAAGCTGGCTCGCATGCAGCGACACCAACTTGACCTTCGTACCATTAATGCTCTACCGGTACACTTAAATATTACAGTGATCTCCACTGTAGATGGCGATCCGAGTAACGTCTTGGTTGCCGCGAGGTTCATCATCGTCGTTGGTCTGTTTCATGGAATTTTTCACCAACGTTCTTCGTACCACTCTGTTAATACATCGCCACCAGGCTCAGTGGTCACTACAGGTTGGCCCGGTTCCATCACGCTTATCAACTTTGGTTTTTTCCATACGTTATTCCTTTCGCACTGCGTCGAAGCTCTAGGAGCACCTCTACTCCAAGTAGAGGGCTCATGCTCGTCAAAAAAACATGCAGCATGCTCAAACCATAGCAATGAAACAACTAAGAGGATTTTCTGATGCATGTCCACGCAGCTCGGTAAGCGACTCTGTCTCTGAAAACCTATCAATCGTTTCAGCAATTGGATGTTCGGTCATAACTCCCAGCACTATCCACTTAACGCCTTCATGTCTTCAATGTGCAGGTTAACGTGGTTACTATTTTGGATGTTACGTCCAGCTCTAACCCTAAGGTGAGCATTTACCAACATATCACTTTTACCATGCTGCGCTTACGTTTTTACTTATTACCACCCAACTGAAATTTGTTGCGTTTAATCGTCGTGGCAGGGATCAGGGTTTGAAACGGGTTTGTTGGGCACTTCCACAATGGCACCATGGACTTCGGCAATGAAAAAGGGTCTCCATACTAAACAGGTAACCCATCCTCGCCTTGTTTCTTGGGTTAACATCCCGGGTTTGAGGAGGTTACTTAAGACCTGGTTTCGGTTAAAGGTTGTCACAGTGGACAAGTTTGGGCCCTCGGCCATACTAGCATATTTATGCGACCACGGTTGAGAAGCAATGAAGGATTTCTCAGTCAGTAGTTGGTGGCATGTTCTTAACTTAAAGTATCTTGCGAGCTTCAATGTTGCCAATGTTTGGGCAGACCATTCTTAGGGTTTCCGGTTTTCGAACCTTGGTTTATCATTCGGCTGGCCCATTCTGGGTCTTAGTACTGTAATGAAAATATTGGGCTTTGCAACACAGTTGCTTTGTAAATAATGAATGCATTTAAAGTTTATGAGTAACTTTCAACTTTAGCTTGTTTTTCTACCAGCCTATATCCAAATCCTAGGTTCTATCAAGCACCAAAAGGATCAAATTTACTTTACAAGATCAAAGTAAAGTTACAAGATCTCCCTCATATTTACTTTTTACTTTGTATTATTCTTTTTTGTTTATGTCAGACATAATATTTATTATTTTTACTTTGTATTATTCTTTTTTGTTTACTTTGTATTATTTTGTTACTAGAGAAACTCTACAAACATTAGACAAACTTACAAGATCTCTCTCATATTTACTTTTTCTCTCTCATATTTACTTTTTACTTTGTATTATTCTTTTTTGTTTACTTTGTATTATTTTGTTACTCGACAAAATTACACATATTACAAGATCTCCCTCATACTGGCTGTAGAGGACCTCTCGGCCGAAAGATACATGTTGCTTTCGGCCCCAGTTACCTTGTGTACAAGAACAGGGTTGACCTATGGATGTATTCGCATTCGTCTTGCTTAAGTGTATGAATGGTTCGGTCGTTTCCCACTCAATAAATGGAATACTTCTTAACACTTTTTCGCTCCAGAAGTGTGTGTAATGTTTACAGGGTTGCAAAAGTTAAACGTCGTGATGAATGTATAGCTTCTCAATTGAATGTGATCTCATCTAATTCCAATGCATAGTTATAGAGATAAACATTTGTATGCTTAAATGAGTCCATGAGAAATCGCCGACCCATTTTATTTCAATGGAAGCTTACACAGTACTGCAGTTCTGTTTTTAATGTCACAATCGTTGCTCCAGATGTTGCTTTCTAGGCGTAACCACAATGCATACCTATTAACTGTGGTTGCATCAATGTATATAAATACTTCAACATGCTATTACAGCGTTAAGCTATTCTGACTGTCCAACAACGCGCAGGCTGTATGGACTTGCAGACATGAACTGTTTTTTTTAACGAAAGGCACAAGATTAAACCTTTAGCCAAAATAATGTAATACATAACTCAGAGGCATGAATATATATAAGTCTTAAGTTGTATTAGTGTTTAGTATTAATGTGGTCTCTGACAGAGACCGCGATTCGACATAGAGAGGACTATCGAGTCTCCTTCGCAGTCATTTAATTAAATGCAATGCATTAAGACTCTTGTGCGGCGATACTCGACTATTACGATATCACGACAGTCAAAACCATTAAACAGATGTATGTGCAGTTAATAAAAGGAATAACTGCACCACCAGCATCAAACTTGGTATTTAAAAGACTATCAACTCTGTAACATAATACGATAAGGTGGCTTTCATCCAGCTACCACAAGTTGACCCTAGGTCGACCCTCGTGTCCTCCCTTAGCTTAAATCGACTGCATAAGTGTTTAATATGCATCTCATATGGATGTTAACAAGGGTGAAGCAATATTTGATCAAACCCTAAACATGAATACGACTTCTTTCTGAAATGTCTAACATATATTTTATCCTTTTTCATATAGAACTATAATATGAAGACATCAACAAATCCAGCATAAACATTTTATTAAAACAACTCAGGAATTAACCCGTTCAAATAATAGAAGGAAAGAATTGTAAATATTTCAGGGCTTGGCAGGTAAACCCTTAGGTTTACATGGCTTCCTAAATTTCCTAATAAAATTTATGTAATCCTAGTGCTGCCATTTACATAGAAGGAATATATACTATGTATAAAATGCATATATAAAACATAGGTTAGCATTACAACATATTCATCGTGAATGCATCCTTCGGGTTTAACACCCCGATTCAACAATATTTATGTTCACATCATTATTTCACTTCAATCAGATTATGAAACTAAATCAAATAACAAAGAGATCTAGGAATTTCATGGTTGACCTGTGCTTAGAAAATAAATATACAAAATACATATTACCATATGTGAAAATAATAGATCATTAACAATATTTCCATGAATACTTATAAACACATTCCCATACTATCCATAAAATAAACATATAAGTTCAGCAGATCAACTTATTTGAATTTAGATGACTAGAGGAACCAAGCACAAACCTCCTAGCCTTAGACCAGCATATACTCCTTGCTTTTAGGTCACCCTTGAGCTGAGTTCACAGTCCCCCAGGTCAGAGTATAGTTTTTAAATCACCCTTAGCTTGTTTTAACCAAGTTATTTAGGATGTTATAGTGGCAACATGCAACCCAATATCCAACTCAGTACTCCTGAGCTCCAGGATGCTCCAGGGCCTTTTAAGCCTCAGCCATTAAGAGAATCAATATAACACAGTCTATTTAGGTAAATGCAGTACTCTTGCTTAGCTTGGGGTAATTCTCCTACCTGCACACAATTAAGTGGCCAAGCCCTTACCAAACTGTATGATTCCTCTTAATCTGGGCCAGTTTGGTCCTCCCGAATCTGCCCTCTTGATCTGGACCTATTTGGTTCTCCCAAATCTATCCTCAATCACTTGGCTTTAGGACCATTTTGGTTCTCCCAAATCTGTCCTGCCTCACCAGTCTTAGTTTGTCTCTGGTTCATGTGTATTTCCATTTCTCTTGTGTGTTCAGCTCTTGAGATTGTGAATAATGAATGAGATAATGAATATGTGTTTCAAAGAGATTTCACCTTTTATTCTTTTAGGTGTGGAAATTCTCATTTTATGAATTCTTTTAATTCATTAGTTTCTCAAATCTCTTCTTTAGGGTTTGCCCTTTTCTCTCCAATAATAATTTCTTATTATTATTATTAAGTGGCATTTTCCCTCAAAACCTTAGGGTACTGTGACTCCCATCTCATTAATGTGTTGGTCCACATGGTCATTAGAAATCAATTTATTAGATTTCTAAAGTCACCTAAGTAAACTAAAATAATACTTAACAGAAATATAATAGGAGTTCAAAGTCCAAAATTGGGGTATTACAATTTTATTGTGACTAGAAGCAGATAACGACTTCTCTCTAGGTGAGCCGACTTCCCTCTAGGTGAGCCGACTTCCTATAAATAGCATTTGACAAATTGAAAACAAAAAGGGACAGTCTCCATATGGAGAGCATTATCCCATAACTTCCCTTCTTTCTGTATTTTTTTGTTTACAAATAATTTATATATAAGCGGAAAATGAAACACTAATTTTATTCCGAAGTATCAATGTGAATAATTTTATTCCGTTGAATGGAAATGAACAAGTCGTGATTCCTTATATATATAGAGAGAGATAGAGAGAGAGAGAGAGAGAGAGAGAGAGAGAGATTTTACGGTTGGAGAGAACAAAGATGAAGCCCCATGTTCATTAAATCATTTAAATTTTCCTTGGTCAAAAGACCATCCTGAGTTAAAAGACTGACCTTGATATCTTTTATTCTTGTTAAGGAGTAGAGAGAGAAGGCGACCTCTAGGAGAGAGGACCATGTGGGAAGGAAAGGGAGTGTTTCTTTTACTCACAGCAACACACACAGATCTCTAAGCTCATAAATTTTCACCTACAGGATGAATTTCAGCAAGAACATAAAGTTCTACAACTGTTTCAATAAACTGCATTTTACAGGACTGTTTCAGCAGACCGTTTTAGCAAACAATAATCTATAGGATTGTTTCAGCAGACTATTTTAACTATGTTTTGATGACCCCTGTGTTCATACAACTTGACTAATACTCTGTTTCAGCAATCAAACACATTTAACATCTGTATACTCAAAAAATAACTCTAATCTCTTAACTTGCTACAACAAAAATAACTTCAAAATGAATTAGAGTTTTCAAACTCAAATAATAGAGTATAACAAAAAATAGACAGTAAAACTTCCAAGTTTAACATCAACTGATAATTGTATTCAACTCTATATCAATCAAGATTACAAGAATGGGTATTTATAGTGCTTCAGGATAATCAGACATTAAATGCTAATTGACTCTTCGCTACAAAATTATCTCTTTAGAAATAAATGCTCTATTTCATTGAAATTCTACAGGCTAACAAAATGAGGATTGTGTTGGCCCTTCAGAAATATAGTGGATGACTGCGATTGCTGACACCGATTATTCATGTCCTGTAGCGTAAAAATACATTAATGATAGTGGATCTTCACAATTTTAATAACCTGATCCAAGGAGGTGACTGCCTCTTCAAATACTTAAATGGATAAAGCAGTGTGGCAGTGGAGGCTCTTCAAAACTTGGTGGTTACAAATTTGGGAGGTGTTTTTTTTTTCGAAATTTCGACGGCCATCTATTAAGCGGTGGAGTAATTAACTGCTTCCAACATTCTCCCCCTTAATTATTACACCAAAAAAAAAAAACTTTGTAATACTAGATTTTTGTTGCAACTTACTGTCACATACCCAGAAATATGAATAATTTATGTTGTGAGAAAAACATTATGTTATGAGTTATTGTAAAAAAATTTATGATTATTGACCAAATGGGGTCAACGATGAATGTAATTAAATACTCTAATTTTTTTATTATTAATAATTAAAAGAGGAGACAAATATCCAAAAGAGACTCTTAAAGAGTGTTCACTAACCCACTAGGAGGAATGAACTGTGGTGGAGAGCAAATGGACAAGTGGCAGCTTCTCCATTCACTTCTAGCTATTGCAGGTGGCAACTTCCCTATTTTTGTGGTCATGTTCCCCAAGAAAGTGGAACAAAGCAGGTGGCTCAATAATTATTGAAAACTGACCAAAGACCTAGGCACTCGATACACCCATCGAATTAAGCAGGTGGATCACTAATTTTTTCTTCTTCCTTGTGACATTCTAAGTTATCAAAGAAAAGGTGGGAGTGCACAAGATATTCGATGAGGGGAAGGCTTGGGTGAATGCTAGAGTAAGTCTGCAGCTCAAAGAATACTGTTGAGTGCATCTATTATATTGTTGAATGCTGAAAGTTAAGAGTACTGCTGAGTATAGAGATCATACTGATGAAGGCAGAAGTTATACTACTGAGCACAGAAAACCTTACTGTTGGGTTGCAGAAAAATAAGCTTGCCTCCACACAGTATATTCGTCTTGGTGATTCACTGAATAGACTCAGGGGTCCTAATGAAAGTAAATTTGGCTATCTTCAGGAAAAGGTTGGGTGGAACGGGCTCTTTTGGGTGCTTGACCCCCTCTACAGTTATCAGGTTCTTCAATGCTTTAGATGAATTAATTCTAGTTTTTAATGATGTCCTCAAAATTGTATTTTACTTAAACTGCTAGATTAGAAATACTGAACTGTTAAGTTTA
The DNA here is from genome assembly GCA_027924585.1 of Larix kaempferi. Lineage (NCBI taxonomy): Eukaryota > Viridiplantae > Streptophyta > Pinopsida > Pinales > Pinaceae > Larix > Larix kaempferi. The sequence goes on along the minus strand of BSBM01000493.1, from coordinate 12,388,424 downwards.
ATTTTGAATGAATGAATAAATGATTGAATAGAATTGCTTCTTTGTATTTTTCCACTCACATTTAGTGACGTACTCTAGTACATGAAGATTTGTTTAAGTAGGAAGATTCGAATGATCTCATATAGATAGTTGGAAAATGATTTGAAGAGTTTGTTAGATTTATCTTTGTAGTAGTGATAGATATATATTTTCTTAGAGAATGCATACTGTTTAAATTCCTAGAATACATCTCAGCCTTATAACATTCCTAAGGTTGATACAGTAGGGTTCATTGATTCAAGATGGAATAGTTTCCATAAACAGAGTGTTGTTTTTCATTTAGATATAATCATTCAGGGTAAATAATTATTAGTTATAAACTGTCACTATTAAAAAACTAGTTGTAAAATCCATATTATTGTACCATAGATTTTTACACTATATTTATATTGCTATTTATGATACCATTTAGAGACAGGATATAATATGTATAAACTAGACAAAATTACATTATCGAAATCATACAGAACTCATAAATATAAACATAGTGTTATACTATCGAAGTATACAGTTTCAAAACAAAACTCTTATCAACATAATGTACAGAACTCTTGTTCATGATTTTTTAGAAAAATAGAACTGAAACATTCATTTAAAATATTCCTAGATATATCCTACTGGATGCTATCTTCATAAACAAAGTACTGTATAAAATACCGAATCAAAAATAGGGTTCTGGAAATTTCTTACATACAAATTACATTATGAAAACAGTCTATATTGATCCTATATAAATAACATGCAATATACCTTTCTTAATCAAATAACATATCAAGTTCACAGTCAAACCCTGTAAACGTTTATCGATATGTTATAAAGAATTTACATTTACATTTTAACAATATATTATGGTCATAACCATAAATATATAGAAACCTTTTAAACAAACCCACATAAATTATTATGGTTTATATATATATCCATGGTTCTAAACCCTTAGGGGCACAACCCAAAAGTATTACGATTTGGGCGTAACATAACTCAGGAATAATAAACAGTCAAACCATTTAAAAGTTACATTTACTCAAAACAAACAAGGCTCGATGGCATCTATTTGAATGCAACACTGCCATCTTATCAAAATAATAAATTACTTTAATTTAAAGGGTTCGAGTTTGGGAGAGCTCAACCCTATCTTCTTTTAAAAACATAGCTTACGAACAGACAGGGTTTAAGGTTTAAAACCCGGTAACAACAAATAAACAAGACATTACCAAATGAATACATTAACTAGCTACGCAGCGTTAAGCAAGGGTTTGACTCGAAAAGATTTATCTTCTTTTCAACCATCGAAATTATCTTTTCCCAGACAACCCCGTTACAAATCATTTTTCTAAAAACGATAATGCCGGAAGGCTTATACATAAACAAAACATTATTTCCAACGTATGGCTTAAATCCCAAACAATGTATAGTCAAAAGACTGAAATGCAATCTATAGCTTTTACCCACACTTTTAACCAAAAGACACTTAGTAACGGTCTCGACAAAGACAAAAATATCAACCGTAAGAGAAAGCAACACTGTAATCATTTTATTACTACGTTGGTATAAAACCCATCTTCAAAACTTACAAACAAATTTTCATTGAAATGCTCGAAGGCTTACAATAGTATTCAAATCAAATCTCACAGTACTTTTAACATGATGATAGAGGATACCTCATGGCGAAATCAAGGGCTTACTGTGGTATTAAACCACTGGGGTTTTCCTTTAAAACTAGTATGTGGAAGCTGTAAGCTGGAGAAGAGAACTCCGAACAGCTAGGAACTGGAAACCACTTGCAAATGTATATGAAGTAGTTAGATACCATATGGTGTTAAATATAAACAAAATTTAAAGAATTGAAACGAGTTAGGAACCCTTTCATACCGTTTGTAGGGAAGACAAAAACCATGAGCATAGCTCACTTAAGTAACTGAGACCACGATAACATTACTTCGAACAATCACTGAAACCCTGAAGGCTCTTTCATATAAAAGCTTAAGACTGGATGTTGTACAGAGGTGCCCATTCGACCATGGTGGCCAAACGATAGCTTGGCTCTCCAAACCCTCAGGCAAGAAGCAAGGAACAAATTACAAAGACTAGCGAGTAGTTAGGGTTATGTCCCTTACATGGTAAGCCTTCTACCAACCTTCGTGTGACTCATTAATGAACCAGGTTGTCACCCACTACATTACAATTTTTACCCACCTCCATATAGTTAAGCACGTTATTGCCATTCGAACCTCATTTCATCAGTGCGCTAATACCTTGGTTAATGGTCGTAAACATAAATGTTATATGTAGCATTTAAAACACCAATGTTAAACCTTTGTTATACCATCACTTGGGTAGATGCCATTAGGGTTAGAACACCCAAACTCTTAGCTAGGGTCATATTAAATCGGCATTATAAAATGCATATCTAGGTTAAAACACCTTAATCATTTATGTCTTCAACCAAATTATGCATGAGAAGACCTACATACAACCCAGACAGAGATTGCAACATGCATTAGATATAATAGCTAAGTAAGTCTTGGTTACGCCAAAACTCTCTTGCCAAGCAACAAGGGATTCACACTTACTCAATTTTTAAGATAAAAACAAAATCGACATAAGAATGAAAACATTAATATATGAGAGTTAATACACGAAATGAGATAATAATAGGCATTGATTTTCAACTCAAGTACATTATGATTCATTGTACGTAATAACCAAACAATCAATGTTTTACAGATAAAGAAACAATCGAGTTCATAAGTACACATAAACAATAAATGGGACCCACAGTTCTACTTAATGACTTAGGAACAAAGTAATTACATGTTGACATGCTGAATAGCAAGACCAAATAATTGAATGCATGAGATAATAATACAAATATCTAGTGAACAAATTTATGCAAGTTTAATGTTGTAGTATGAACAGTATAATATCGATTTCAGACATAGGATTACGTATTCATCTGAATGTCGTTAAGACACTTTAAAGTTGGCAATAGTTGTAAACAAATAATTATCGCAATTGAGCATATAATCAAACAGTAATAAATATGATAAACATTTGCAATTATACTTCCACATAGAAATTATTAGCAAATAGACTGCTTAGAAAAATTTTAAATTTTGATGAAATTTGGGGATGTTACATGTAGTATCAGAGCGCATGTTCAAACACTAGGCCTGAAAGTGGCTCAACTCACGCAATTGAGATTAAAAACAAAAATACAATTACTAATTTTTGTTTTAATTTGTTTATGTTCAGCACATTTTATATTTAGTTGCACGTATAGAAGGACCAGAAGAGTCAGCTGAGGACAAGTCCCAATAAAATGAACGAAATAATAATAAGCAGGAACATACTAATGAAGAAAGCATTTATGTTGAATTAAATGATAATTCGTTTGAGTTACTTAGAACACTTAGAGATTTAAAAACTGAGATAAGAACTGCTAAGGAAGAGAATGAACGGATTTTAAAATCCCAAGAAGAACTGAATCAGATCTTGCCGGATAAATTCCATAATAACAAAAAAGATAAAAGAACAGAAATTAATTCTGAATTTGGAACCATGTCCTACCAACATAAGGGTAAGAAACTAAAATTTTCTAATTACGAAACTGGCTCTTCTTCTGAAATTAATGTTAAATCACTCAGGAAGACGCATGTGAAGAACCTACAACAATTAATTAATGAGAATACACGAGATAGCAGAAATAACAGAACTCAGAATCACTTTATTGATCGCAGGCCACTTCGAGGGGGGAACCTCCTTTGAGCAAGCTCAATAAAAATGACTTCACGGTCCCTTCATTGGCCTCAACACACACTTATATACTAAGTCTATGCCCAATACTATGGGTCAATACCATGGGACATATAATACTACGGGACAACTTACAAAGCATATGCGTCCAATACTATGGGTCAATATAATGGGCTAATACAAACTATGGATCAACAAATACTACAGGACGGATTACAAAGCATATGTGTCCAACAAAAATATACTACCAAAGTAAAGAGAAGGATTGACACGGGTTCCTAACAAAGCATAAGTATTTCAGTGATAGTAGTGATAGTGATTATCATACTAAAAGGAGGAAGTGCAAACCATACGAAGAGATTTCTGGAGAGTTTAAGAATATAAAACCCCCAACTTTTAATGGAGAAACAGAAAAAGGAGAGGAAGTCGAAGCATGGTTGTCCAGTATGAAGAAATATTTTCAAATTTACAACTATTCGCACCAGTTAAAAGCTAAAATGGCAATCTATACTCTGACTAGAAAAGCTGACATCTAGTGGCAAGATTTAAAACGAGTAAAAGGCATAAAAGAAAAGCTCATAAATTGGAACACTTTTAAAAAGTACTTTAAAAATAAATTTCTATCGAAACAGTATTTTGAAGAACAAGCTAAGGAGTTCTATGATTTAAAGTTAGGTTCCATGAGCATGAAGGAATTAAGAAGCAAATATCTAATTTTATTGAGATATGTGCCTTACATTACTGAAGAAGAACCTAAGGTACAAATATTTCTAAGCTTCATACCTTCTCATATAAGGGACAAAATTGAGTATGATGACCCTAAGACCCTTGAAGAGGCCATGAGAAAGGAAAATTTATGTTATGAGCAGAACAGGAAAAGGGAAAGTATGCCTAGCTAGAAGGCTAAAAGGCCTAATAATTTTGAACAAAGAAATAATTTTTTTACTTTTAATCAAAATTTTGGAAACAATAACTCACGTAATTTTTCTAACAGAAATTTCAAGGAAATAATCCGAGAGGCAGTGTACAACAAAATTTTACGGCTGCAAGAAACAGAGATCTGCCTAATAATTATGCTAAAAATAATGAACATAAGGAACTTGGAAAATGTTGGGAATGTCAAGGACCTCACTATGCATCAAGTTGTCCTAACAGGAAAAGAACCGTCAAAAACATACATACAGTGCAGGAAGAGGCTACCGTTGGTGACTTAGCGATAGAAATGACCGGGATCAATGCAGTATTGGAAAACAGACAGGCTGATCATCAAACTTCAATGGTTGAAGTAGAAGGTATGCTGAAAGATAAACCCATTTCTATTTTAATTGATCTAGGAGCTAGCCTAAGTTATGTATCTCCAATTATAGTAGAAAAATGTAAATTGCAAGTAGAAAAGTTTGAAAAGTCTTGGCTGGTTTAGCTAGCTACAGGGACTAAAACAAAGGTAGTTGATTTTTTTAAGGATTGTGATTTGCTTATGAATCAGTTTAGAACACAATTAAAGCTGAATGTACTACCGTTAGGATCTTATGATGTCTTAATCGGAATGGATTGGATGGAAAAACATAGGCTAGTTCTGAATTGTTTTGAAAATACTTTTACATGCTTGAATGATAAATGTGAAACAGTAATAGTAAAGGGAATCCCTAGGAAAATTTCAGTTAGACAGATTTCTGCTTTACAAGTTAAAAAGGTTTTTTGTAAAGGATGTAAGTTGTTTGCTGTAAATGTAATTAACGATGAACACACAACTAAAGAAGATAAGAAAAAACTTGAAGACATCTCAATTCTAAGAGACTTTTCAGATGTATTCCCGGAAGAAATTCCAGGATTACCTCCGAAAAGAGAATTGGACTTCACCATTGAGCTAGTACCGGGTGCGGTACCAAACTCAAAAGCTCCTTACGGGATGAACATCCTAGATCTTAATGAATTAAAATCATAGTTAAAAGAATTAATTGATAAAAATTACATAAGACCAAGTGTGTCTCCTTGGGGAGCATCGGTCATTTTCGTTAAAAAGAAAGATGGTACTTTGCATTTATGCATAGACTACCGTCAGTTAAATAAAATGATGATTAAAAATAGGTATCCTTTGCCCCGCATAGATGATCTATTTGATCAAGTACGTGGATCAATGATATTTTCTAAAATAGACTTGAGATCTGGATATCATCAATTCTGAATAAAAGACGAAGACATCTTTAAAACTACTTTTAGAACCTGTTATGGGCATTACGAGTTCATAGTTATGTCTTTTGGGCTAACTAACACTTCAGTAGTTTTCATGTGTCTAATGAATAATGTTTTACATAAGTATTTGGATAAATTTGTAGTGGTATTCATTGATGACCTCTTAATTTATTCAAAGACTAAAGAAGAACACTTACGAATAATTTTACAAGTCTTAAGAGAACATCAATTGTATGCTAAATTTAGTAAGTGTGAATTTTTCAAAGATAAAATACAGTATTTAGATAATGTGATATCCAAGGATGGAATCTCAATTGAACTTGATAAAATAAGAGCAATTAATGAATGGCCTGTCCCTAAAGATGTAATTGGTGTACAATCGTTTCTGGGAATCACATGCTACTACAGAAAATTTATAGAAGGACTCTCAAGAATTGCAAATCCTATAACCTCTTAAAGAAAAAGGGAAAGAAATTTGTTTGGTATCAAAAGTGTGAAGAAAGTTTTAAGAAATTGAAAGAACTGTTAACTATTGCACCTATTCTAAAAATTGCATATCCAAACAAGGACTTTGTTGTATGCACTGATACATGCAATGATGGCCTTGGTGGAGTCTTAACACAAGAAGGTCACATAGTAGCGTATGAGTCAAGAAAGCTAAAAATTCATGAAAAGAACTACGCTACCTATGATTTAGAGTTGTTTGTTGTGATACATGCTTTAAAGATGTGGCACCATCATCTAATCGAAAGGAGGTTTTCATTAATGACAGATAATAAAGGTCTAAAATATTTGTTGGATCAACCAAATCTGAACGCAAGGCAAGCTAGGTGGTTAGATTTCCTTAGCGAGTATGATTTCGAGATTCAGCACATTAAAGGTAAAAAAAATAAAGTGGCTGATGCCTTGAGCAGAAATGCGAAATTGAATTTTATGGCAGCAATCATCACCTATAAAATAGATTTAGAAAATCATCTTGAAGAAGGAATTAAAATTTAATGAAAATTATCAGAAATTACAACAAAAGGTTGTTGAAAATATATCTAAAACTTTAATAACAGATTATAGTCTGAATGAGAAAGGTTTAATGTTGTATAAAAACAGACTGTATGTACCTAATGTACCTGAAGTTAAGTTGTTGATTTTAAATTAAATACGTAAAAGTCCTTATTCAAGACATCCTGGTTACCAAAAGATGATGACAATGTTAAGAAAAGATTACTTTTGGCCAAATAAGAAGAATGAGGTGGTTGAATACATAGCTAGGTGCTTTGAATGTCATCAAGTTAAAGCTGAGCATCAACACCCAACTAGATTATTACAGCCATTGCCAATTCCAGATTGGAAGTGGGAAATAATCAGCATTGATTTTATAACCGGTTTACCCAAAAATCAGAAGCAGAATGATTCTATAATGGTAGTTGTGGATAAACTTAGTAAAGCAACCCATTTAATACCTATTAAAACCACTTACAAGGCTGCTAACATTGTTGAAATTTTTATGAAACATTTTTTTTCGTTTGCATGGAATTCCTAAAGTTATAATTCTGATAGAGACTCTAAATTTACAGGAAATTTCTAGAAGTCTTTGTTTAAAGGTTTGGATACGACATTGAATTTTAGTACATCTTTTCATCCACAAACGGATGGATAGACAGAAAGAGAAAATAAGATTCTTGAAGATATGTTAAGGATGTATGTTAGAGATCAACCAGCTAAATGGGAGGATTATCTGCACTTAGTTGAATTTTCTTATAATAACCATTATCAAGCTTCAGCTAAACTTAGTCCATTTGAAATTCTGTATGGTAGGAAGTGTAATACTCCTATTTCATGGAGTAATCCAGTTGACGGGTTGATGTTAGGACCTAATTTATTAAAAGAAATGGAACTAATAGTGAAACAGGTACAAGGCAATTTGAAAATTACACAAGATAGGTAGAAGAGCCATGCAAGTCTCAAAAGAACTCAGAAAAGTTTCAGGTTGGTGATCATGTTTTCATCAAGGTAAAACCCAAAAAGAGCTCTTTAAAGTTAGGGATCTGTGCTAAGTTAACACCAAGGTATTGTGAACCCTTTGAAATACTTTCAAGGGTTGGACCAGTGGCATATAAGTTGGCCTTGCCACCGAATCTTAAAGTACATAATGTCTTTCACATTTATATTTTGAAAAAGTATGTACATGATGCTACTCATGTGATCAATTGGAATGATGTACAGGTGGAACCCGAAGGATATTTTCTGGTGGAACTGGATTGTATCCTCAACAAGAGAGAAATTTTACTTCGGAATTGCACCATCGGAAAGGTAAAGGTACAATGGAAGCACCTTAGTCCAGACAAAGCAACTTGGGAATTGGAGAGTCATATGCGGGAGGCATGTCCAATTCTATTCCAGGAAGGATCAGAGGATGATGAATAAAGCAACATCGAGGACGTTTTGAATTTAATAGGGGGTGTACGTCACATACTCAAAAATATGAATAATTTAGGTTGTGAGAAAAAAATTATGTTATGAGTTATTGTAAAGTTTTTTATGATTATTGACCAAATGGGGTCAAGGATGACTGTAATTAAATACTCTAATATTTTTTATTATTAATAATTAAAAGAGGAGACAAATATCCAAATGAGACTTTTAAAGAGTGTTCACTTTCCCACTAGGAGGAATGAACTAGGGTGGAGAGAAAATGGACAAGTGGCAGCTTCTTCATTCACTTCTAACTATTGCAGGTGACAACTTCCCTATTTTTGTGGTCATGTTCCGCAAGAAAGTGGAAAAGAGCAGGTGGATCAATAATTATTGAAAACTGACCAAATACCTAGGCACTCTATACACCCATCGAATTCAACAGGTGGTTCACTAATTTTTTCTTCTTCCTTGTGACATTCTGAGTTATCAGAGAAAAGGTGGGAGTGCACAAGATATTTGATGAGGGGAAGGCTAGGGTGAATGCTAGAGTAAGTCTGCAGCTGAAAGAATATTGTTGAGTGCAACTATTATACTACTGAATGATGAAATTTAAGAGTACTGCTGAGTACAAAGATCATACTGCTGAAGGCAGAAGTTATACTACTGAGCATAGAAAACGTTACTGCTGGGTTGCAGAAAAACAAGCTTGCCTCCACACAGTATCTTTGTCCTGGTGATTCAATGAACAAGCTCGGGGGTCCTAAGGCAAGTAGCTTTAGCTGTCTTCAGGAAAAGGTTGGGTGGAACGGGCTCTTTTGGGTGTTTTTTCCCCTATAACACATATTTCATGAAATTTGGAATTAAATAGTGGATCTAGAATTTCAAAATAACTAAAAAACTCAATTTGAGTGGTGTCCTTGGGATAAAATGTTTCCAATTTTAATGAAATATGTGTTCTATACATTTATCAGGTTCTTCAATGCTTTAGATGAATTAATTCTAGTTGTTAATCATGCCCTGAAAATTGTATTTTACTTAAACTGCCAGATTAGGAATGCTGAACTATTAAGTTTAATTCTGAATGAATGAGTAAATGATTGAATATAATTGCTTCTCTTTATTTTTCCACTCACATTTAATGGCATACTCTAGTACAGGAAGATTTGTTTAAGTAGGTAGATTAGAATGATCTCATATAGATAGTTTGAAAATGATTCGAAGAGATTGTTAGATTGATCTTTGTAATAGTGATAGATATATATTTGCTTAGAGAATGCATATTATTTAAATTATGGGGTGGTTCAATTGAGACTCTCAAACATAGCTCAGTTGATGTAAGATCACGCCATAACGCTGATATTTGTAAATTGAATATTGCATAGAATTAGTAATAGTGGTTTGGCCCTTATTTTAACCCTTTTTTCCAGATTTCAGTTTTCATTCTAACTGAAACCCGTAAACCCCTTTCAATAAGTAGCAGGTAACAAATGTCAGTGAAAGGAACAATCAAATTTCCCAAGTTTAAAGAGAATCAATAATATTCGACATTATATCTTCTAATTTTTTGGTTCAATTTTAAATATTTTACTTAATCAAAATACATTACACACTTTTTTTTCTATAGAAGTTCAATAAGTTTGAGTAGTAATTTTCCATATACAATCTAGTTTAGGCATAAATATTAGATATCTCATGTGACTTTGAGTTAATCATTTGTTTAAATGATGTTTACTTGCTTAATCATATTGTATTTTATGAGGTGATATAGTCACACTAATGCTCATTCACTTTCTAAGTTGTTGGACTACTTCAAAATAGGGAAACCATAGAAACATAATTGCGTTGTGTTTGGAAAATGGTGGGAAAATCAAATTTGAAAATAGTATATCATTTTAAGTTTTTCCCAATATTTATTTGTGTTTTCAAATTTAAGGTTATTTAAGCTTTGAGCTTTATGATTTATGGCATTTGTAAAATCTAGAGACATGAAATGCATGATAGAATGGAAAATGTTCCTAAGATGCTATGAAACATCTCATAAATATTGTATTTTCCAAGTGAAATGGGTTGTGTTCTATGCATGGCATTTCATCTTACTAGAACATATTTTAATGCTTGCCAAAATAGCAATTTGTTGGGAATTTGTGAGAGTTTTTGATATATTTTTAGTGTGAACATTGATTCTACTTAAGGGTGCTAGATCAAAGAAAGAGTATCTGCCTTATAGGCAGTAGATTGGTGGTTTGATTCATCTATGCCCTATTTACATAAATCGATGACTAAATAAACTACCAATTAACAACAATCAATGACTAAACAAATGACCAGTTAACAACAATCAATGACTAAATAAATTACCATTTAACATTAATCAATGACTAAATAAACAACTAAATGTACTACCAAACATCAATAATTAATGACCAAATAAATTACCAAATAGAGATAATTAATGACCAAATAGTGACAATTAATGACCAAATAAATGACCACAATCAATGACTAAATAGAAACAAATAATGACCAAATAATAACAATTAATGACCAAATAAATGACTCAACATATGACCAAAGCATGAAGCAATTCAAGCAATTTATGACCAAGTGATAAATGACCAATTTGGTTGAGTGATAAGTGACTGTTTATTTATGACCATCAGTCACTTGACCAAATTTAGTCATATATGACCCATTTTTAGTCATTTTTTTAGTCACTTATCACCCATTTTGTACTAGTGCATAGAAGTCCTCGACACATGTTATGATCAAGAAATTCAGTTGACTAATCATACCTCCATGGGAACTCTAGCATATACAATATTCTGGGGACCACCACCTCGTTCAAGACACCAATGGGGCCCCCACCCTCAAGAGCAACCAATTCTATCTAGTTATTCCCGCGGGAACAATCTACATGGCATTGATTCATGGGGATCCCATCTTCACGTTTGCAAACAAACCCTCACAACAGTATGGAAATGGTTCTCCAAGTCACTCAAAACCAAGAGAACTTCTTCCATCATCAAATTGATTCATCGATTCACCCAAAACCACGAGAATCCCACCCATCATCAAAATGGTCTTCTAACACCCCCAAAACTGTAGGGACCCCACCAACTATTCTTTATATACAAATTATTCCCAAATGCACTCAAAACCATGGGAACACTGTTATTATTTTGGAAGAAACTCCTAGTCACCTTTTATTTATGTCGTTAAGTCTCACTACTCCCAGTATTATGAATTTTGTCATTCACCATCACCCCTGGTGTTGTGTCCCTCCATTACAACCTTCATCTGCAATTGGTCTCCCTCCATTACAACCTGTACCTTTATTTGAAGAATGCTACCGTCCATTACTCCACAAGTTGACATCGATCAAAGGAATTCACGAGCCTCACACTTACCAGTCAATCTTGTGTCATGTTTATCAGTCCAAAAGTTGCTTACAAAATTATCTTGGTTCTCAAGATAAGACCCTCGTATTATCATATACTTCATCTCTCATCGACATCCAATCACCATATTTTTAGGGTTGTAGTAGTTGCAACTTTATCTTGGGGTCCTTTTCAATCACTATAAGGTATCACCTCAAACTAACTAGGGAGAGACCTTAGTGCTCCCTAACTTATTGGTCTCTTATATGCCTGATGTCAACACATCTATCGCATCAGGGAGAGTCGTACGCTTTTTAAGGTAGCAATGTTCACATTTATAAATCATGGTACAAAATTTTCATTGAGGTCCTACATTCAACACCCTCACTTGCATTATGGTCCCCCACCCTCGTGGGATTATCATGGTTATCAGCAGTGCTACTTTTTCAACACCTGTAACTGTTGGAATATTCTCACCATCATTTTTGTATTTTGCATGTTGCATGCAAATCTGCATGTATCCAGTCATCTGCATGCATCCAGTCATCATATTGGTGGTCTCCCCAGCACCTAGAGCCTATTTTCAGCTCCCTAGAGCCTGTCTTTAGCCCTCAGTAGCCCTCCTACCCACCTGATGCACCTTGTTTTCCTCACTTGGCTCACATGTGCACCTTATCTCACCTACGAGGAGTTTAACAGTCAATTAGAGCATTTATTATCTAGTTGGTGCATTTATTGTTCATTTTAACTGCTTATAGCTCCCAATTGTTTATTTTGGAGTGCCACTTGACCTTCTGACAGCCTCATGTGCCCTCCTTAGATTCTCCATCCCCTAATTTATGCTCACATGGTTCAGTTAGACTTGGTTATACTCATTTGACTAACTATTGACCATTTATGACTGCCATTATTGATTGGATGATGTCTCCAATGTTATCCAAGCTACACATTGAGGATGATTCGAATGACATGTTGGCTAATTTGAATTCTATTGATAGTTATTGTATTGTATTCAGTTATTATTCATTATTTAGAGTGCCAGCTTACATATGATGTATGATACAACAATTTTTCTCCATTTTCTGTGTAATGAGTGTTAATTTATTCAATGTTTCTTCTACTTCTTTCTGCACTACATGAGTAAATTCTAGTGAGTTCTACTCCTGTTGAGTGATACTATTTCTGAAATATCACATGCTATTAGAGCTGACAGCAGCTATTCGAATTGCAGCAGCAGCAGTTGCAGCAATTGCTTGAGCAGATGTCTTTCATTGAGCATTAGAAGCCTCTGAGTTTCCACAGCAAATCTTGGTGATATTTCCTTGGATTCACTAGAGCAATCCAGTGAGGTCTCTCCAGGTGTGAAGGTCTTAGTCACATGTGCTCAGTGTCCTAACGCAGTGTTCAATTCGAATTGCAGCAGATCTTCTTTTCATAATTCTCATTTGTTTTGCAGGAATCTCCCTCTCTCAACTTTGAATTCTTCAGTATCATGGATCTCAAGTTGAACTCATTCAACTACTTCAAATGGAAGGCTAAAATGGACATCTTCTTGAATTCAAGGAGTGTTTCCAGAGTGGTGAATGGCTCAGCAGTTGAGCCAATTGGTGCAGTAGAGAAATCCAAGTACTTAGACAAGCTTGATGAAGCAGTAGGACTGTTGCTACTCAGCATTTCTGAAGATTTGCACTTTCATGTTATCGATTTGAAGACTCCAAAGGAGGTTTGGGACAAGCTCGAATCCCTCCTTGACCAGAAAGATGATTTGAAGGGGAATAAATTAGAAAGTGAGCTCATCTCCATGAGCCCAAGCAGTTTCGAAACTATCACTGAGTTTCTCAACAAATTCAAGAACTTGATTTCACAATTGAAGAGGTATGGGATTGAGAAGGAAGAAAAACAACTCATCCTTTCCATCCTATCGAAGCTAGGCCCTTATTATTCATTGTTTGTTTCGACCTTCCAGTCATAAATATTGTCCATTCCAAAATGGAAATTCCCTTCACTTGAATACTTCATCCAATCTCTCACACTTTAGGAGGAGAAGTTAGTACACATGGAAGTGATAAAAACCAAGTTGGATTCAGCTCTTGCAGCCACTAATATGAGAAGAGCGAATGGAAAATGGAAACAAAAAAATTATGATAGAAAGTTGAATGATACAAAGCAGAAGGAGGCTCCCATACAGTCAGATGGAGTCTCCTATCCTAAGAAGGACAAGCACACTCAGAAGGGAAAATCCAAGTGCACAAACTGTAATCGAGGATATCACCCTGAAATTTCATGCATGAAGAAGACCATAGATCTCATGGCCTTACTCCTTGAGAAGAATAATCTCCCAGTACCTTCATGTGCTAGGAAGAAAGAGAGTGAACAATCTAGATCTAAGAACAAAGAGAGATTCCATGCCCTCATGGCAGGTGCATCAACTCAATCCTCGTTCATCATAGATTATGGAGCATCTAGGCATGTGTCTTCCTCCAAGAATCTCTTCACTGGATTCAAAGCTACTGTTGGACCATCCATTATGTTGGGGAATGATTCTGAGGTCTCCTCTGAGGGGATTGGAAGAATCAAACTAGATCATGGATACTTCTCTGATGTACTCTATGTCCCCACTCTAACTGCTAATCTACTTTCAGTATATCAGATGACCCATACTGGAGAGCCCAAGAGGGTGATCTTATCTCCAAATGAGGTCGATATCCAAGACATGGTATCATGTTCTACCATTGAAAAAGGTGTTGTAAATCATAAGTCAAAAGTATATGAGTTCTCCCACTTATGACTCTCTCAAAGAAATCTGCTCTCCACACTCATGCCAATGAAGAGAGTAGATTGTGGCATGAAATATTTGGGCATATTAACTATCAATACTTGCAATACATGCATACTAAAGAGATGGTTGAATGGATTCCCAAGATCAATTAAGGGCAACTGTCATGGTTGTTTGATTGGAAAGCATCCTGAGAAGAAATTTGAGAAGGGGAAGGCAAGGAGAGCCTTTCATCCTCTAGATCTGATTCATAGTGATGTTACAGGTCCATTTCCATATCTATCTTTGAAAAAGGCAAGATATATACTCACTTTTATTGATGATTATTCTAGATTTACATGGGTATATTTTCTTAGATTGAAGTTGTTAAGTCAGTAAATTTTTCTCTATTTTTGATATATTTTCTCCAGTTTTGGTTTGTTTTTCAATCTACCTCAGTTAAATATTTGGTTTTAAGTTTTAGTTTTAGTCTCCTTAGAAACTCTATGGGTGATTGAATAAGTTTTGAGCCCATTTCTTTTTAGGTTTTATTTGATTTTGTTGATCTTTTATATTTTAAAGGGGGTTAAAGAAGGTCATATTTTCAAAAGTTGATTCATTAATGTGTTTAGAGAGTAGTTAGACTTGTTTCTTAAACCAAGTAACTTTTAAAACCTCCGACAAATTATCAGAAAGTTGAAAAACTGCAAAATTCTGGCATGGCAGCTATTCTTGTAGAGCTAGACAAAATTTTAACAAAGGGCGCGCTACAAGAATATCGCAGCCCTTTGTTTTTTCAAATTTCAAACGGATTTCAATCATGATGCAGTATGTGAGTGACTAATCGTCTTGTGTGAGTGTTTTAACACATGTTTACTGCAGTTTAAGCATGATTTTAGTTGGTTATCAATCACGAAGAAGAGCAGGCTCATCATTGCATAGTATGCGGAATCAGTTGCACAAAAAACCAGCAAATCCCGGTCTAAGCTGTCAAACTTCTCTTTCTACACGCATTATTATAGGAGAGGAGTGTTTGTGAAGGAGATTTAACTGCTAAAAAGGTGGATTGTGTTGCTGTGAAGAGAAGACAAGTGTTTTTTAACGCCAGCGAGAATTAGGGCTTCCAAATTCATTTACCAGCAGTCAAAGAAAGGATATGAAGACACCTATTCTCATAAGAAGAGACCGGTGATACCCCAAAACGAAGCTTTAAGCCACAACATATGAGTAATTGACAGGTATTCCGATACAAACCCTTATAACTGGAAAATTTGGGTCTTTCTCACTACACGATTATCTGGAGAAATTGGTTGATGGAGATGATAGAATAGGTCACAAAATAAACACTTCACCATAGAAATAGCTATCTAAAGCTATTATGAGGAATTTGCATGAACAGAGCAGCAAAGTAGTCTTAAGCTTAAAATATTCAGCCTGGGAAATTTTAATGACAGTTTGAACGAAGATTGTTTATCATTTGCTCTCCTATACATTCAAAAACTCTGATAGTGATGCAGATTGGTTATAATGAACTAAGTGAATGGGTTCTTCTCATGACCTAATGCCATTGTAAATCAGAATCTACAGAAAATAGCATTGAGAGGACTCACAGATTGATTTGTTATGCTCATTTTTTACACAGAAGGTGTTTTGTTGGTTTGTTTAAGTGGGTTGAAAGTTGTTGAAAATTGTTATGATTTGTAAAATCACTTGCTTGGAAAACCATGTTCAATTGCTTGGAGAACATGTCGGCTTTCATATACAGACCTAGTTGTATGGTTGAGATAAGGGAATGTTGAACTTGAAGGCCTGTCCAGGAGTGTGTAGCAAATTTTGAAGGAGATCAAAGCACAAGAAACCAGTTTACAAAACATTTTTGAAACCTAAAGCCAGACTGTTTCTGTTTTCTGAAAGAAGAATATGGGGAAAAGTGGCAAAAGTGGTAAGGTCAATAGGGCTGAGCCCACAGACCTAACCTGGATTCAGAAGCTTCCTGACTGTGCAGAACTGTTTCAGCAGGCAGGTTGGTTGAAGTTTTTTAAGAAGATCGATGGCTTCAATGCTCAGGTGTCCTGCAAATTTGCTAAGGGACTTAAAAATGATATGATTATGATGGATGCTTTGAAATTCAAATTGACTGTGGAGTTAATAGCAGAAGCTACTGATATCAGCAATGAGGGTGAGCACTGGTTTAAAAAATCGCCTTTTGAGTTTGAACCCCAAAGGTACTTGTTGCCTAATGTGACTCCTGACTGGAACAAGGGTATCCTCATTCAAAATTTCAGGAAGGAGTGGATTGATCCCATAAGGATACTTCAAAGTTATGTGACCTGTGAAGGAAGATATTCATTGGTATTTAAATATCATCTCAGGTTCCTTCAACACATAGCAGGAGTTTCTAAAATGAATCTGCCCTTCTTTTTCTTTAAAAGCCTGCAGAAGATGTCAAGCAAGATAAAGCAACATGATGATCACACTTCCCAGTCACTTTTTCACCATGGTCTCAATAAATTGATCATCACCACAGTGTTGCAACATGAGGGAAGGACTTGGGATTTCTTTTTGTTCTGGTCAGATGTTCATCCTAAAAAAGAAGACCAGCAACCAAACAGACAGACTGACAAGGGGGAGGTAATGATGAAAAAGTTAGGTCACTCAGTCAAATCTACAAGTAAAG
The DNA here is from genome assembly GCA_027924585.1 of Larix kaempferi. NCBI lineage: Eukaryota > Viridiplantae > Streptophyta > Pinopsida > Pinales > Pinaceae > Larix > Larix kaempferi. The sequence continues at coordinate 12,371,215 of BSBM01000493.1, read as the reverse complement.
ATGATGTTAAAGCCAAGAAAGTGACAAAGCAGGTAGCAGGACAGAGACAGGATGACAGTCAGCTCAAAGTAGTTTCAGATTACCCTAAAAGCAAGTTCACACTCTTTGAAGACAAAAAGGAACTGCCTGAAAAGAATCCAGCACCTGTAGCAGATCCTCAGGAGGAGAAAAAGGTTGACATTAAAATGGTTCCTGTAGCTAAAGAAGAGATCCACATTCATCCAAGAAGCCCCATCACAATTCTTTCGGATGATGAAGGATACATGTTAGAAGAAGAACAGCCTATTTCTGAGATTAAAGTCAAAACTGAAATTGAAGAAGTTCAAGTTTCAGATGGCAAAACCACGAGGCCTAACAAGAAAAGAAACAAGCTGGAAGTGGTGGAATTAGCTGTTGTTCAGTACCAAGGGAAAGAACTGAAGATGATGGGAGAGGCAGCTACATTCTGGAGACCTAAAACTAGGTCGAAAAATAAGCTGAGGTTAAACATGAAGAAGTTGTTGAATCCTAAATTAAACACAGATAAGGTGACTATCTTAGATGAAGGGTCCATGGATGATGACAAATCAGAAATAGATAAATTGCAGCCATGTTTAAAAGAAGAGATTAATTCAGTGAAAGCAGCAGATGAAGAAGATCCAAAGCCCAGCATTGAGGAAACTTCTGAGAAGCTGTTGACAGAAGAAGCAGAAATCTTAAAGAAGTTTAACATTCCTTGGAAACCTAATGAAGAGCAAGATTCTGCAATAGAGAAAATGGCTAATTCTGACAGGGAAAATTTACAGAAGACTGTCAAACAATATAAGCACCAAATGAATTATATGTAGGAAGTCAACGATGGTTTGATGATGGCCAATAGAATATTAAGAGAAGATCTCCAGGATGTTCATGACAATTTTCAGGAACTATTGGCTAATGCAAAGGAAGCAATTAAAAGGAAAAGAGCTTCTGACAGGCACTGTTCAGAGCTGGAAAAGACAGTTGAAAGTTTACAGCAGGAAAATGAAGACCTTCAGAAAAAGATAGCTGATATGGAGAAGAAGCATAAAAGAACAAAGAAAAGGTCTTCAAGTCCAGATGGTATATCTCTTCTTGTGGAGGCAGCGAAGGAGATATGAGGCAGTTATTAGTTAGAGATTATTTAAGATAAACATTTTGGTTTTAGTTAAGAATTTGTTATTTTTAGCAACCTTGTAATTTTGTAAAAAGTGTAAATTTTACTTTACCTAGCCTAGTGATTCGATGGAGAGTTAGGAGGAAAAACCTAACTGTTTTTGAAAAGAGAACTATTTAGAAAGGGGGGCAAAACATTGTGAGGGTTCTGATTTTTGGGAGCATCAGGAGGTTTGCTAGCTGCTTGTACTTTCAGACTTATTCAGAGATAGGTACTGTAACTCTTATATACATTTACTGATGAAATTATGAATATATGACTCTTTCCCCTTCATTTGGTCTGTGTTGGCTTCATGTTTGAACTTGTTTAGTTTCATGAATGACAAATTCATTGCTGGTTAATGTGTATTTTCTAGTAGTGCTTGTCCTTTATGTGTGAACTTCAGTACAGTCTTTTGTTGGATTTTTGTGATATATATGCATCTTTATCGGTATATGTGTATGATTTAGTTGTTGCTTATCTGCTGAATGTATTCCCTGCATGTTTTTGAAGTTTATGACCAAAAACACATAAAACAAAACCCTAAACCCTAGTTTGATTTGAGTTTTACTCTTGAGATTGTGTTGGCTTGTTACCCTAGCCTTAGTAACAATTTCTGGCACAAACATCTTTGGCGCCGTTGCCGGGGACGAAGATGAAGCATATCTTCCCTGGGATACTCATCATTTTTCTGGTTTAAGAGGTGGACTTGAACCAGCATTTTTTGAAGGCTATTTTCACCAGAAAGTTGTCACAGTGGCTTCTAACAAAATTGGAACCAGGAGCAGACCTACTTCTCCATTACAGCTGGGTGTGACAGACCCTGAAAAGATCATAAAAACAGCAAGAAAGCTCAGAAGGTCTCAATATTTACCAGCCTCTTGTGACTCTCACCAGTTGGGTGAATCATTAGACCCAGCTGAGAACTTACCTTGTGCAAAACCTACTATCTCTGAGAGCACTTTCCAGGTTTTTACTAATCCTCGAAGTTTTTTGAAAGCTAAAACTTCTTCCCCTGATAAAATACCAATCTTTCAGCTGAAAGTAGGAAGGAATCCTTTTCAAAAAAGTTCCAGTCAAATTTCTTCCTCTTCAAAACCTCAGTCTAAACCTCAGTCCACAATGGCAGCCCAAAATCCACCTATGGATATGATGGACAGAATGGTAGCAGCTAGGTATGCACCATTAGTATTACCTCAACCTTTACATGCCTTGCCTACACATGATTACCAAAAGTATATGCCCCAATTCAATGGACAAGGTGAAACAACTGCAGAAGAACATTGGGAGGCTTTCGAGAGTTATGCAGATAATCAGAACATTGAAATTAAAGATGTATGGATGAGGGTATTTGTACAAAGTCTTGATGGGGATGTGAGAAAATGGTTCAGAGAACTGCCTGCTAATTCTATCACCATAATTGAAGAACTCAAAGATCTTTTTCTGAGACAGTGGGGAGACACCAAGGATCACACTTATTACATAACTGAGTTTGGAGCTTTGAGAAGAAAGAAGGATGAGACAATTTCTGACTTTTCCAAAAGATTTAACAAGATGTATAGTAGGATTCCTGCAGAAATCAAACCCACTGAAACATCAGCCAAGTTGACCTATGCAAATGCTTTTGATCATGATTTCTCTTTATTACTCAAAGAGAGAAGACCTATCACCCTGCTGAACATGCAAGAGGCAGCATTGGAGGTAGAGTCCAATTTCCTGGCTTCCAATAGACTCAAGAAATAAACACCTCAGCAGCAGTATGAAAGAAAGGGAAAGAAGGAAGCGGTTTCCACAAGTGCTGCACCTCAGTCTGCTGAAGCTAAAATAGATGAAATGGCTAAGCTTGTAAAGATTCTCACTGCCAAGTTGAACAAACTAGAACTTGAAAAGAATTCTGCTAAACCTGCCCCAGAAGCTGATCGAAATCCAAATAACCAAAATCAGTTCAGGAGGCAATTTGCTCCTAGATTCATGTCAAGAGAGCGCAGAAATAATGATATTTAGCGAGAAAGGAGGGAGAATGAGGATCAAAAAGTACCCCCACCTTTTCAAAATAATTTGGTGGATGAAGAAGAAACTGATCAACAGTTACTGTTTGAAGAAACTGAAACAGATCAGGATGTGAACCATTTTGGAGATGGTTTATCTGGAGGTTTTGTAACAGAAGAAGATTTTCTAAATTCTGAGTACTATGATGCAGATTTGTATTGAAGTTGAAGATGACTTGGAGTTTGAAAAAACTGCTGTAAATGCTGCTGCTAATCAGAATGGAATTAAGAAGACTATTAATCTCAGATCTGGCCCGAAACAGGTAGTCTAAGCTCCTAAGAAGAAAGCTGTTGTTCCTACTCTAGTTATTCCTGATAAACCAGTTGCTGATCCTGTAACAGAAAAGAAGCAACCTGCAGAAAAGTCCAAGAAGAATGTAGAAATTGAGGAGGTAAATAAGCCAGTTCAAAATTTCAGTTTGGAAAATGAGTTAGGTAAACTAAAAATTCCTATGCCATTTTCTGAGCTTATCAAGAATCCATCATATAAACAAACAGTCCTAAAAGTTATGAATTCTGCTAGTGGCCAGCCTGTTTCAGATACTGTCAATTTGCAAGAAGAAAGTCCAAAGATATTCATTGGATCTGCCTTAGCTGAGAAAACAGAAAATGAAGCTGGTGCTTCTCCTCCATTCTATGTTACCTTAACTGTCCATGATCAGATGATCCATAATTGTCTATTAGATTTTGGAGCATCCCATAATCTAATGCCCAAAGCTGTGATGGAAGCCCTGGGTCTCAGTATTACCAAACCTTACCATGACTTATATGCCTTTGAGTCCCGAGCTGTCAAGTGTCTGGGAGTGATTAAAGATATGGTTGTCAGCCTTGCTCAGTTGCCAATGAAGAGTGTCATAATGGATGTTGTAGTGGCTGATATCACCCCAAAGTTTGGCTTGCTTCTTTCAAGGTCATGGGCTAAGAAGGTTGGGGGAACATTATAGATGGACCTCTCTTATGCCACTATTCCTGTTTTTGGTAGAGAAAATAGGAGACTTTACAGAGAGCTACAGCTTGCTTACATAGTCACAGATGATAAAAATCCCGCCAATCACCCAATGTACTCTGTGGATAAAGACCTTGGTTCATGCATATTACAGTCTTTTGTTGGATTTTTGTGATATATATGCATCTTTATCGGTATATGTGTATGATTTAGTTGTTGCTTATCTGCTGAATGTATTCCCTGCATGTTTTTGAAGTTTATGACCAAAAACACATAAAACAAAACCCTAAACCCTAGTTTGATTTGAGTTTTACTCTTGAGATTGTGTTGGCTTGTTACCCTAGCCTTAGTAACAATTTCTGGCACAAACAGAAGTCAGAAGTATTTGGATTCTTTAAGCTTTTCAATTGTTCTACAGAAAAGTTTTTAGATAGAAAGATCAAGGCCATTTGCACTGACAATGGAGGTGAGTACATCAAGGGTGATTTTCAAACCTTTTGTGCTGAAGAGGGCATTGAGATGCAACATACTGTTCCCTATACACCACAACAGAATGGTGTTGCTGAAAGGAAGAATAGAACATTGAAAGAAATGGCCACCTACATGCTAAAGTCGAAAGGGTTTCACCTTGGTCTTTGGGAAGAAGCCATTAATTGTGCCTCCTATCTTCATAACATAGTTCCTCACAAAGGACTCAAACACATGACTCCTTTCGAAGCATGGATGGGATACAAACCCGATGTGTCTCCTCTTAGAGTATTTGGATCCAAAGCATGGGAAAGCATTCCATATGATAAAAGGAGATCCCTAGATCCACAAAGCAGAGAGTGTATCATGGTGGGTTATGCATTGAATGCAAAGAAAGGCCTACAAGCTTCTTGATCCTTATACTATGACTACATTTCTTGATAGGAGTGTACAATTTGAGGAATGGCCTCTTCATGATGCTCATCCAGTTGAGCAAGAGATCTTTCCTACCACACCTCCACTACTTGATGAGATCCAAGAGAGCAAACCTTCATCACATGACAGTTCAGATTTAGAGTATGAGAGTGATGATGATGAAGAGAGAAGTCTAGATCCATATCCACAAGAACCTGAAGATCTAGCAACTGATTCAGAAGATGAGCGAATGGGAGATCCAGTTCCACAAGAACCTGATGATCTATCAACTGATGATCCTCCTTTTCCAATATGGGTAGCCACTACTCTCAGATATGTCAAAGTTCTTGTTGGTGATTGAGCTGATCAACGGAGAACCAGATCAAATTATCAGAATGGAAGGTGTTAGCACTCAAATTGTGATGGATTTTTGAGTAGGGTTTTGGCGAAGAAGAAGGAGTTGCATGATCATAAAGGTTTTCCAAAGGGAAAAGCCAAAACTCTCAAGTCATATCCCCCAGAAGTAGAAAATCAGAACACAGCATAGTGAATGTCGCCAAAGGAGAAAATACCGGGAAACATCTAAAGGTTCGTGGTAGCTAGAGGTTTGATAGCAGGCTAACAAGATAGTAGCACGCAGAGGCATGCATAGATGGCTCAGATTAAACAACCCAAAGATCTATGGCAATGAACCCTTAGCACCAAGACGGATTGAAAATGTTATAAGTGCAAATGAAGTGTTAACAAGTAGGCATATTCCTAGAGCGATCAATAGGAAATATCAGTTGGAGCAAAGATCTACGGTGAAAACGCTATGGCACTAATTTAACATGTGTGGGAAAACACCGCATTCCAAATCACTGCGACTTAGTTAAGCATCACACTCCTTTCAACGGCATGGATCTGACGAAGATAGATTAACGGCCCATAACACTGGCGGTGATTTTAATCGTCGGCATGTTAAGCACACCCAAAATCACCGCGGTCGGTGGAGGCACATCATTTGACAGTTAAAGTTGGGGCTGTGTGATATTAAACCAAAGGCCATGATGACGTTGGAAGGTGAAGTGGGAAGATCTGCGACTGAGGGTGACCTAGAGAGACAGACGGTTGATATGGATCCATCGCAATCATACTTGCAGGGGCGATATGGAAAAATCTATATTATAAAATGGTTCACCTCCACGAAAGTCCACCTCCTGTCTGTCAAGTGCATGTTGGAGAACGAAGAAGGAAAATCTTTCAGAAGCATATCGGCTGACCGGGAAACCAAAAGGTTGTCCAGTTGTCAGTGGACCAGGTAACTCTTTGCCCCTTTTCTTTTCACAACTGGGTATTTAAATGGCCGCAATAGCAAACCCCCCTGTTATCGAAGCTCTGACAATCAATTCCCTGTTGGAAGACAAGGATAGTGACATATATGACACCGTATTTTTCAATAGCTCTCTGGATACAGCCAAAGAGAGATTGGAAGTTATAAGGTCCGGGAAGGTAGACATTCACAAAGTATATCAGTCCTTTTTCCACTGTTTCACTACCACCCAAACCCCCAGTTGCCCTAAGTTCGTGGAATGGTGCACCAGCAATTATGCCCCTGGCCAGAGGGCAATCTTCGATGCCTCAAGCTCTAGACTCCTTTTCCATGTGAAAGCCCCAGTTGTAAGAAAGGCCCTAGCTATTCCCCTAGAGTTCGGTCATAGGGCTCAGGGATATCAAATGGAAACCCTAATTCATCATTTCTGCCAGGACCCAAATGAACTCAAGCAAAGTTTATTCCAGGCCTCTTTTTTACCAGATGCGGCCTTTCATATCTCACCTTTCCCTGACGAGGCCGTTTCTTTCATAGAAGAGTCTAAATGTGTTATTTCCATGATAGCCTAGTTTTTGGGGTTAAATAGTGACCAGTACGTCATGGAGCCATTAATCAGTCTGATGTTTGTCTTGAGCACTTGCCCAATAGAGCTAGACAATCAAAACCCACTTATCCAAACCGCATGCCTAAGATTTGATGATGCCCTTGCTGAAAGTATTCACTCCTAGTTGGTCGAATTCCCTAAAACCAGAGTCTTTAGGTTCCAATCCTATTTGCTAAAAATGTTTTTAATAGTTGTCGAAGAAAACCTGTAAATACCAGAGCTGAAAATTACAAAGGATATGTATTTAGATTACTTGGTTTTCATGAATGATTTGATGGAAAAGGTTTATCACATCTTTTTCCATAAGGAATTGCCTAGGGTATTCCCAAAAATGAAGGGTTTACTGCAGCCCGTTGTGGGGAAGGGGATAGGAGATTGGTTTTTGATGAAACATGGAACAGTAATCAGAGTGTATGGTTTTTCACACCCACCATATGTACTCCCCGCCTTTTTAACACCCAAGTTGTTCAATTTAGAATTCATAAGGCAGAAGCTGAAAGCTGAACGTGAACACTTTTTAGATAACAAGAAGTCCTCTGATATAACTTTCCCATTGGTGGTAGGCTCCTTTATGATTAAAAATAAGACAGCCCTCTCAACGATTGAGGGAATGATGAGAGAATTGGAACTCCCTTCTAAAGCTGCAATGAATTATGACCCATATCATATAATTTCGGAGAGGAGGAGGGAAGCTGGCAGGAAAGGGTATGACCACTTCGAGATGTCAGGAATGCCTGAGAGAGAAAATTGGATGGAATACATTGGTCAAGGGAACATGGACATCGATCCCTCATAGACCTCTCAGGCTCTGAATTTCCTCTTCCAAGAAGGCACATCCTTACCACCCTGCTCATCCAATAAATCCCCAGTGGGGTCAGAAGATTTACCCCTTGTCATCCTTCCAGGGAAACCCAGTGGTTCAACGATTAGTAGCCCTATGGATGTATACAATGACCTTGAAAGAGCCTCAAAGAGGTAAAAGGTTGAGGGTGATGAGAAGCTGGTAGTAAAGATCCAGGAAGAAAATCCTAAAAAGAAGCATGTCAAGTTTCAAATGCCCCCATGCGAAGTGAAAGAACATGTGTTTGGGAAACTACCTAAAGGGCCCACAGCATCTAGTACAAGCAGAGCCAAGATGCTGGAGGAGTACGAGGAAAATCCTGACAATGTGATAGAAGAAGCAAAACTATACTCTGAGTTGAGGAAAATATTCAAGAAAGAAGTGGCCCTAGTTGCAAGCATAAACTTATCTCGGAACAACTTGAGCCTTGCTCTCACCACCAAAAACAAGGCTACAGAGATGAAATTCAACCTAGAAGACATCCCTGTCCCTGACATAATCAACCTACACAAGGAGATAAGTGATGTCATTTATAATAGGCTGTTGAATCTTTCCATAGAGCTATCCAAAATGCAGGCAAATAAGTCCAAGGTCCAACACTAGCTGAAGCTGGAAAAAGCAGAAAATAAGTCTCTGAAGGCACAGGCAAAGAAGCATCAAACACAGCTGCTAACAAATGAGACCGAAGAAGATAAAAGGAATAACATCCAGGAGCTATTGAATGAAAGGGATCATGAGATCTTGACTTTAAAGAAGAGTCTAAAGATCTCGCCTGCTCAATTTGCAAGTACCCCTGAGATAGAAGAGCTGGAGGAAGAGAAAGAGAAACTAAAGGGAGAACTATTGGACTGTAAAGCCCAATTGGTGGAGCTTATGGAGAAAGAAAAGAAGATGCAGTCTGATATGAACATTGTAGCATCCTGTGAGGAATCATGGAGGACCTAGTTTGAATATTTAGAGAAGAAAGTAAAGGAAATGGAACAGGAAGTCACATATCCGATTGCAGCTGGAGATTTCTCCTTGGTAGGGAAAATAGCTAATGCCACCTTGGAGGATGCTGAGTTACTCAGATTAAGGAAGAAGGTTTCAAACTTGAAAAATATAAAGGATGATGCAGAAAGAAAAATGGAGGCTTGGGAAACCAAGTACCACCAGGAAATGCAGGGAGATCTTGACAAGTTGAAGGAACAAGTAATCGGGCAGAAAGTGCTACAAGAAACCAGGAAAATCATCTGGGATGATATTATGAAACAAGCTGAAGACCTATGACCTTATCTAAACTTTATAATGGATAAAGAGACTGTAGTGAATTTAGCCATACAAGCTGTGATGGTGGCAAATGAAAGACTTAATAAAAATCCTTTAGGATATGCTAGCAACGCAGTAAATTTCTTAAATGATTTATCAAAATAACAGGTTGATGATGCAGGCATCAAGGACATGGTGGCCACCATCATATGGGCCAAAAGGGTAATTAACAAACATGAACAGGCGAATATTACCCAATCAGGGATTGATATTTTGTCAAATCAGCTAAAAATGTTCAAGGAAGCATTTGATCCTTTATTCAAGAAAGGCCTACTTGAGTTCTAGGATGAGAAGGAAAAATGTTATCAAAGGAAGAGTATAAAACCAAGCTGTGGGATTGCAGGATGAACCAAAAGGACTTTGAAGGAATGGATCAGCCCTTGACTAGCCAGCTAGTAGCTGAGAAACTGACGAGAGACTTCGAGTTAGCCTCGAATTTCGGGGGAGCCAAAACATTGCAGGCCGGATACTCTTACACGGAACACATTGAGCTAAGAGTATTACTTAAGGAGCTCGCCACTGTAATTTTACCTTTAGATGACCAGTGGAAATTAATCGAGAAGTATTGTAAAGCGAGGTTAAAGGTCAAAGCATGAAGAACTCAAGGCTATTGGCTGAGTGATCATTGAGCGATGGAGGTGGTGAGCTATAGCTGTCAGTTTTCTGTTTTGTTTTTTGTTAAAGTAGTTGGTGATATAGTAAAATAGGCCAGTGAATGTAAAATGCAGTTAGGCCTATACTGCCTGTGTCTGTTTTGAAGTTGTAATGGTGAATACGCCTTGATTAGCTGTCAATTAGGTGCCTAGTAAATCGCAACTGTTTTCTGTTCAGGAAAGAGCCGAGCCTAGAGCTTGAAGGACATCTATAAATTCATTGTAATTTGAAGACAGAAGGGTTGAAAAATCTTGTTGAAAATTTTTATGGAAATTTTGTGTATTGTTCTGTAAGACATTTTCTGAGTTATATTTTGAATAAAAGTTGCAGAGCCAAGCTGATGTTTTCAGGGATTCTTTTGTAATTGGTCTGGTAGTCTGTCTTTCTTTTTCCTATGTGAATTGTGTATCTCTCATTGTTAATTCCAGTCTGTAACATTCCTTCATACTTGGTGCAGTGTGATAGTTAAGTAGAATTCATAGAAGTTATGCTCTGCTTATCTTTTTTCCAAGTATTTCACCATTACTTCTCTACTAAAGTTGATATAGGACTCATCATTGTATACCTTATATCAATGGATTGTTTCTTTCTCTTCTATTTCACCAATTCAACTCACCTTGACTACGATCTATTTACTATCTCGCCCCTGTGTTAATGCATCTGTGAAGCATTTGTGAATAAATTTCCAGAGTTTGTCTAATGTGACTCCATTGCCCAAATAGAGATTCATATGTTTCAGCCAAATGACGTTTAAACCATTTTGTTTCTAGCAGAAATATGATCTTTCTGTATGTTGTAATTGAATATCTTGAATGATGAATGCTCGTGTATGTTTTCATTGTTGCACGAAATTGCAAGTAGCAATGCTCCTCAGTGTATCGTGACAAGGGACTAATCGCCTCTCGTGGATCCTTGAAATCTAGTGGTGGTGAGTTTGCCAATCACCTGCGGGTTTTGGTGTAATGGCAACCGTACTACCAACAATTGGTATCAGAGCTAGAGGTCATGAGTTCAATACACACTCGGCTCGTGCTGAGGGGGAGATTGTTGCACGAAATTGCAAGTATTCAACGCTCCCCGGTGTATCATGACAAGGGACTAATCGCCTCTCATGGATCCTTGAAATATGGTGGTGGTGAGTTTTCCAATCACCTGCAGGTTTTGGTGTAATGGCAGCCATACTACCAACATTCATTGTTGACGCCTTTGATTATTCCAGTTTTTCATGAGCTTATAGAGAGAGCACTCTCTGTTTGTGTTGGATCAGTAGCACAAGCTAAAGATTGGTTAGTGGTTACCCCAAATTTCCTTCTCTCACAACCTTGGGGGTTAATTTGGGTGTTAACAGAAGTTTTCATCCTTCTCACATTAATGATCCATTTTAGATAGATCGATCCTTCTTTGGAAAAGAAGGACACTTGGCTCCTTCTGGGGTGAGTGATGATATGCTACATTAGCATCCTTCAGTCTATTTTGAGGGAGGGATTTCTTCCCACTGGTTTTTCCGTCTTTCTTCTTTTATTATTTAGATTTGATTGTACGGGGTGAAATTTAGTCTCAGTCACTAGGGCCCTACTTTACCATTTCAGTTACTACCTCATAGTATAGCTTGCGGGGGGCTGTTGGAATATTCTCACCATCATTTTTTTATTTTGCATACTGCATGCAAATATGCATGCATCTAGTCATATGCATGCATTTTCATGCAAATGCATGCATCCAGTCATCATATTGGTGGTATCCTGAACACCTAGAGCCTATTTTCATCCCCCTAGAGCCTGTCTTCAGCCCCCAGTAGCCCTCCTACCTACCTAATGCACCTTTTTTTTCTCACTTGGCTCACATGTGCACCTTATCTCACCTACTAGGAGTTTAACAGTCATTTAGAGCATTTATTATCCAGTTGGTGCATTTATTGCTCAATTTAACTTCCTGTAGCTCCTAGTTTTCTATTTTGGAGTGCCACTTGACCTTCTGACAGCCTCATGTTCCCTCCTTGGATTCTCCATCCCCTGATTTATGCTCACATTGTTCAGTTAGAATCAGTTAGACTCATTTGACTGACTATTAACCATTTACGACTGCCACTACTAATTGGATGATGTCTCCAATGTTATCCAAGCTACACACTGAGGATGATTCGAATGAACTCTTGGCTAATTCGAATTCTCTTGACAGTTATTGTATTGTATTCAATTATTATTCATTATTCAGAGTGCCAGCTTATAGCTAATGTATGATAAAACAATTTTTCTCCATTTTCTGTGTAATGAGTGTTAATTGATTCAGTGTTTCTTCTACTTCTTTCTACACTACATGAGTAAATTCTAGTTAGGTCTGCTACTGTTGAGTGATCCTATTTTTGAAATATCATAGTAACAACATTTCCAGGTTCAATTAGTATTGCATGGATTCAATCCACCTTCATCCATGTGCCAACAGTATATTGATTTGACCCCTTGGTCTATTCACCTTGTAGCCACATTGGAATATTTTTATGAGCATGGGTATGCCCGCCTCATTTGTATAAACTATTGTTATTTGTTTCAGCTTCACCAGTAATTATCTCCCATGGTAATACCCTATTCATCCACACATGTGTTAACACCCAAAAAGTGTTCACTACCTCATCTACCCCATTACATGGCTCATTTGTCCATTTTCCTACCATATTTCCCTTAAAAACCCTAAAAAGCCCACTAAAAAGCCTCCAAAAGGCCACAAAACCATCAAAATAGCCTCAAAAAGGCTAAAAAAACCCCTTTTTCCTCCAAAAATATCCAAAATTCCTCTAAAATAGCAAAAATCCCCTAAAAAGGGAATAAAGAATATAAAATAATGAGGAAAAGGAGGAAAAAACCCTATACAGCTGCCCTAAACTATATGGTTCCCAAAACCATGGGCCAGCACTCCACCACCAAAAAACTATAAATAGGTGATGGAGACCCCTTATTCCACATCCACAATCACAAGTACCCTTACTCTGCCAAAATCTCTCTCGAAACCCTAGCTCACCATTGAGCCACTTTCACCTTGAGAGCCCCTTTTGGCCCATTTCCACCATTGGAGAAAGAGAAGGAGCAAGTTGGAACTTGGAGCAACCCTCTTGGACATTGCAAGAGCTTCACCAACCTTCACATTAGAGGTAATATTAATACAAAATCCATTCTTTACATCTTTTTCTTATGTTTCATGCACATGTTTTAGAGTAATTTATATTTCTGTTTTAGCATAATAATTTCCATTTACTGAACTGCTACTAAGGAGTCCATTCTCCTTAGTAGGTGCTCATTTGCACAAGCTAGGGGTAAAACCCTAGCTACAGTTTTGGCGACTCCCCTAGGTTTGAATTTCTGATTTTCGTTTAAAAAAAAAAATTTAGTTTTCTGCAATAATTTTCTGTTTTTTCCTTTCGGCCGTCGTACACTACGTCTTTTCCTTCTGCAGTCGCGTCCCGACCGCGTCTTTTAGGCCTTTACCTACAACCCGACCGCGGCTCTCAGACTGTTTCCGACGCCGTGTCGGCGGATTCAAGTCTGTTACCTGCGATCCGACCGCGGCTAATCAGCCTGTTTGCCGTGATCTGACTGCGCCTGTCGGCCATTTTCCGGCGTCCCGACTGCGTCTGTCAGCCTTTTTCCCGCGACCCGACTGCGTCTTTTTCCCTGTTTCCTGCGGCCCGACTGCCTCTGTCGGCCCCAAAGCCGCAACCTGTCCGCGTCTGTTTCCCTTAAACCCACGGTCCGCCTGTTCAGATTCGCCACAGACCCGCGGTCTAATTTCTGCATTTTTTTTCCCTGTTTTGAGCCTAGCCCCTTTGCTGCAATATTTTCTGCATCTGAACAGCCATCTGTCCTACCTGCAGCCCTGCTTCCCTATAGCCTTTTCTGCAAACATAATTTATGTTCCCTTTACAGAATCTTTTTAAAAATTTCAGTATTTTCAATTCAGAAAATTTTGCAAGTTAAAGTTTCAAATTCAGTATTATTGATAGTTAGAAGTTGCCCCCCTTGTGGCACTTCTATTTTGGGTTCAACACCTCACGAGCACACACTCTGTCACATAATTTAAGTGAGCCTTAAAATCTACTTAACTCAACCAATATTCTAACCCCACTTGGGGAACACAAAAGAATCTTTGTAGTTAGGTAGGATCGGGGGGATAGGCTTCCAATAACACCCCTCGGTTACTTACACTTGAGACATAGTTGTTGTCCAATTAGGGAACCAAAATCCCCTAGTACTTTTTGGCACGGTCACAACCAGTTTACCATAGGGCCTCTCCCCTAGGAGGGTTGAAGTCGTGAGACTGGTTCCGGAGGCCTGAGTGGAATACCGCACTCCATTCAGTAACCGAAGGGCTACCTTTCGCAGTTCTCGGGATATCCCTGTATTGGGGTATTGCGGTAAAAGGAACAAACGATAGATTCACCTTTCTGGACGTATCATGAACGGGGTATCTTAGTTGCCATTCTTCTAGGATTGACTACCCGGTGTCCCTCCCGGTAGGGGGATATCTTAGCCACTTGGCTTTCCTATTCATATTGTCTGACTTGGATTTCATCACCTTGCAGAGGATATGTCTAGTTGAGTCAGAATACTTTTTAGTTAGGTGTTTTCATGCTCCCTTACCTCCTTTTGGTCTAGTGAGTCCACCATTTTTTATTTTTCTAGGAAACCTGCTGCTTGTTGGTATTTTGACCATCTTTGTTGATACTCCACTTATTGTAGCACAGCTGTTAGAGTAGGTGTTTTGATTTGGTTGTTGGCCTGAGTGCCTTGCTTTTTGAGCTCTCCTTTTGCACACTCGGTTGCATTAGGATTTTTGAGCTATTTTTCTACTCACCTCAACCCACAGAGATTTGACACCATCTGTCACCATTGAGTCCCCGAGACATTCTCGGTGCCTCAGGGGCGAGCCCCCACAGCACGGTTCTCTTGACACCACCCATCATCGCCACAGATCATCATCACTTGATACCACTTATCACATATCTAGAGCCTTGTCCCTTGACTCCACTCATCAGCGGCATAGGACTCCATCACCAGATATTGACGCCCCTTACTTTACCTCCAATTCTGAGTCAGAGTCTGAGAACCCCATTTACACTGCCCCTACTAGCCCCATGGCTAGCACGACTTCCACTCCTTTCGTGGTAGGGACCATTGGTGGCACATCCACCACTACACCAGTTACTACACTTGCTTTGGGTATGCCCTCCATGGGGCCCCCATCTACCGTTCCTCTCACTGCACCTATTCCCGCAGCTGGAATACCTATCCCCACTCCATCAGTGGCTCACACTACCCATGGTGGTGCAGGTCCATCCTATACTACCTTAGTTCCCCCACTTGGGGGCAACATTCCAAACCTTCCCCCTCCACTTGGGGGCATTGGCCCCAACTTGGTCCAACCCACTACTGTGTCACATCCTTCTTCCAGTTTGCCATTCATGGCTAGCCTCAACCTGCCTGACCTAACCAGATTGACCAACGACCCTATCCGACATGACCCTGCGTGGCCTCACATGCCCACCAAGCTCCCCTCTGACATCCCTAAGTTCGAGGGCAAGGCAGGTGAGGACCCACAAAACCATATTATGTCCTTCCATCTATGGTGTTCCTCCAACTCCATAGTGGACGACTCTGTTCGCCTCCGTCTCTTACAACGCACTTTCACTGGCTCTGCAGCCAAGTGGTATATTGAGCAACCCCATGGGACCCATGCCACCTTTGCTTCCCTTGACTTGACCTTCCTACAGTTCTTCCAGTTACCTGTCCGCTATGACGCGGGCGTTGAGATCCTCCTATCTTGTAGACAAAACACGGCTACCCACATCACGGACCACATCCATGAGTGGCATCGACGTCGTAGCTTATGCAAGATCAAATTAGACGACCGTATCTTCCTAGATTGGTTCCTCAAATCCCTTCTCCTTGTAATTGCTAAGGATGTGGCATCAGAAAGACCCCAGTCTGAAGAAGAGGCCATCCTTAAGGCCCAACAGTTTGACCTCATTTATGCCTAGTCGGGTTACCTTTATACCATTATACCTGACGCCCCTCGCGGAGATTCTTCCCAGCACGATGCGCCGGGGGCATCCCACGTTGCAGACGGCATCATTGGCCATGTTTCTTCGCATCCCCAACCATTTTCCATAGCACGTCCTAACCCTGGCCCCGACCTTTCGCGGGCTACCTCACAGTCTGGAGCAACCAACTCATATGCTCCCATGACACATCACCACCACTCCCATGGACCCTCATGTCCACCTCAGTGCTTTGGTCATGCGACTCCCGCCTACGCCCCCCCGGTCGCACCTTAGCCCTACTACCACCAGCAGGCTGCACCAGCTCCTGCGCCTTCACAAGCACAACCCGCTTATTACCCGCCACAGACAGCCCCTGCGGAAAACCCCCAACCCACTCCGCAGCCATATCAGCAACCCCCTCAAGTTGTTGCACCTGCGCAGCCTCCACCTACATATCATCCCCCACAGCCTGCTCCCGCACCTACGCAACCTCAAAATCCACCTGCTGCCCAAGGGCAAGTTTACGCCCAACATAACCCGCGGAAAAACCAGAACAACCAACGCAACCAGGGCCAACAAAACTGCAGCAAGGGCCATAATCGTGGGAACAACCAACCTGCAGACCAAGCTAGTCAACCGGCGAATCCCCCCGACAATAATAATGCGGCCCCTGCTAACCAAAACCCTGATCGCCCGCCCAAGCAGGCTAAGAACCCCAATTTGTGAACAAACCATCCTTGTTCTATTTGCGGGGTCTATGGCCACTATACACATGCTTGCCCACACTTGGAGCGAGCGCGGCAACTTTGGGTTGATGATGCCCATTGCCAAGGGCATGCAGCTCCTCAAGCGCCACCTAACCCCCCTCAACCTCAGCAACCACCTTTGGTGCTACAAAACCCCTTACCAAACTAAGGCATAGTGAACACTCAGCCGTTGGCTCCCCCTCAAGCCAACGTGCAAACCCAACAACAAATCACTTACGCTGCTCCTAATCAACCCATGTTTGACTTGGAAACCCACCACTTGTTGATGATGTCATCCGCTGACGTCAACCTCCAGACTCGTCGGAACCAATATGGCTCCACCACTGAAGCCCCTCCTGCTGAGAAAACCCCTAACGCTCATCCCACTGATCAAGCATTACGCATACCCCCGCCTCCACTAGAGGGCGCTCCCAAAGCAACTCGTTTCCCGCTTCACCGTATCAACAATAACCCCAATGCGTGGGCTGCATCAAACTACAACATCGTCGATGACTTAGCCCAATCTCCCGCAACCATGTCTGCATTAGAAGTCTTGAAAAACTGCCCTTCCCAACGCAAGACTTTACTCTCCGCCATTGGGGTGATTGACCCACATGATTCAAATTTGATGGCATTTGATTTGGACCAATCCGAACCACGCCTACCTTCCTCCTTAGCATTCCAAGTTTATGTTTCCGTTCGGAATCTTGTCATCCATCGATGCATCATCGATGAAGGTGCCTCCACATGCGTTATGTCTACATTCGTATGGCAGAAGTTGGGATCCCCTACTCTCCATCAGTCCACAATTGCATTACGCGCCTACGACGGTCGGTCGGCCCAGCCCCAAGGCCTCCTACCCAATGTCCCCGTCCAGTTAGGTGGTAAAACCATACTAATCGACATCAAGGTAATCAATGCCCAATTGGATTATAACCTTTTACTTGGCCGTAGTTACATGTATGCCATGCGGGCGGTTGCCTCTTCCGTTTTTCGCACCATGATGTTCCCCCATGAGGGACGCGTGGTCAAGGTTGACCAGCTCACCTACTATGATCCTAGTGCTCCTGCGGCACCGGAAAATGTTCTCCCCATGGTTGAACAACCTGTTTCTCGTGCCACCACCTCATTTGTTTCCTCTACGGGGCCTGGAGTTTACTCAGACACGCCGATGACCTCCACCTTCCAATCCATTCCTCCCCCATCATCTACGCCCGAAGTGTCTGACTTATGTACCCTATCCCACGATAACCAAACACCTAACAATCAACCACCCTTGTTGCCTAAACCACCATTGGTACCTAGCCACATTGGTGTTACACCTATCCATACAATCCCCTTCCTAGTCCCTCCATCGAGAGTAGTAAGCGCCCCGGTTATGGCTACCCTTAGCCTCCCTGGGTTAACCTTGGGATTACCCATCTGGTACCTTTTGCCTCCCATTCCCCCGCCGACACCAAGCGTCGTCCTCCAACCGGTGCAACCCATGGCTACTACCACTCAGCCACCCCGTGGTGTCACTACCCCTTCGTCCTCCACGAATCCCCCTCCTACTCCTAAATCCACTGGGGGTAGAGGGCCACAACCTTACACTGCTGTACCACCTCCTAAGACAGTAAAAAAGCCCCCTGTGTTTCGTGCTCCTCCCAAATGCTCGTTGTGCGATGAGTTAGGCCATGCGACTCATCAATGCCCACAGTTATCGGCATTACAGGAACCCATGCAAATGCTCGACGACGACCCCAACATCCCTGTCGTCCAACTCGACCCCACCCCCAAGCCCAAAGATAATTCCCTGCGTACCAACCACCCCTGTTCCATATGCGGTGTTTACGGGCATTACTCACACCACTGTCCCGATCTCCCAGATTACAGAGCGGCTCTCTATGAGATGAACAATCTGGACCTTGAGACGGCACCACCCACCATTGAGGAGATCCACCCCCCGGTCTCCCCCCCTTCAGGAGAGGTTAATACCATTTATATGATCTCTTCAACCACTACTTCCTCATCAACCGATTTGACGACTCAAACTTTCTGTACTGATGAGGAGATTCTCGAGGCCCTCACTGCCCCGGATTATCCTTGGGAAGACATGCACCACCGTTCCTATTTCATCCCAGAAAAATCCTCCTCTAGCATAGCTACCCAATTCACGGTTGAATCCAAAGACTTCCTTCCCACCAAGGTCGACTGGTTCAAGGACCCTATTCCTGCTCCTGATGCCTTCGAGGAGGGTAACATGGCCAACATCTCACCTGTCATCCAAATTGATATCGCTGCCCCCCGGAAGTACCCCTGAACTCATCACTTTAGGAGCCTTCTGCAGTAAGCAAGAGATTGAGGAATACAAAAAACTCTTCAGAGAGTTCCGTGATGTCTTTGCTTGGTCCTATACCGAAATGCCTGGTCTCGACCCCGCCATTATAGAACACCACATTGACACATGGCTAGATGTACCCCCCGTTCGCTAGAAACAGAACCACAATGACACGTCTGAGTTAGGGGGCATCATAGATTACCTCGACCCTGGGATAGGGGGCATGATCAATCATTTTATACCTTCCCCATCACATCTATCTTAGCACGTCAATGATCCCATTGTTCAAACCCACACAGATGTGATCCACAATCACAAACCCTATGCACATAGCATGGGGGCAAGTCATTAACCCTGCTCACTTTTTCACATGTGTGATCTCAACCATTTTTGAGGTCACATATCACTTGTATATTTGATTTTATACACCTAGTTATTTCCTTTGACCATTCCGGAGTCCTTATGACCTCCATTTTTCACACCATTTGCACTGTCGGATTCATTTTTCCGCGCTCGTGATGATGCTTGAGATCATTTCCCGCTCTCACCAGGACCAATATCAACATTGTGTCCTGACATCTTGTCGCCCCGGTTTGCGTGCCACATCGGCCATAGCCCATTTTTGGCATATTTTATATCGTCGGATTCATTTTTCCGAGCCAGTGATGATGTTTGAGATCATTTCTTGCTCTCACCCCCAGATTTTTTGGGTATTTTTTCTAAAACACCCCTCGTCACCTCGGTTCGTGTGCCACATCGGTCGTTATCCATTTTTGACACTCTTTATATCGTCGGATTCATTTTTTCGAGCTTGTGATGATGCTTGAGATCATTTCTCGCTCTCACCTAGTACAATTTCAACATTGTGTCCCGACACCTTGCTGCCTCGATTTGCATGCCACATCGGCCGCCATCGGATTGTTCCACATTTTTACATGAGCCCTCCACTCCTGTCATACTGCAAATATTTCATTATTTTTCCACCATTCATTCACCCCGCAAGGAGGCCCACCAGTGTTCCCCCCCTACCCTCGTTCTTGGTCATCTTCAATGTTCCTTGATTGAACACTTCCTCCTTGCCCGGCCATTCCTTTTGTTTGGTATAATTTTATCCCTTTTTCGGGCTGGACAAGTCCTTTACGAAAAAGGCACTTACGGAGTTTCTGTTAAGCTCTTTTCTGACTCCTAAAACAATGAAAAGATTGCTGAGCAATCTTGCTTCCTTTCATGCTCATTAAAGTACCTGAAAGGGCGTCTATCTGGTATAAGTTTAACCCTTTTCCAGACCTGGTAGACTAATTACGAAAAAGGAATACTCTAGTCATACCGGCTAGAAGAGTTCTTCATTGCATCCTTTTATGCTTCTTCAGGCCTTGGAGACTAACACACGAAAAAGCAACCCCCTGGAGTCTTCTTATTTGCTTTCAGACTCTCTAAAATTGAAAGCAACCACGAGCATGAACTGTCCTGGGCTCGTACCAATCCACACGACAGTACCATTCCATCACTTCAGAGTCTTCTTATCGCTTTCAGACTCCTTAAAATTGAAAGCAACCACGAGCATGAACTGTCCTGGGCTCGTATAAATCCACACAACAGTACCATTTTATACACACTTATTCTAGTTCCCTAACCCATGAAGAAGTCCCCCCCCCCCCCCCCGTGCCTCCTGGCACTATGATTGATCATCTCAGCAACACCCCCAATCAGGTCGCCTTTGTCTAGAGTATTCTGCAGTCTCCTGCCATTTTACCACAGCTTGAGTCTCCCTCAGCCCAGTCACCCTCCCAGATCCAATACAGCTATGATCCCTTTCCCCTCAGTCAGTTTCATATGCTTCCCGATCATCCCCATTATCATACTCTGAACAAAAGAAGTTTGAGTCCACCCACTCTACTTGCCCAGTTGTTCCCCCCACAGTTTGTCAGTCCTGCCATCAGTATTATCACATTTCGGTTCTCCACCTCGCGCTTCTGTCAAGGAAACATCATTGCCTTGATAGTTGCAGGTCTCCCTCTGTCGACGACAACCCCTCTATTCCAGAGGATAGGCCCAGAGGTCCCTACGCCTTGGACTCATCACCATCTATGGTAAGTGCCTATGGACCATTCTGAGAGGAGTCATCATTGCCTCTCCAAGTGGTTGTTTCTCACATGCTCGACTTCAGCACCTTGATCGCATCATTGAGAATCGCGTAGGGTTATATCCCTTCAGTTTTTAGTCGCAGACCCCAGATTTCCCCCGACTCTAGCACATCGGTGAGTCACTTCGGAATGACCAGTTATATGTTCCCGCGGATGTCCGGGCTGCGTTGGCGATTGTATTCGGAAGCCATCCAGTTATATGCTTCCTTGAGTACCCATTTCAGTTCCAGTTCAGTGTACCATCGAGGTTATTGCTCCCATTCATTATGATCCAGCAGCTCATCAGTTCCTCTGGTACCCCAGTTAGCAGCACTGTTGATATTCCAGTGCACCAATTCTTCATCTTACACATGGTCAGCCCAGCAGTATGTCCCAGATTTGTGTCCCCTCTGGACCCTTATGATGTACACAGTGGTTCTCTATGTATCTTACAGGTCCCCCTTGTCGGGCCTCACAGTTCTGTTTATGTATCTTGATACGAGCATGGGTATGCCCGCCTCGTCCATATATTGAGATTCTTCCTCATTCAGTATTTGAGGTTATGTATATGTCAAGTCCCCATTTTTTGGACCCCATTGTTATTTTTATCTTATATTCTGATACGAGCATGGGAATGCCCGCCTCATCCATATGATCAGATGATTCCTCATCCATTATTGAGGCTATTTACTTTTAGTTCTTGCAGTTTGTTCGGGATCGTTGTTCCGGGCTTCCGTTTGTTTCTTCTCTTCTCCACACCCCAGGAAAACCATACATGACTTATGATGTCCATCGGCCATACAATGAGCTCCTGCCCTCGCACATCAGGGAGCAATCTGTTAACACCCAAAAAGTGTTCACTACCTCATCTACCCCATTACATGGCTCATTTGTCCATTTTCCTACCATATTTCCCTTAAAAACCCTAAAAATCCCACTAATAAGCCTCCAAAAGGCCACAAAACCATCAAAATAACCTCAAAAAGGCTAAAAAACCCCTTTTTCCTCCAAAAATATCCAAAATTCCTCTAAAATAGCAAAAATCCCCTAAAAAGGGAATAAAAAATATAAAATAATGAGGAAAAGGAGGAAAAAACCCTATACAGCTGCCCTAAACTATATGGTTCCCAAAACCATGGGCCAGCACTCCACCATCAAAAAACTATAAATAGGTGATGGAGACCCCTTATTCCACATCCACAATCACAAGTACCCTTACTCTGCCAAAATCTCTCTCGAAACCCTAGCTCACCATTGAGCCACTTTCACCTTGAGAGTCCCTTTTGGCCCATTTCCACCATTGGAGAAAGAGAAGGAGCAAGTTGGAGCTTGGAGCAACCCTCTTGGACATTGCAAGAGCTTCACCAACCTTCACATTGGAGGTAATATTAATACAAAAGCCATTCTTTACATCTTTTTCTTATGTTTCATGCACATGTTTTAGAGTAATTTATATTTCTGTTTTAGCATAATAATTTCATTTACTGAACTGCTACTAAGGATTCCATTCTCCTTAGTAGGTGCTCATTTGCACAAGCTAGGGGTAAAACCCTAGCTACAACATGCTTCACATCTTTTAATAATACCCAAGAGCACAAAAGAAACAATGATGCATTACCAACCTTACAGTACCCTCCAAACCTCATACATTAGGGGCATCTATTAACACATAAATATTGCACACATGTGACATTTTTGCAATTCACGTAGTAAGGAATCATCAACATATAGCTTGCAGCTCGTTGAATACATCCTCATCAGATTCCAGAAGTAGTATGAGTCAAGAAATGCCAAATAATAGTCAAAATATAGGACTGTGCAACCTCACCTCAGTTTAGGTGTGCAACTACGCATATTACCAATTATGTTCCCATGCAACACCTATGCAAATTTCCTTTTGATATCCACGTGATTGTCAAAATAGTGGGATATCAACCACCAGTTGCGCCTTAGAGGCTCATAAAATCCCATCACCAACACAAATTCGAACTTATCTTCTCAATATGATGGGTTGGAATTTAATAGCCTTCATTGTGTACCTTGAAGCTGGTTCATAAGATGATGGGGTTCACACTTGGATCTAGTTTTTTCTTGGCCACCTCTTGGCCTACAAAAGGAATCCATGGGCATGCATCTTAGAAGAGAAACCTAGAGCAAGGTTATGTTGTTGAAATTGTATTGGAGTTTCCTTTTAGCCCATCTCTTTCACACTCATTGGAATTCTCCAAGCTCCCTTTCCTCCTTCCTTCAAGGAGCAAGTGCTTCTCTCCATTGGTTATTTACTATTTATAGCATTTAGTGTGGAAAAAATAGGCCTTCCCAAGGGATATTGTTGGCATCCGTTTGAATCCTTCACCTCCTAGGTGACACATGTATTTGCTTGACCATTGGGAAATCTAAAGTGGTTCATGCATTGGATCTTTGTCATGGTTTGCACCCTCTTGTTCTATTTTCTCATTTCAAGTTTTTTTATTTTTTATTTCACTAACAAAACCTTGCAGAATCTACTTTGGGTTTATCATATTTTCTTTATGTTTCTGAGTACTGGGTCTGGTCAACAGCCTCAAGGGATTTCCTCCAAAGTGGGAGAGGATGCACACCTTTGTGCATAATTTCCCACTACAGAAACACAATGCAATGAGTTCACACGTAGACTAGAGAAACATAATCGAACTCCACTAAAGAAGCCAAGTCTACAACTGCAAATGGAATAATGGCGCTCATAGAGTAAGATTAATAGCGGTCCAAACAAACCATGACCAACAACTACTAAAATGACTAGGGGATTCCAAATTAGGGAAATCTAGGATTAATACTGAGGTAAATTAATGAGCCACCAACCCATGTCCAAGTTAGATTAATCTTACATATGCTAGGGAAAAGGTGGTAGGACAGCATGAAGTCCAACTGGGCTCACATTGGACCATAACCCAACCACGACATGAACGGAGGAACGCCACACATGCCAAGAAACATCGAAGAGATCAATGTGAAGGATGGTATGATGGGTACAAGTTAGCTCTTCCAACTAACATGAAGATCTATGTGATCTGTGTAATAAATGGTCAAATGATTGAGAGCTGTCAAAATGTAAGTCAAGTGATTACTATCCAAATAAATGCTCAAAACAATATTTTAGTGACAAGTTAATTGCTATCGGGGTCAACACATGAAGTCATGATGACTAGGGATATGTATTCTCCTGCATAGATAGTTAAACAATAACAACCTGATCTATACAATGGAGGTGGATAGTTAATCGGTAAGTTATAATGTTACATGTTAATGTCATACGTAAATTTAGGATGGAGGCATTAACTTCATATGTTATATAAACTATAATATTGTATTAACGTTATATGTTAAATATGAACTCTAATGTTAGTATATGAGGGTAGAAGACCCAAGCCACTATGGGTAATATATAAAGTCGATCTAAATGGTTTAATAAAATGGTACACCATAAAGTTAAAATAAAGCGCTTAGGGAGGATAATGAATAAGGTTAATAGTTGGATAGTAGATCCAATATCATAAACTAGATCTTATAGGGATTTGTTAATTAAAAGTACAAACTAATTAGAATAAAATTATACAATGGTCAAAGAGACGAGGAATCAAATCGCAATCATGCCAAGTCTCTATAATAGGGATACATAGTGTTAAATTTTGAGCATTAATTCACAATACTCTTGGATCTTTACTGAGAGAATAACATATACCATATATCAATGCATAACAATCACAATAAGCATGACAAGCATCACAAGAATCAAAAGCATGAGAGAAAAGAGACACAGAGTTTCCGTGGGGAAAACCCTAAGGTGAAAAACCCCACAACTTCCTCAGAGATAGAGAGAGCAATGGTGTTATGAACCCATGTCTTTACTTTGTTAGTATATTGTTGTTGGACGCATATGCTTTGTAAGTCGTCCCGTAGTATTTGTTGATCAATAGTTTGTGTTATTGTTGTTGGTGCATATGCTTTGTAAGTCGCCCATAGTTTTGATCCATAGTTTGTATTGGCCCATGGTTTGTATTAACACATGGTATTGACCCATGGTATTGGTGCCTAGACTTAGTATATAAGTGTGTGTTAAGGCCTATGAAGGCACCGTAAAGTTAATTGTATTGAGCTTGCTCAAAGGAGGTTGCCCCCTCGAAGTGGCCCGTGATCAATATAAAAGTGATTCTAAGTTCTATTATTTCTGATATCTTGTGTATTTGCATTAATTAATTATTGCAGGTTCTTCACATCTGGTATCAGAGCACTTTCTTGGGCTCGCTTGGTGAAATTTCTGCCAAATTTTTTTTTTTCGCATCTATTGCAGGTTCGGATTTGGGAATAATCCCTATCCGCTTAACTGTGGGAAGTAGTTGGGAATAAGCTCTAAAACGCATTGTGAGGAGTACCACAGGAAACCCAAAGTAGCTGGCCCATTGAGAGGACCTGCCAGCGAAAAGGGCAACAACCCCTACCTGATTGACTAGTTCCCACCCGTGAGGTAAACCAAGAGATTTCGTTTGTGGCAAAGTGGTTATCAGTTTTACCTGAGCCGTGCAGTGAGGGGTACTGCCCCAATACGCAAGCCGTCAGATAGCATTGGTGGCCAAGTGAAACCCTTGAACTGTTAGGAAGCCGCACATACCTGGGGTCCATATCTATTTTCAGCTAAACTATTGTCGATCACTGCTGCGTCATTTCAGATCCAGCAGTTCAGATCCATTCTGAAAGTCGTTCCAGATCCAGCCATTTTCAATCCATTCGACGCTGTTTCAGATCCCTCTGTTTCCGCTCACTTCTAGGCCGTTGCAGATCTATCCGTTTCAGATCCCTTCCGAGCTGTAACCGCTCCATTCTCCATATCTCCCTTGTTTTCACTCCGTTTCCCTTGAAACTTTCGGGGAACCCCTGTAATCCCATTCTGCATATTTCATTTCTGAGAACCCTATCCCCAATTCCACTTCCCAAAGCCCGAAATCCCACATTTGTCTATTTTTAGGGTTTGCCATAACTTCCTCAGATTTCACCCAATCACCTTCAAATTTTACCACAGAGTTCCTTTCCGAATTCTACTTCTTTGTCCCCCTTTCCCAAATTTCTCATTCTTTCACCCCGCTTCTGAAATCCCCCTTTTCTACTTTCATGTCCTTTTGACAATGTCCAAAATCTCATAAAACCCCAATTACCCATCAAATTTTTTCCCCAATCCAAATTTCCCTTTACTAAATCAGCTTCTATTTGTGTTTTTCTACCCATCCTCCCCCCCCAAAAAAAAAAATCAAAAAAAAAAGAAAAAACCCTGGTTATGGTTGTCACCCGTGCAGGATCACACACCATGGAGGAAGCACTTGCAGCGATCCAAACCAAACTCCAAGATCTGGATGAAAAATTTCTCCACCTCCATCTTCAGCATTCAGCCATGAACAATAACCGACAGCCAGAATCTTTTGCAGCCACCGGGTTCTCTTCTTCCAGCAATTTTCGTGGGCCGAAGCTTGATTTTCCTCACTTCAATGGTACTGATCTTACTGGATGGATATACCGAGCAGAACAATATTTCAGTCTGCATAATACTTTTGATTTCTAGAAAGTTCCACTTGCATCCTTTCATTTGGAACAGGAAGCCCTTCAATGGTATCGTTGGTACATCAAAGCTCATCCTGAGCCAAACTGGATAGATTTTTGCCAACTCCTTTTGCCACGATTTGGTCCTAGTGCTTTTGATGACTTCACAGGAGCACTCACTAAACTTCACCAAATTGGCACAGTGAGAGAGTATCAGACAGAATTTGAGAAACTGGCCAATCACACAGAAGGATTGTCTGATGAATTCTACAAGAGTTGTTTTATCAGTGGTCTCAAGGATGAAATCCGCTTAGAAGCCAAAATGTTTTGTCCCAACACAATGATGGAAGTACTAGGGTTGGCTAAGTTGGCAGAGGACAAGATCGCAGCTCAACAATGCTCCAAACCCACCTTTGTTCCCTTCAAAAATATGGGTTCCCAATGACCTCCCATCACGCCTGCCCTGCAACCAACTCCTATCAAACATTTGCCTGAAACAGAGATGCAGGCACGCCGAGAAAAAGGACTTTGTTATAATTGTGATGAGAAATTCACTCAGGGACATAGATGTGTTCAAAAAAAGCTCTATCTCTTGGATGTGGATTCTCCGCCTACCTCAGAACTTGATGAAGAAGCTCCAGATACAGTAGATGATCAGGTCAACATTCAACACCCACCTATTTACACCCCATCTCAGGACGACCCACTTGAGCTCTCTCTCCATGTTGTAACCGGCGTCACCACCCCACAAACAATGCGAGTCAGGGGATACTTCAAGAAGCTCCTTCTTACCATACTCATTGATTCTGGTAGCACTCATAACTTCATTGACCCTCGGATTGCCAAATAGGCTGATTGTTTTGTCCATCCTTGTTCCAACTTTGAAGTCATGGTTGCCAATGGGGGCACCTTACCTTGCAAGGGGAAGTGTCGTACTGTGCGTATCTCTATGGAAGATTATAACCTGCGCTCTGACATGTTTTCCTTATCCTTAGGTGGATGTGTTGTGGTTTTGGGCGTTCAATGGTTACGCACACTTGGCCCCATCTTATGGGATTTTGCTGAACTTTGGATGTAGTTTTCAGTCAATGGGACACAACACAAATTTATGGGCTTACAACCAGGGTCTCTCTGCATCATCAGTTCAAATCGCTTGGAAAATATCCTTAAGAAGAATTCACCTAGTGTCATTGCTCATCTCCATTCCCTTTAGATGCACCCACCAATGGTCTCCACTACTTCCTTGGATAGATATGCAAGTGTCTTTGTTGCACCAGTGGACTTGCCGCCTTCCCGAGACCTTTCCGGTAAGCATTTTTCCGCATCTACATCTTAGCAGGACATGATGGCTATTTTGCATGAAATACAGAAGTGGCAGCCATCCCTATTGGGGAATTATTTCTGCATCAAGACTGATCTCCAAAGTCTGGAAACTTTCTTGGAACAATGGGTCTCCTCCCCAGCACACCTGAAATGGGTTCTCCAACTCATGGGTTATGACTATGCAGCCACTTACCATAAGGGTAAGGACAATATGGTGGCAGATGCTCCTTCTCGCACATTTGATGACTAAGTTTCTCTTACAGCTATTTCTCTGCTTGTTCCAAATTGGTTGCAATTTGTTCAACGGGGCTATCTCTGTGAACTCCATGCTTCTTCATCAACAGGGCACTCTGGGTTCCTCAAAACGTATGATCAAGAACAATGTAACTTCTTTTGGCAGGGATTGAAAATGACAATTCAACGTATGGTCGTTGACTGTGATACTTTCTAGGTCAACAAAGGTGAAACGACCCTCCTTTTGGGACTACTCGAACCCTTGCCCATCCCTACACAGATTTGGACAACTATTTCTATGGATTTCATGGAAGCGCTCTAGTGGTATAGTACCACATCTAAAAGGACACCATATGAAGCAGTCTCTGGACAGGCACCACCAGTTCTTCTTCCATACACCTTCAGCAGCTCCCCAGTTCAGGCAATTGACTCAATTCTTCAAAACTGCAATCAGCTTCTTCTCATTCTACAGGACAATCTTCACATGGAAAGAATTCGACTGAAACAACAAGCCGATCATCACCATTCTACGCGCACTTTTCATGTCACTGATATGGTTCTTCTTCGTCTACAACCTTCCACGCAATCCTCCTTGAAACTCAAAAGGCGCCAGTGGCCCAGAATGCAACTCGAGGATGCTACAGGGGACCCACTCCTTCAAATTCTGCATCAATTTCCACATCTAAAGCTTTGAGGACAAAACTTTTTCTAAGGGAGAGGGGATGTTAGGAACCCATGTCTTTACTTTGTTAGTATATTGTTGTTGGATGCATATGCTTTGTAAGTTGCCCCGTAGTATTTGTTGATCAATAGTTTGTGTTATTGTTGTTGGCGCATATGCTTTGTAAGTCGCCCATAGTTTTGATCGATAGTTTGTATTGGCCCATGGTTTTGACCCGTAGTAATTGTTGATCCATATTTTGTATTGGCCCATGGTTTGTATTAACACATGATATTGACCCATGGTATTGGTGCCTAGACTTAGTATATAAGTGTGTGTTGAGGCCTATGAAGGCACCGTGAAGTTAATTGTATTGAGCTTGCTCAAAGGAGGTTGCCCCCTCGAAGTGGCCCGTGATCAATATAAAAGTGATTCTAAGTTCTATTATTTCTGATATCTCGTGTATTTGCATTAATTAATTATTGCAGGTTCTTCACAAATGGATCAACCAAAGTACAACCAAAATACACTGAGATAGTCTCCTAGTAGCAGATGATCCTCCTCCTCACTAGTGCGCCACTTTCTGAGTGAGAGAAGTGTGAGTTTCCAAGTGATCCAAATAGAGATCTCCCGATCTCTATTTATACTATTCTGTTTTCCCAGTTACACTATGGGGCCGACTTGTCTAGCTAGGTACATCAACCATATAATATATATTTCAGGGCCGACCCCACACATGGTGGTCTAATAACCCATCGCCAAGTACAAACACTTGCGACACTTGTCAATACACATGACGACACTTCCTTATAGAGGAATAACACATCTCTTATAAGGGTACAATAAATATATATGAAATACATTCCGAAGTTACATATACATCAACACTCTCTCTTAACTAGGAAGGTATTTCTCGACACAGTTCTGCTAGACAAGTCTTCTTCTCAGGATCATCGCCATCGATGCATCGTCATCATCATCATCACTGCTGCTGCTATCTCAACCAATATCTGACTCTACTCATCATAGGAATTTCTACAGAGCCAATCCTTTTTCATACTGGATGTAGGCCCACCACCTGCAGATCTTCATCATCACTAGCCATACTGTGGAATCCTCAGGACTAATTACGTGAGTTAACAAAACCTCGAAAGAGCATCCCAGGACTGATTACAAGCACACAGCTGAACCTATCGGATCTCCCAGGATCTTTTACATGTTACTGCACAACCTGTCCATGGCCACAGAGTATCACGAAGCACAACCCAGATGCACACACACAGCACTTACACTCACCGGCATGGCAGGACCAACCTACCACCATCCGTGAAAGGCTCACAGCACTTACATCAACGACCATGGGAGAACGCATCTGCCACCATGTCGGAAAGGCTCTGCACTTACATCAACGCACATGGGAGAACGCATCTGCCACCATGTCGGAAAGGCTCTGCACTTACATCAACGCACATGGGAGAACACATCTACCACCATGTCGGAAAGGCTCTGCACTTACATCAACGCACATGGGAGAACACATCTACCACCATGTCGGAAAGGCTCTGCACTTACATCAACACACATGGGAGAACACATCTACCACCATGTCGGAAAGGCTCTGCACTTACATCAACGCACATGGGAGAACACATCTACCACCATGTCAGAAAGGCTCTGCACTTACATCAACGCACATGGGAGAACAAATCTACCACCATGTCGGAAAGGCTCTGCACTTACATCAACGCACATGGGAGAACACATCTACCACCATGTCGGAAAGGAACTGTGCATTTGTGTCTTCGAAACTCATCACACATAATCCAACTGATTATGTAATGTATCCACCTGATACATATGATCATCCTAATCATCATCACTGTACCATCCTGGTACATATCATCTGGAGCAACATCCTGAAGTTCGTCATCATGATCATCCTGATCATACAATGCATCTACCTAATGCATACTAAGTATCTACCTGATACATATCATCATACATGATCCACCTGATCATACAGTGTATCCACCTGATACAAATACAAATACATGACATATCAACATACATGATCCACCTAATCATACAATGTATCCACCTAATACATATACAGATACATGGTCCAAGCATCCAACATTATGCATATACAAAATACATACAAATGATCCAACTGATCATATCCAGCATCCAACATGATGCGTACATACATATACATGTAAATGATCCAACTGATCATACAAAGCAGAAACTAGAACATCATCCTAATGCTCATCATCCAGCGCTTACATCCATAGCCATGTGAAGGATCCTCCTTCCAACATGCTTGGAATGGCTTTAACAAATGTGTCTATCACTTCTTCCTCGAAGTGTCCTCGATCTGAAGAACACCAAGCCTCTCCCTGAAGTACTCGAACTTCACCCTGGCTAGTGGCTTCGTCAATACATCTACAATATGCTCGTCCGTCGCAACATACAGGAGCTTCACAGCTCCTCTCTGCACCATATCCCTGATATAGTGATATTTGATATCTATGTGTTTCGACCTGTCATGAAACACTAGGTTCCCAGACAACTTCAGACAACTCTGGTTATCGCAGAAGGTACCAATAGCATCCAATGGGAGATCAAATAACTTAGACAGTAGCTTCCATAGCCATACTGCCTCACAACTAGCTGAACAGGCTGCAACATACTCTGCCTCAGCTGTACTCAATGCTACGTAGGACTGCTTCCTGCTAAACCAAGAGATCACACCTGATCCCATACTGAAGTAGCACCCAGATGTGCTCTTCCTATCTATAGCACTGCCCACCCAATCTGAATCAACATAACCCTGCAAGTTAAACTTTTGATTCGCTTCATACTTGAGCCCATAATCCACTGTACCCTTCAGGTACCTTAAAACATGCTTTACAGCAACCAGGTGAACACTCTTCGGATCTGTCAGGAACTGACTCAATGTGTTCACCGCAAAGAAAATATCTGGTCTTGTGTTCGTCAGGTACATCAAGGACCCAATCATCTGACGATACATAGAGATATCAACTGGCTCAGATGAAGTATCACATAGAAGCTTCAGGTT
Organism: Larix kaempferi; assembly: GCA_027924585.1. Lineage (NCBI taxonomy): Eukaryota > Viridiplantae > Streptophyta > Pinopsida > Pinales > Pinaceae > Larix > Larix kaempferi. The sequence continues at coordinate 12,339,379 of BSBM01000493.1, read as the reverse complement.
CGATGCCATGGGTGTGGCCATGGCCTTGCAATCCATCATCCCGAATCTCTTCAGGATATCTACTGTGTACTTCCCTTGACCAAGGAAGGTCTCGTGTTCGTCAGGTACATCAAGGACCCAATCATCTGACGATACATAGATATATCAACTGGCTCAGATGAAGTATCACATAGAAGCTTCAGGTTCGATGCCATGGGTGTGGCCATGGCCTTGCAATCCATCATCCTGAATCTCTTCAGGATATCTACTGTGTACTTCCCTTGACCAAGGAAGATCCCAGCTGCATTCTGCCACACCTCCATACCTAGGAAATAATGCATCATTCCCAAATCTTTCATATCGAACTCAGCAGCAAGCTTCCTCTTAGTATCTGCAATCAATCTGTCATCTCCTGTTACAAATAAGTCATCCACATACAAAAGTAGAATCACAGGATTTCCTTCCTCAACCTTGTAGTAAAGGTTGGAATCCGCTTTACTCTTGGTAAATCCCAAACTAGATAGGAAATTGTCCATCCTACCATACCAAGTTCTGGGAGCTTGCTTCAAGCCATACAAGGCTTTCTTCAATCTGCACACATATGACTCCCTGTCATGTATTTCAAAACTGAGTGGCTGCTCCACATATACTTCCTCTTCAACTACACCATTCAAGAAAGCAGTCTTGACATCCATCTGGTGTATTTTCCATTTCATTGTTGCAGCCAAGGAAAGTACTGTTCTGATGGAAGTATACCTGGCTACAGGTGCAAAAGTTTCTTCATAATCTATTCCCTCTTTCTGAGAGAAGCCACGAGCTATGAATCTTTCCTTGTATTTCTGTACACTGCCATCTACAGCATGCTTGATTTTGTAGATCCATTTGGAAGTCACAACAGACTTCTCTTTAGGTCTTGGGACAACATCCCAAACATCATTCTTCATTATTGATTGGTATTCCTCAACCATGGAATCCTTCCATTCTTTCTTTTCCACTGCTTCTTCATAACTGGAAGGTTCTTTGTTCATAATGTCACAGAGTAAAGCAACATAGCTGGTATGTGATCTGGTTCTCTTCTTTGCTCTGTGTTCTTCTTCTGGAATGCCAAATCTTTCTGCATCTTGAATGAGCTCTCTATCCCATGCAGGTTTCCTCTTGTGAGAGTTATCCTCACGGGGTGGATCTACAGGTTCTTGCGGATCTTCAAACTCACGAACAACTTTTGGAATTGTTTCAGTCATGGTAGTGTCTTGAAATCTAGTTTCCTTAGGTTCTTCATAAACTTCGATAGGTGCTTTCCTTGATTTGATGAATGCTGAGTTTTCATCAAATGTTACATCCCTATTGACATCAATCTTCTTGAACCCTGGAAAGTATATTCTGTAAGCCTTCAAACTTTCATTGTAACCCACAAAGATACCCTTCTTTCCTAAAGGATCTAGTTTAGTCCTCTTTTCCTTTGGGACATGAGTGTATACTGGACAACCAAATATTCTGAGATGGTTGACTTCAGGTTTCTTACCAGAAAAGACCTCTTATGGTGTCTTGTTGTCCAATATCTTGTGGGGTGTTCTGTTCTGCACATATACAACTGTTCTAGCTGCTTCTACCCATAGATGCATAGGTAGATCCTGGTCATGCAGCATTTCCCTTGTTGCTTCCATGATTGTTCTGTTCTTCCTTTCTGCAACTCCATTCTGTTGAGGATTATAACGAGCAGTCAACTCCCTCTTAATCCCTGAATCACTACAAAGCTTCTTGAAGTCACCTGAGGTGAATTCTCCACCATTGTCGGATCTAAATGTTTTGATCTTCTTGTCAGTTTGATTCTCCATCAAGGTTTTGATTTGCTTGAACTTATCAAACACCTCATCTTTGTTCTTCAAGAATTATACCCAAGTCTTGCTGGAGAAGTCATCAATAAATGAAACATAGTAAACATACCCACTTAGAGAACTGGATGACATAGGACCACATACATCTGAGTGGATGATTTCCAGGATATCCTTTGCCTTGCTTTCACTGCTTGGGAAAGCCTTCTTAATGTTCTTACCTTTTGCACATTATTTGCAAACACCTTCATGTTTGGTCTTGATTTCAGGAAGACCCTCTACAGCCTTGCTTGTAATTGGAAGTTCCCTATAGTGCATATGAGCAAGTCTTCTATGCCAAAGTTCACTTGGCTCCATGGATTCATGCACCATGGCATGTTCAGGTTGTCCCTTAAATTTATACAAACCTCCCTCTTGCTCTCCAATCACTACTGCATCATCTATGGTCTTTCCCTTTGGCCACATTAGGACTTGGCCATCCACAAATGCAACCCTCATACCTTTTGCATCCAATGCAGAGATGGAGAGTAAGTTCTTCTTGAGCCCAGGTACATAAAGGACTTCTTTCTTCTTCAAAGATTTTCCAGAATCTAGGTTGTAGGAGGCTTCACCACTTCCTTTGATTGGGTATTGATAATCATCCCCAAGTTTCACCTTATGGGGTGATTCATGTTCAGATAGGTTTACAAAAGATTCCTTAAACCCAATCATGTGTTTGGAAGCCCCACTGTCAATTAACCAATCATTACAACCATGGGAGATAGTACCTATGAGAGAAGAGATTAGAACATACTCTTCTTCACTTGATGAGTCATCATCACTATTGTTACGTCCCCTCCCACCATTCCAGCTAGATGGAGAGGATCGTGAGGTTAAACCGGGCATCTAGCCCCCATGATCTTATTAAGCAAGTTTTCACACGATATAAAAGACGTATGAAGATGCATAAATATTTTAAAACATATAGAAGACATGTGGAATGTATGATTATAAGAAAAACACAGCGAAATTAATTTCAATAGCACTTCCATAATACATTCCAGCTATCCATCAAAGGAATAATTGCAAATTTAAAAACACAAGAGAATACTTATCTTGACAAAATAGTCCCAAGCAACTGGCTATGCAACTGCAACGTTCCACCCAACCATAGGCCAGTTGTGCTTATCAACCTCTTGATACAACTGCCACCCCCGAGCTGGGCATGATCTCTACAAGGAACCAGGGAACAGCAGACTCACACATAGCCAAGCATACACCAAGATGAGCCAAGCCAATCTGCAATTGGGTTTATCAAGCTGCTAGGACATGGAAGGGAAGGATTGCTAAGCTAGTGAGCTCAACCACAGAGCTATGGGTACCTCTCCCAGATCTATTCAGCTTGGCACTCACAATGCCTACACACCCAATCACAAGGAAGTATTCTCTTCACTGCCACACAGTACCTCAAGCCATACCTTCCTTTCTAGTGCTCTTAGGGTGTGCGTAGAAAAGTAGCCAACCCTCTTGATCTTATTGAGAGGTTACTCCCTACACTAGGTTTATCAAGCCAATTCTATCCACTACCACTCCAGTTTCTTGCTCACAGGTTCACAACAAAACAAGGATGCACATAACAGCAAAACTACACTTGCTGAGCATGAAGAAAATGTTTTCCACAGTGGAATGCATGAGATGGGGTTTCAACTAACTCAAAAAAACATGGGAACCCACAAAAACGAAATGGGAAGTTGGGGAACAACCCAGGGAAGCCAAATCCGTTTTAGAAAAACGTCCTTGGACATTCGGGGGCAAAAAAGACCTCCATACAGTCCCCAAATCGTGGCCCTTCTCTCCCAAGCTACTGTATATGCAAAAACAAACTCCCAGGCATGGAAAAATGCAGGATTTGGATGAAAAACGTGTAGGGAAAGACCCAGCTAGCTCCCACTGCGTGAATGAGTGAAGACTCCCCATTCAGAATGGTTGTGGGAACCATTTCGTGGGTGTTTTCTTGCCCCAAGGAGACAAAAAATGAATTTCCAGGTTGATGGCTTGCCCATACACGAAAATGGCTGCCATGCTTCTTCATTCCCAAGGCATTAACTGCCTCAACCAACTCTTGGAATAATTAAATGATTGGGTCCATAACCCAAAATGGGTAGTTGGTGGTTTATGGTTTTTCTCATTGATACATGGATTAACACCATTGGCTCAAGGGTTTGAATAATTTCCCTCCCTATTCCTTGTAGAACCATGCCCCCATCTCTTTGTTGCATTGCATAGCTAGTTGTGGGTATTTTTCATTAATTCGTATTTACATGATGTCTTATTTACATCGTGCCCTTCTAACACAAGAACCATAGGCATCTATTTCTTTAATTGTCGATACATAAAACGCTAAATCAATGGTGGGGCCTTGGCCTTGAGCTCCTCACCATGATTAAGTAATAATATTTACATCATTTACGATTTAAGTGCGAAGAGGGTCAAAATGGGGACGTGACAACTATCATCACTTTCTGCCCTAGCCTTCTTCTTGGGTGGTTCATCATCTTCAGCAACATGAGCGTGATATCTTTTCCTACTGCCCTTATTCTTCTTGATGTTGTTGTTCCTTTTGTTCTTGGGACATTCTGAAGCAAAATGACCTTTCTCATTACATGTGAAGCATCTGAGATCTTTCTTATCTTTATGTTGATGATAGTGTGAGTATTTCTTGGCATGAGAGTGCTCTCTCTTTGACCTTCCTTTCTTGGTGTGTACTATGAGAGCTTGATCCTCACTTCCCATCTTTTCTTCTCGGGCCACAAGCCTTGCTTCTTCTTGAGAACATTCTTCCCGCAATCTGTTGAAGGAGATCAACTTCTTCCTTGCACAAATTCCTTGAATAAAGGAATCCCATGACCTGGGTAGGCCATTTAGAGTGGTCATGACAACTTCACCATTCTCCACCATTTCATCTACCGCTTCCAGTTGTTCCTTAATCTGGGAGACCCTATAAAAATAAGATTGAATGGTTTCTCCATTCTGAAACTTTACTCCTTTCAATTGGTTCCGCAGGGTCATCTTCCGATTTATGTTCTTCCCTTCAAATAGCTTGGTCAAAGAGTCAAACATCTCCTTGGGTGTCTTTAGAGAAGACACATGGGGTATGAGATGGTCTTTGATAGAATAAGCAATGATTCTCTTTGCCTTGACCAAGTTCTTCTTATGCAATACTTTAGCCTCTTCATCCTCTAGGATAGGGATGTCTTCTTTTATATATGAGTCCAACTCATTCTCTTCTAGGATTAACCCAATCCTATACTTCCAAGCTCGGAATTTATTAGTCCCTTCAAGCTTATCATCAAGCTTGGTGTGTTGAGACATCTTAAAGAGTAATTCAAATGGAAATAGAAAAGATTTAGGTCTTACCACTTGAAATGCTGAAAACTGGATCTGGTCCCAGATTAAGGTTTGTCGAAAAAACCCTAAAAATTCAAAATGTGAATTTCAACTTTCTGAAAGGATAGAAAGATGCACCTTGATGAGCTGATCAACCTAGTGTATTCAGAATTTGAGATCAGCAAAGCTTTACCCTTCAGATTTGCCTTTTTGTCCTCCTGGGTTCACTAGGGAAAGCCCTGAATTAGGGTTTGAGTTTCCCGGAGATCTACCCAGCCAAAAATATCGATCCAAAGCTCTAAACTTTCATTTTTGCAAGGATCTTCCAGCTATGTCTTCAGATTTCAGAAATTCCTAATTTTGTGGAAACCCTAATTTTTAGGGCCAAATCTGAAAATGCTCAGAATTGAATTCTGATTAGACAGATAGATTCTCCTTGATGAGTAGAGTCAATCTACTATACTGCTTTTCCAAAAACTGTGGAGAGAAACCCAATAAACAAGAAACTCAAGTTTCTGTCACTGCAAAATGTCTTCTTCTCAGGTTAGCTCTGATACCATGTTAAATTTTGAGCATTAATTCACAATACTCTTGTATCTTTACTAAGAGAATAACATATACAGTATATCAATGCATAACAATCACAATAAGCATCACAAGCATCACAAGAATCAAAAGCATGAGAGACAAGAGACACAGAGTTTCCGTGGGGAAAACCCTAAGGTGAAAAACCCCACAACTTCCTCAGAGATAGAGAGAGCAATGGCTCAACCAAAGTACAACCAAAATACACTGAGATAGTCTCCTAGTAGTAGATGATCCTCCTCCTCAATAGTGCACCACTTTCTGAGTGAGTTTCTGAGTGATCCAAATAGAGATCTCTCGATCTCTATTTATACTAGTCTGTTTGCCCAGTTACACTATGGGGCCGACTTGTCTAGCTAGGTACATCAACCATATAATATATATTTCAGGGCCAACCCCACACTTGGTGGTCTAATAACCCATCACCAAGTACACACACTTGCGACACTTGTCAATACACATGATGACACTTCCTTATAGAGGAATAACACATCTCTTATAAGGGTACAATAAATATATATGAAATACATAGATGAAATACATTCTGAAGTTACATATACATCAACACATAGAACAAGAATGAATTATAATTCCAAACAAAGAATCTCAATAAAGTATTGTGTTAATCATTGACGGTGGTCATAGGGTAAGTAAGTGATGAAAAAATATATTAACAAAAATATAATCATGATAATAGTCCTAGGCATGCATAATAAAAAAAATTAAGTAGTGATTTTGAGGGATGTTACATAGAATACATTTGACATTGCGCATCATTAATGATCAAATTTACTGAAACATCGACAGTAAATTAATCAAAGTAGCACTAAAACTTTTATTCATGATTGAGAAGGTTTATGATAGCAATCGTTGATTACATGACAAGGTTGGAGAAGAAATCAAATATTATTAAAAGATGATTATATGCTACATTTGGTGTATTGTGTCCATGAAGAGGAAGGAGGAGAAGAACGAGGGGCCCCCATTCAAATTTTATGGTTTTTGAGTATTTACTATTGAGAACTAGGGTTGATGGATGGAATATGATATGATGAGTGTTTTTCACTTCTTTGATTATTGATATTGTCTCGGAATTTTTCAAATACTTCCTAGATGGTTTATGACTTTCTTGATTGATTTTGATGGCCCCTTTCTGAGCACTTATTGAAACTTTGAAATTGGTTGACCATGTAGTTTTCATATGATTTGGACATACATATATTCCTTTCATATTCCCCTTTTCTTTGGGTATGATTTCCATTGTTTAAATTTGACATTTTACCATCTTGTGACCAACAAGGGTGGGGACTTTGTGGAAAACTTTAAGTAAGGATAAAATAAATATTATGGGGAAACAATGGTTTTATCACGTATCCATAAGCACAATATTTCCAATTCATCAAACGGTTCATGATTCCAATAAAATATGAGTGACTTATCAACTTTTCTGTCGTGGGACATATTTTTAACATAGACATATAAAGAGGCCAAATAATTGGCTAAATAAAGCTTATAGTTGAAAAATATTTCTAGGGTTCACTTGGTATCAATGGCTATAATTTCATGAACCTCATCTAAGGAAGGAACTTATCACTTATCAAAAGAAAGAGGAGAAAAAAAGAGGCTAAGTGATGGAATTCCCCTTGGAATCCTAATTAGATTATATAAGTAAAGAAGGATGCACCAATGAGGAGATATGAGAAAGAAGACCCCCCCAATCAGGTGAGAGGGAGTGAAATCATGATTTCCCTACACATATCAATCTATTGGAATTACCTTACATAGCTAAGTGATGTGGTCCTTCTCCCATTCACTCATTTTTAATTAGTTAACCACTTAATCATGAAATAATCTAGTTTAGCCCTAAGTGAGCCTAAACACCCTCCAAGGGGAAGATTCATCTATGACATGATGGGTTTTAAGGTCTGCATTTGCAGGTGGATAATTATACTCCATCATAACTCCTATTGGGTGTCAAATAGGTTGATGAGGTGTTCATTGGCCCACACTATGGAATGGGAAGAGTTTGTTTCCCATCTTCTCATCGGGTGTGGATGAAGAAAACTCATCTCTTTCAACACATGAGGCCATGTTTCAAAATTGATGAAATGGATGGATGTATGAGAGTAAACTTAACCATTACTATTTTATTTTGAGTGAGGGATTTGAATCCATTGAAGGAGGAAGAAGTTAAAGGATGAATTCATGTCCATTCAAAGCATAGGTTTTGGATTTTTAGTGGATTTGTGATAGGTTTTTTGCAGTCTATCTATTTGTGGTATTATTTTCAAGTCTTAATGGATATTCAAGGATAAATATTAGAGTTACTAGCTCAACCCTATAATTTCCTCTCCTTTTTTCTTTTGGCATTTTCCTCTTTTGAAAAATGATCAGTTCTTCCCCATTTCTTGTTCAAAAGTGGAAAAAACAAGGGAGGTTAGAGAAAAAAAAAACATCAAAATTCATGCACACTCTTATTCTCTTTTAGTTGTTAAATTTAAGCTCCAGTATCCATCCCTGTCATTTTATTTTAAGAAAATACCTTTGAGACCTTCCCAGAATAGTACTTTTTCCATTTTCAAAATTTGTATCCATCATATACAAACCAAATTTTTTTTGTAGAGTATTGGGACCTATAATAGATCATGGTAAAATTTGCATCCCAAGATGAGCATTTTTCCCTCTATTTTGCATTTTTTCCATTTATAGTAATATGTTATTTTTATAAAATCATGAGATTTTGAGATCTTTGTGGTGCGATTCTCCTTCCTCCGCTAACTCAGAAATCAATGGTCCCTAGATTATATTGAACAAAAAAAAACCCACCCTTTACATACCAACCATCATATCGATTTATTAATTCTTCTTGCCAAATCAAATGTTATAGGACTATCTCTCTTTTCTCCCTTTTTTTGCTACTCTTTCCAAAAAATTATCACCTCTTCTAGATCCTTCGTCATCCCTTATCCAAGATTATATCCTACCTTCAAATTTATTCCTCTAATTTTCACCTAACCTAGATTTCACCATTGATATCATGTTCGAATTTTCCTCCTTTCTATGTTTTGGCATTCTTCTCCACTTCATGACCATTAGATGACCCATATACATCTTTGTCGCAGATCTAATGGTCCTTGAGTCTCTTTCTTGATGCTTCGTCCAAGGCTTAATCCAGCCCAAAATTCCTGTGCGAAAGGGTCCCTATCGCCTCTTGTACCTCCTCTATTTTTCTTTAGGTGTACTTCTCTCGAAGACTCAATGCCCCTACACCACTTTGGATATTTTCAAACTATAATTGTGTTACTGGACATTTATTAATATCTTTAAATTACTAGATTCATCAATTGAGTTTCTTAATTGTCAATTTTGGATAATCTTGCTAAATTAAGCTAATTGAGGATAATTGCTAATTTGGTCATAACAAATAAAATTAAGGTTTTTTGAATCACAGAGGCATAATAAATACATCATATTATTAAATTCATGATCAATTAATTTTAAAATGCATCCTCCTATTTCTTAGTGATATTATTAATGTTTCACTAAATAATTCCTATAAAATAAGATTAGGCTGGAAAATCAATTCCGAAGGCAAGGACATACTCTAGTAAGTAAACTTAATTTTATAGTTTATGGATTTCTAACTAATTTTATATAGTTTCACGAGGTTTAATTGAAAAAATTAATAATTTACACTGAAGTTTGGAAAATTAATTATAAAAAAGAAACATAGAAGAGATAAAAGAATAAATTTATAGAGCTTATTTTAATCAATATGAGCAACCTTAGATAAATCTACAATCCCCAAAATGGATTTTAAAGACTCATTGTAACAATTAAGCAATTTGACAAAATCAACGAGTGCAAGAAAGTTAAGGGAAAATTCAAAGAGAAACTAAGGCCAGAATGTTAGTTAATTAATTCCAATGTAATTCTAATCATAATTGTTTTCAAATGAAATCAATCACATATCAAAATTCTCAATGAGTGTAAAGATATAATATGTAACATTTGGTAAGTTGATTTAAATGACACATTTTGTGGCACTTGGACAATTTTTGCAGTTTAGCTAGTTTTTGAGTTTTTTTGTAATTCTTAACTTGATTTATTACAATTTCCTTTTGTAATCAATGTGTAATATCTCATATATTGAATTATGATCATAGGCACTCACAATGACCACCGAGAAAACAAAAGTTGGACTAACAAAGATCGTTATTTGAAAGACAACATGGTAACCATGAACAAGTGGAGAATATGTTTGATCTTTGACGTCATGCCATCAAGTTCTAAAGACTCTAATGGAGAATCCCTTTGTAGTAATAAGACAATGAAGTGAACATGTCACATGAAGCCAAATTCCATTAAAAGAAACAAAGGTCACTAAAAGACAAATTAGTGGAATATCTAAGGTCACCCATTGGTGAATTAAATCAATTTTGTAATAAATTTATTTAAAGAATTTCCAAATTCTCAAGGGAATATAGAAGACTAAGGGTCACCTAGCCTTGACCTTAAATATGGAAGACCAAGGTGCCACCTAGCCTTGACCTATATATTGTAATTCCATTTGATGAGAATGAGTTTTTCTCTCTTGTAAGCTCGATCACCCTGTTGATATATTATAGGTTCAATAACCTTTTTGCTTGCCAATAAACCACATTCTTACAATAAACAATATATTTTTACAATAAATCAATATATTTTTACAATAAATAAGAAATTAAAACCATGTTCTTTATATTTCACACGTCGATAAAAAATATCAAAACATTTTAGTGAAGTATAAACAAATGGAAAGCATAAAAGGTATTAAAGATGTGAACTAAATTATTTCTTTTAGATTATATATGTTTGTGTGTTACTCTCATAATTTTAAAAATGTTGGCTTGTATAACCTATAGATTGGAATCACTATTATTCCAGCATAATTAAGAAATAAAAGTTATGCTATGAAAATTTAATTTCTCCATAAAATTAGCATTGCAACTATTAGGAAATGAGAAAAGTGGATTGTGTTAATGTGGGGAATTTATAAATACAATATAGTTTACACTCATCAAAACCAGAGAAACTCTCTTCATTGGGATGGTGAATAAGAGGAGTGGTTAATTGGGGTAAAGTTGGAAAGCCAAGTATTCCCAAATATTTAACTTCCCCAAGCTTTTTAGTTTTTTTTCCTATTTTCATAATTTTAGAAGGAATGCCATATATATATATATATATATATATTATTTTAATTGAATTATTTTTTTAAAGTAGATACAGGCCTATGTCAATTTTTGGCAAGATTGTGCTTAAATTTATTGTTGTTTTAGATCCAATTTTAGATCAATGGAAAAAGAGTTGAAGGCTAGGTAATATTTTGGTGCTATCATTCAACTATATGCCAAGTGTTGCAAAGTTTTGCAATAATAAAATTAATCTCTTATGTTTCCTTCATTGAGATTATAAAATCATTTGACACAAGGTTGAGAACAAACCTTTAGAATAGATTAGAAGAAGTAAAGGTTCCTTTCAAGTTGAGAGGTCCACCAATAATGTTGTGTGACAAAGTTATTGCCAAGTTTAGGAACACTAAGGACTGGTAGGAAGAAGTTAATTGTAATATAGAAGTTAAGCAAGGATGTTCCTATTCCTTACCATTTTTGGCATATTCATCTATAACTTAGATTGTTCTTCCTATGGAAAAGAGGTCTCTACAATCTCTACACACAACTAAAAAATTTCAAGTAATTTATCTCTTGTATAGGTATGTTAACATTAATGAAACAAAGATTATGATAATGAAATCCAAAAAAATCACTTTGTTAATTTTGTGTATGACAATAATAACTTGGACAAAGTGAATTCATATAAATATCTCATAAAAGATCTTCATTACAAGCTTCATTGGAACCATAGCAATGAGAAAAGAAGTTGAAAAATTATGCAGGGGCTTCGAAGCCTAGGCAGATCAGTCGAAGTTGATCAACATGAGGAGACCAACCAGAGGGAGTGCTAATGAAAACTAGTGCGGATGAGCAGGTTGGTTGTCAAAGTCAACAAGTAGATCAGAAGTTGTGGAGGTGCGTCGACAAGAGGATAGAGGTCGATAGTCGACATGCGAATGTCGATAGGCAACAATTTGTCGCGAAGTCGTAGTAAGTTCGACATGTTTTCAGACCGCGACATCGACAGGTTGGGCATGAGCCAAGCGAGGAGGATGGGGCGGAATGGCAAAGCCTACGCACAAAGTGAAGCCAACAAGTGAGTCGAAGCTGACAGAGGACAGTATGGATGACATGACGGATTACTGTATCTTGTCAGAAAGATGCATAGAAGTCGAGGTGAGTACATGAAAACAATTCGAGGTTTCTAAGGAAGTTAATAACAGCTATTGCAGGTGGGTGAAGACATGACAAATGTTGCCACAGGTGGAGGCTGTGCATCACGGCAGGGGTGCTGACAGTTGCAAGTCTGTAGGATCATGGAAGGATCGGTTGACAGAGAATGCGTGTCTCGAGGGTCGGAGTGACCTCGGGAACAATGGAAGCAAAGTAGAAGGCTTGTGCATAGGCGCAGAGCAGGGACGGTTCCATTGTGTTGGATTTTCAAAGCAAAGTTCGGGGAGAAGCTCTGTATATTGGAGAGAACAGTCACACATCTTCCAAACACAAAGAAGAGAAGATCCATAGCTCAGCGAGCGCATGCATTCCGCAGAGGCCGTGAGAGGGTGAAGGTCGACATAGAGACATAACACATTTTACTTATGTATTGTAAAGGCTGAGGCCGACTTAGATTAGGTGTTCACAAGTATTTTAATTCTGCATTGTAACATAGCATTGATTAGAAGTAATACAAGCCAACTTCATGGCATCCTGTTTTACACCAAGTTCTGTGTAAGCGTCGTGTATGTGTCGAATCGTTAAGCAAGAAACTTTTGTCGATAAGGCACCTTGCGTCAGTTGGTATCCAAGCAATAGCATCCTGAGATTTGAAGGATAGCCATATCAGAGCCCGGAAGTGAGTTCGGTTGAGTTGAAGCAGTTGAATCCATTGAGCGGAAGAGTCTACGATAGTGTTTACAGCTCCAGCTGCGGTTGGGTAGAGTTGTGCATGATTGTGAAATTTCGATTGCGATTGGACGAGTGGGAGTTTCAGCAGAAGTTTAAAATGTCTCACAGATGCGTTAATGTCCGAGGACGAAGAGAACATGGTGCAACACTCACAATTAATCATGAGATTTTTTACGAGTGCGTCCGAACAATGAAACCTTTGACAAATGAAGTCGCATCGACCAAAAAAAATCAAAGGCGTGGTTGTATTCCTGATGCGTGTTGACTCAAACCAAGTCGACAGGGATTCCCATCACTGTCGACACCAACCCACCGCGATCTCCCTGAGCATCGGCCCGGACAGGTTTTGTCTTGCCCAGCAACACCTGCAGAGCAGATGAGGTCTCACCCAAGGCGATCAAAGGAGAGTGGACAGAACCATGTTTCCGCCAAATGAAGGAGGATGATTGCGGCACAATTACTCAACTTATCGCGGCATCCAAATCAGATCTATGCATTCAATATTAACATCGTTTGAATTCATATCATTATTTAATAGAGTCATTCATCACAACAAAAACAAATATAACATTAAAAGCTTAACTTGCAGCATGAAATCATCACAACAGGCATTAACACAAAAGGTATGCATGGAATTTCACCAAACAATTCCGTCATGTCATATTACTTCAGAAAAACCCCGATACAATATCTCAGCAAAACCAAATTTCGGAACATATGCCAAACCCACATCTCCAAGATATCCTACGACCTACCACTTTCTTTCTATATATAGGCTTCCGCCTTTACAATGCTTGTCCACTTACTAACAACTTCCTAACTGACTCCTGGACAAATGACCTGAACTCTAATTGACACGATCCAAATGACCCAAAAAACTGCCTATTGAGGTATACTTAGCTCAAAATTACATCTCATATGGTTCCAGTGACCCAAAAACCTACATTCTGCGGTACAAACGACTCAAAAAATACATAAAATAATAGAGCCTTCTTCCTTCTGTGACCTTTTCTAATGTGTCGCAGCATTGGCGATGCTGCGATTCTTCCTTACCAAACCACCTGCCAACAGACCCCCAACATAATCTTGTGGCTCGGCCTTGAGCCACATCAACTGGACATGGTGTATTCTGTGGTCTTCACTCTACTAGGGATGAACTATATTTCTACAACTGTTCTTGCTGTCTGGATCACGCAGTGTTGTCCTGCTCCTTCTGCTACATTGATCATCTGCTTGTTGTCATGTACTTCTTGCCCAAAAGTGGACTTTTCCCGACTTACTCTTACGGAACTTGCAAACTCATCCTCTAGTCTCGAGAGACCGATTGTAGATGGAGAGGAATTTTTCAAGAAACGCCAGGGTGTAAAACAGGCCAGTGGTTCTAGCACATTTGTTTCACACCTGTAAGCACATGGTATAGGGACCCAGGGCCAACAACCCCCCCCCCTTTTGTGTGGTCGCAGGGACTACAAGACTTTGAACCATCACCAACTGCCTAGACATCTCAGACGAGACTTCATGCTTGTAACCCCTGAGTGTCCAAGGTGCAGCTTGCTCCAATCGCTCATGTACACTCGTGGTTCGGGCCCTCAGCGCACCTGGTGTGCTACCACATGAAATAAAATGGATCATCCACAACCTCCTTGGACATCCTAACTTAGCTAGATGCCAGATCCTCTTGTAACATAACCCCTCTTAATTGAAACAACCTCTGTGCTCTTACTATCCCCGGGTCCTGTATTATACATCGCATTCGGCCATTCGTCTGCCTCGGCGATCTGTTGCACCACCTGCTCACGCTCCAAGGTAATCATAATATTCCACTGCGCCGTGTGAGTATTAGCCAGACTTCTGAGGTGGGCAGAGCAATCGTACTTTCGCCTATTTCCCTGCATGAAAAATTGTGCGAAGCATCACCCCCCGAACCCTTGGGCCATGCTGCCGTGGTGGATGCCTCATGCCAACCATGCAAACCATCACTCCAGGTGTCATCGGCCATGCTTCCTCGGTGTATTCCATATTCCAAACGTGCATTCTTATAGCACAATTTGAATCAACTAACGATCATATCTTCCCAAAAGGAAAAAGTCCCATCTGTATATTGATTTCTGATGTGACCCAATCGCAATGTTGCCACTTGTCGCGGATCGCTCCTAGATTGCGGCAAAAGCCTCCCTACTTTTGCATTCCATTCCTGTTGATGCGCCACCCTGCCACCAATCAACCTACCCTGTTTTTCTTTTTTCTTTTTTCCCCGATGCGGCTCAGGAATTGCACTGTTCCAAGCCCGACCGATAGGGATTCAACCTACTACCATTAATCAACTTGGGGAGCATCGCTCCATCCAACTGCTGCAACTGTACTGATCCTCCTGAAGTGATGTGACTGATGCGATACGAACCAAGCCAATGCATATGCAATTTTCCTGGATGTTTTATAAACTTGTTGTCATACAACAACACCAAATCACCCTGTTGAAACTATTTGTGCTTGATGTGGCGATCATTCCAAGCCTTCTGGCGATCCTTCTCCACACCCTGATGGAAACCAGTGATAAAGAGAGCTTCCTCCATCTGGACTAACTACACTAGACATTCCTCTAATGCTACCACAGAATCCATGCCTGTCATCGCTGCGATGCTCAGACTTGGAACAATGTACTCCATGGGCATGATTGCTTCTTGTCCATATACCAACTTAAATGGTGTCTGACCCGTCAACCTTTTACATGTGGTGCGATAGGCCCACAACATTGCTGGGATTTTCATATCCCAGTCATCGTGGTTCACATTGCACACCTTTGTCAATGCATGTTCCAATATGTTATTGAAATATTCCACCGTGCTATTTTCCTACAAATGATATGGCGTGCTCTTCTTATGCTGAGTCTTTAGCTCCTATGCCAGTGCGCTGATGGTGCGATTGAGAAAGTGGCTGCCTTGATCACTCAACAATATCTTGGGGCAGCCGAAATGAGTGATAATGTTATCAAACAAAAACCACGCAGCCGTGGCTGCGGAACAATCAATAGTTGGTGCAGCTTCCACCCATCTGGTCAAATAGTCTATCGCAGTGATGATGTATTAGGCACCAGTACGCTTACTGGGTGGATTGATTGGTCCCACAAAATCCGTTGCCCATTTGTCAAATGGATATAGTGTTAACTGAGGCATCAGTGGCATCTCGTCCCTCTTGGATGGTTTCCTAGTTCTCTGACATACGTCGCAGGACCACGCATAGTCGGTCGCATCATTATGGAGCGTAGGCCACCAGAGCCCCACACGAAGAACCTTTCTGGCAGTCGCCTGACTGTCGTAGTGTCCTCCAGCCACTCCTCCATGTGCTTCTACCAATATCTACGCTTTCTCATGTGGCAAGACACACCGTTGCAATATCTCATCTGCACCCATCTTCTATAACTCTCCTGCGATGAGGTGGAAGTCTGTAGCTTTAACCACCAACTGCTTCTTCTGACTAGTGGTGAGCTCTTCTGGTGCAATACCTGTTGCCAGAAACTGAATGATTTCTTCAAAATAGCCATCAGCGACTTCAACCCTAAATAGTTGCGCATCAAGCAACCCATCGTTGATATTAGTCGGCTCCTCTCCTATGTCAATCCGTGATAAGTGATCAGGACTAGAGTTCAACCCCCCCTAGCTTCAAAATTACTTCAAAGGCGAACTCCTAAAAGAGAAGTAACCAGCGGCATATCTCCCCCCCTAACACAGGCTTATTGACCAGGTACTTCAAGGTAGAATGGTCTGTGAACATTTTGAAGTGTCCGCCCAATAAGTAGTGTCGAAAATTTTGTAGCGCATAGACCATCGCCAATCCTTCCCGCTCGGTAGTGGTGTAGTTCCTTTTTGTGGATGACAGCTTTCGACTAGCGAAAGCAATAGGGTGATCAAGATCCCCTTCTCTTGGTTGCGCTAGCACCACACCAAGTGAAATCGATGATGCATCAACATGGACATGGAATTCTTTACTCCAGTCCGTGAATACTAGTATTGGTGCCGAAGCCATCTTAGCCTTCAGCTGCTCGAAGCTATCCTGACATTCAGTGCTCCATTAAAATACTGCATCTTTCTTTAATAGCTTTTCCATAGGGGCGGTGATCGCTGCATGTCCCTTGATGAACTTGCGATAATACCCAGTATGTCTTAGAGTCTCCCTCAGCTGCTTCACAGTGGTCGGCAGTGTCAAATTCAAAATAAGCGCAATCTTTGTTGGATCAACCAGCAACCCTTGTTTGCATACGATGTGGCCCAGCAATATCCCAAACGGGGCACAAAAAATGCACTTCTTCAAATTCAGCGATATCTGGTGTTGGCGACAGCATTCCAGCATCAACCGCAGATTGGCCAGATGACCATGGATCAAACCATAAACTGTCCAATCATCCATGTATACCTGCAAGAACTTCTGGATGAAATCCTTGAATGTAGCAACAACAACCTGCGAAAATATCGCAGGTGCATTCTTCAATTCAAACGGCATCACTGTATACTGAAAACATCCCCATTCAGTCATGAAAGTCATCTTGTGGTGGTCTTCTTTGGCAATACGGATCTGATCAAATCCTAAGAACCCATTCGTGAAAGAATACATCTCTTGGCCACCTAATCCCTCAAGTACTTCCTTAGTAAACCGGGTTGGAAATGGGTCATGCAAGCAGGCATCATTCAATTTTCGTAGATCGACACAGATGCGTACCTCGCCAATCTTCTTGTCCTGCACCACCATAGGACTAATCCATTCTGACTCTTCAATCGGTTCAATGATACCAGCATCCAACATGCGATCAAGTTCTGCCTTGACCTTCTCCTTGTGTCGTGGATTGAGTCGATATGGTCACTACCTGATCGGTTTCGCATTTGGTTTCAAGGGAATCTTCATTTCTCCTAGACAACCCAAAATACCTTTCATTTCGGAGAAATTCGTGGGGAAAATTTCTTGGAACTCATGTAACAACTTAGTGACCTTTCCCATCATCTCCTCATCCCAATAATCTCCTACATTCGTGAACTTGGGAGTGGCCTCCGTCCCAATATTGATCTTGTGAAGCTTCAGGGGCTGACTGAACGAATCACGTGGCGCACCAGGTGGTACCACATCGTGACTTCCTTCAGACTTCGGAATGTTGACATTCTGTGGATCATCATTGTCTTCAGGCCCACCAGTGATATTGTAACATTCCATAATGGATTGCATCTGGCCATGCCTATGTGGTCCGTCGGGTGCACTGCAAGAACAACCTTTAGCACCACATCGCGAATGATCTGCAGAGCATTATAGACATCTGGATTGGAATCCGTAAAACTGAAGGTATGAGTAAAACAGATGGTCAATTCCAACCAAGTAGTGATTTCTCCCCGTAATTTAGCATCCATATACCATGACCACGACATTTCATCCAAAGTATTGATAAATGCGTGGACCCACTCATCTCTTGGTCGTGATGCCCATAACGTCTGACACTCCACCAAATGGTCGCCAGGATCATTCCGACCATCATACTTCCTAGTGTGGTAGACCTCGGTATCGCTGAAGCGTACCATCATCAATCTTCTTCATTTTAACCATCCCTCAATTGATTCCTTGTGTGTCGCCCACCAACGTGCTGGAGAAGCCTTCAATGCTTCGTCCAATGCCAGCAATCATTGTGGTTCTGAAACTCTTTCCTCAAACTCCATAAAAAATTCAGATAAGTCAGGCAGTCCCTCGTATGTTGGAAGTGTGATCGTTTCAGTCGCGACACGACAGAGCGATTGCGTGATCAATCCACACTTATGGAATAACACCTCGTGCAAGGGGTTCTACTAGTGTTCTAGCGCATCATCAAAGTCGGAAGACGCAGAGCTGTCACTGCGCCATCCAAGCTCGCCGTTGTCAGTTGGATGAATGTAATCTTATGAAATATTGAATGCATGGTCCCATCCGCTGGGATCTTCATCTTTCACTGGTTCAAGGTATCTGCATCCTTCAGTTGGATCCAACGAGGTGATAACTCTGAGATCGGGATTTTCAAAATTCATCATTCGTCACTTGAATTTGATTACCGCTCCACTGTCATTAGCCCAACCAATCCCTAGCAACGCGGGATAAGAGTTTCCTCCTTCAACCACTTTGATGACATCGAAGTCAGCGTAGGTCTTCATGCCTTCAATGTCCACCACTAACCAGGGGACTCTCCCAATCAGCGTCACTTTAGTGTGATTAGCTAACCGGAGCTAGATAGGGGACTAGCTCAATGAGGGGCTCCCCATTTTCTGCCATGCCTGCTTGGTTAAGATGTTGACATCCGAACCAAGATACAGAATATCCGAATCAACATCGTAATCTCCAATTTGAATATTCATCCGCATCTCCTTGCCAGTCTTCCTCCGTTGTAAGGAATTCACTGTGGATTCCTGGTGTCCCCTTGGAAATCACTGCGACAATCCCTCAATCTCGGTAAGCATAGCAGGATCCCTTGCCAACAACAAATAGCTTTCTAGGAATCTCTACAAAGTTCTAGGATGCACTGATGGACCAATGTCCGATGTGTCATCAAAGACAGGGGGCATGTCATAGACGATAGCCTTGCCTTTGTCCAACGCCCGTCATGCCTGCTGGAACTTATCACGCTCTTATTTAATGTCAAATGACACCTTCTTCAGCTTGACCAACCGGATTAGCAGATGTGAAGTGTCTTCTCCTGTTTTTTCACCTCCCCGAGTGATCACTGCAACAACTACATCATGTGGCCTAGGCTTTGATGAGATTGTTGAAACATTCACACCTTGATTCTTGTTCAGCGGTGGATTCCCCAGCTGGTTCACATTTTGATTAGCATTCTGAATTGGTCGTTGGTTCTGGTTCTGGACGGGTTGCTGCACTCGATTCTACATGGACTATTGAGCCTGGTTTTGTAATTGTCGAATATTCCCTGCCTTCCATCGTGCAATCAACTGTGAATAGTTCTCTACTGTATGATCTACAACGAAGCAAAATGTACACTGCGTCTGCAACAATGGTAAATCTCGATGATAGTGTCCCCATACCACACAGTGATAGCACTGCACAGGTCCACAACCTCCTCGTCCTCCTCCACGACCAAATCCTCCACCACGTCCACCCCTGAATCCTCCACGGAATCCACCCTGCTATTGGTATTGTTCTTGATTGTACTATTGCTGCATCATGCCTTGCCCTTATTGTGGGTACTGTGTCTACTGTACGTATTGTGGTTGCTGTGGAGCCATTTGCATTGGAGTATATTGCGGCATAAACTATTGCTGTTGTTGCTGCGGTACAAACTTTACCTACGATTGAGGTAGTGGCTAAGCTACCTGTTGCTGCAGTGGTGGTTGTTGTGCGGTACATTGGTCATCCTTTACATAGAATGCATCATACGTTCTCTCAGGAAGCAACCCATATTCTCGGCAATCCTTGTCATCATGTCCCACCGATTTGCAGAAAGTGTAATATAGATTCATTGGTTTGGTGACCATCTTCTGCATATATGGACATTCTTCATGGCGATGCCCAAATACCTGACAAATGCGACAATATGGCATGCTAACACCATTTAATGGGTTTGGCACTCCTGAAACCAAATAGTTTTGGAAGTTCGGGCAATTGTCCTTCATATGCCCTTCTCCTCGACATCGCGTACACCATACTTCTTCGCGCTGCTCCTTGACCTTATTCAAATCTTGCAGCTGTATAGTCAAGTTAGCGAGTTGTGTCTATATCTGCGACATCCCGACTGCATTTTCTCCAATCGGCGATGCCTCCAATCACATTGCAATCTCCAGAGCTTCACTGGGCATCGAGATGTTTTGTTGCATCAGTCGTAGTCGAATATGTAGTAGCAGTGCTGCGATGAACCACTCTTTATGTTGAACAATGCTCATATCAAAACTAACCCTTTCCATCAGCATCTTGAACCGCTAGTCGAAATCCCACACCGTCTCATTGGGATACTGCTTAATTTCTTTCAATTCTATAATATATTGAGCCTCAAACTTGGGATTTTTGAATTCTGTGATCAGTCCATCCTGGATCTCATCTATTGAATTCTCTGGGGCTCCTGTAGGGACTAGAAAAAACTTCATAAACCAATCTAATGCACGACCTCGCAGAGTTGTCGCTAACTGTCCTTTCTTGGCAGCATCATCAGTGATCTATTGTACGGTCCCGACCACTTCACACAAAAACCAATACTGTTCTGGGTTGTCTGTCCCACTCCCATGGAACAATGGTAACTTATCATCATCACCTTCCATCCTGGGTTTCCTTCTTGCAGGTACTGAACTACTAACGATCAAGTTTTGTTGACCTGGTGGGGTCGAAGCAGTGTTTCTCACTGGTTGATAGATAGTGAGCAGAGGTGTGGGTATGTTGTTGCTGGGGTTAGTTCCTGCCTCTATCTTGGGCTTAGCATGTGCATCCTTGTCCGGACTGTGAGGTCGCTTTGTCCCATGTGGTCTTCCTTCGCGAACTTGCGGTTCGATCGCAGCGGGACCTTCTCCTATCCTCTACCTCTTTTCTTGTCGAAACCTCACTCCTCCCCTTGTAAGACCACTCTATTCCTCGACTTCACTCACAGTCTTGTCGTAACCCGCACCCATCTACCCCTAATCATTCCATGCACCGTCCCCCCTACTGTCGCAATACCCATGGCCTCCGCCCACCAGGTTGCTTACTGATCTATATGCATCTTCAATATGCCCTTTTCGCAAATAAGCATCTTAATGGATAGTTGGAGTGACAGCAGAAACCTTCCCTGGGGTTCACGGAAAAAAAATCTCTTGGCCTCGCTATAATATTTTTGTGTATTGACCGCGAACTCAGTAATATACCCCTCCAAGATGCTATCGAGCCATACTTCGACAACCTGCGATGCTTTATTGTTGACTTCCTGCAGTTCCTGGATTAGCTCTGGGGTCCAGGTCATCAGTTCACCACCCTGGTGATTCCTCTTTTGATAGGTCAACTTTTCCAACCATTCAAACAACAGGACTGAAAATTCACAGAAAAACCATTCGTGCGAACCGTCGTGAATATACCTATCCACCCACTGATCTATCGTTAGTCGAGTGTTCCAGCTTTCTTCTTCGGTAAATTCCTGCAATATCTGGTCAAACCAGCTCGGTATCTCCGGCTGCGTCGGATGCCACAACATATCCTCCTTTCACTTCACACACGGTCCTGACAACGGAACCATTTGTTGACTCAAACCCAGTCGACAGAGGTTCCCATCACTGTCGACACCAACCCACCGCGATCTCCCTGAGCACCGGCCTGGACAGGTTTTGGCCTACAGAGCAGATGAGGTCTCACCCGAGGCAATCAAGGGAGAGTGGACGAAACCATGTTTCCACTGAATGAAGGAGGATGATTGCGGCACAATTACTCAACTTATCGCAGCATCCAAATTAGATCTATGCATTCAACATTAACATTGTTTGTATTCATAGCATTATTTAATAGAGTCATTCATCGCAACAAAAAAAAATATAACATTAAAAGGTTAACTTGCAGCATGAAATCATCACAACAGGCATTAACACAAAAGGTAAGCAGGGAATTTCACCAAACAGTTCTGTCATGTCATATTACTTCAGAAAAACCCCAATACAATATCTCTGCAAAACCAGATCTCAGTGATATCTCTTGATCTCCGAACATATTCCAAACCCACATCTCCAAGATATCCTACGACCTACCACTTTCTATCTATATATAGGTTTCTGCCTTTACAATGCTTGTCCACTTACTAACAACTTCCTAACCGACTCCTAGACAAATGACCCGAACTCTAACTGACACGGTCCAAATGACCCAGAAACCCGCCTATTGCAGTATACTTAGCTCAAAATTACATCTCATGATATGGTCCAATCACCCAAAAACCTGCATTCTGTGGTACAAATGACTCAAAAAATACATAAAATAATAAATCCTTCTTCCTTCCACGACCTCTTCTGACGTGTCACAGCATTGGTGATGCTGTGATTCTTCCTTACCAAACCACCTGCCAATAATGCGCTAGACCACAGCGATGAGGAAGTCGAAGAAGTGGAAACTCGGGAAGCCGCAGGAGAAGAACCAGAAGAAAAACTGATCAAACTTCTGACAGAGATGACAATTCGGACAAAGATAGATGTACGCACCTACTCGGGAAGTCTGGATCCAGAAGATTTGATCAACTAGTTTAGAGAAAGGGAGAAATACTTCGACATAGAGCAGATCAAGGATCCTAAGTGGGTTAAGACCGCATGTATGAGTTTGAAGGGTTATGCCTCATTGTGGTGGGACAATGTACAGGCTCATAGAGTCAAGAAAGGCAAGGAGAAAATCAATTCTTGGGATAGGATGGTTGCCAAGCTGAAAGGAAATTTCTTTCCAAACGACTATGTAATTTCCTTGTTCAGGAAGTTGCAAAACTTTTGACAAAAAGAGATGACCGTGAAGGAGTACACGGAAGAGTTCTATATATTGTCAATAAGGTCGGGCCAGACTGACTAAGGAGAAGAAGTTGTCGCTAGGTATGTGAACGGCTTGAAATACTCCATTCAGGATTAATTGAGCATGTCAAGATTCAGAGCAGTGGGTGAAGCCTACCAGTTAACTCTGAAGGCAGAAGGGAAATTGTCGAGGAAATCTGTAGTGGCTAGAGGTAGGATGACCGGTCGGGGTGTGAAGAATGTTTCCGCGAAAGGCCAAAGTAGCGGTTACAGGAAGGAAATTATCGAAGATAGTCGACATACAGAAGGGACATCAACAAGGGAGAAAGCGCAAGAAAACCGACGCGATGGTCAAGGAACATGCGGTCGAGGTGCGTATGGTCGAGGTGGTCCATCCGATAGAAAAGGAGCTGATAGACCAGCCATAATTTATTATAAGTGTCATGGAGCAGGACACAAGGCATATGAATACCCAGAGAACCTACATGCTATAGAGGAGTTGAAGCCCAAATGTCGAAGAGATGAGCAAGTCGACGAGACGGAAGAATCGACATCCAAAAGTAGTGAAGATGGTAAGAAGAAAAGTTGGGCCATGACAACAATCAAGACACTGGTTCTGGAAGACAGATGCGACGAGCAAGAGTTGGCACAGTGAAAAGTGATTTTTCGAACGAAGGTGCGAATCGGCGAATGGCGTTGCAAGACAATAGTTGATGGTGGAAGCACTGAGAATCTTGTGTCAACAGAGGTGGTCAACAAAGAAAATTTAAGTGTCCAGAACATCCACGCCCTTGCAATATCCCATGGTTGCAGAAGGGACACCATGTGAAGGTGACCAGACAGTGCATGATTAACTTCAAGGTCGGTAAATTAGAGGACAACGTACTGTGCGATGTAATCCCAACGGTCGCATGCCATCTTTTGTTAGGAATACCATGGTAATATGATCGGAGAATGATGTATGATGGTCGAGACAACATATTCACAGTGTGGAAGAATGGCATGCAGAGGACTCTTATGCCGAAACCGGAGGAGAAATCCAAAGGTAAGCAAGGCGAGAGCAACTTTTGGGAGAAACGAGTGCTCATGTGTTCAGCGAAATAATTCCTTGTAGAGGAGGAAAAGAAGTCGGGGTGTTATGTTATCATTCCGAAGGGACCATGTGTCGAGAAGGCGATAATGGAGGAGAAAATTCTGGTCAAAGTCGGAAAGATGCTTGACGAGTTTCAAAGCATAGTGGTCGATGAGACACCGACGCGATTGCTGCCGGCAAGGATCATATCCCATCAGATCGACTTGATTCCAGGGTCGAGTCTGCCAAACAAAGAACTGCATAGAATGAGTCCGACAAAAGGTCAGTAACTCAATCGACAAGTCCAGGAATTGTTGGACAGAGGGTTGATCAGAGAGAGTCTGAGTCCGTGCGTGGTACCAGCAGTATTAGCGCCGAAGAAAGGTGGATAATGGAGAATGTGTTCAGTATCTAGAGCTATCAAAAAAATCATGATCAAGTATCAGTTTCCATTACCGAGGATGGACTACTTGATGTATTTTTTGGGTGGAACAAAGTAGTTCACGAAGATAGACTTGAAGAGCGGTTATCACCAGATTCGGGTTAGAGAAGGAGATGAATGGAAAACAACATTCAAGATGAAGGAAGGGTTGTATGAGTGGTTAGTCATGCCATTTGGATTGAATAATCCACCCAGTACATTCATGTGATTGATGAATGAAGTACTGAAACCATTCTTGGGAAAGTTTGTCATAGTCTATCTAGACAACATTCTGATCTTTAGTCGAACCAAGACAGAACAATTGGGGCACATTTGACAGGTATTGCAGAAGTTGCAAAAAGAGAAGCTAATGGTGAACTTGCAAAAGTGTTTCTTCATGAAGGAAGAACTGGTATAGTTGGGATTCGTAATATTGGGTAAAGGGTAAAGGGTTAGTGATGGACCCATAAGAGGTGAAGGCGATATTGGATTGGCCTGAATCGACAAGCGCGACTGGAGTGAGGAGTTTCCGTGGACTTTCCACTTTCTATAGGAATTTCATCAGGGGATTCAATCGGATTTGTGCACCATTGATAGAGTGCATGCGAAAAGGGGATTTCAAGTGGATGGAAGTAGCCCAAAAAGCTTTCAACAAGTTGAAGGAAAAGTTCACTGAGAGCCCAGTGTTGTCGCTCCCAAACTTTGACAAATTTTTCCAGGTCGATTGCGATGCGAGTGGAATAGCAATTGGAGCAATGTTGAGCCAGTAGGGCCGACCAATTGCATTCTTCAATGCAAAACTGGATGATGCGAAGAGAAAATATTTGGTCTATGACCGGGAATTTTATGCTATTGTTTCTCAATAGCATAAAGAAGTGTTGAAGAAGTGGAGGCATTAGTTGTTTCTCAAGGAATTTTTGTTGTACACAAATCACCAAGTGCTAAGGTATCTTAATACTCAATCGAAGTTAAATCAGCGTCACATGAAATGGGTCGAGATCCTACAGGGATATACGTTCATGTTACGACATAGGTTGGGCAAGTCGAAGAAGGTTGCCGATGCGCTGAGTATAAGAGTTACATTGCTGAACACGGTGACAGTTCAGGCAACATGAATAGAGTCAGTGAAGATGGAGTACGCTATCAACGAGGATTTTGTGAAAGCATGGGAAGCTTGTTGTGAACCATGGAGTGTCGACAGGACTCCATACTTGGATTATTTCATCAAAGAGGGATACCTATTCAAGGGACGACAGTTGTGTATTCCTATAGGATGCGTGCGAGAGAACCTAATCCGAGAGTTGCATAGCAGCGGATTAACAGGTCATTTTTGTAATAATCTGCAAGGGATCTGGCAGCTATAGCAACTCACAATCAAACTCTCAAATATGTTGCAAGAAGAAGAGAAGGAGACACTCAATGATCACTCATAAACACAGTAGAATAGAACATTATCTCAGTATTATACAATGAATAAGAATGTAAGTGAATGAGTACAATAGAACAAAAGGTGCATAATATAGGATTCGAATAGGCCAAGTAGGGCATTCGAATTCCTAACTCAGAGTGTGGCTTGAATGATAGTAGAGTCATCATCCAGTCAATGTATCAGTCATCAATGGTAACAGTCAGTCAACTGAGTCTAATTGAGTGTGGTAGGCACTAACTGAATGAAGGAGGCTCAGTGGAGGGCGCATGAGGAGTCTAACTGAGTGAGGTAGGCACTAACTGAATGAAGGAAGCTCAGTGGAGGGTGCATGAGGAGCTAACTGGAGTCAGAATGGGCATACTAGTCTCACTGGAGGTCTATCGGAGTGAAACAGTCAGTGGGGGAGTCAATCTAGCCTCAAATCAAGGAAGAACTGAGAGATAACTGATTGGTAGGTGAGAAAGGCACCTAACTGGCTGTGGTAGGTGAGAAAGGCACACTAGCCATGCAAAAGACTGGAGAATGGTGCCTTTGACTGTAGACAGGTTGTGGAGAGCTAGAACCAAGCTCTAGGAGCTGGGAGGTCTACCATGATGATGACTGGATGCATGTAGTGGCATGCAAATGCATGCAACATGCAGTTTTGCATGCAGGTGAAGAAGAGCTAGAAGCAATCTCTAGGTGTTGGTGAGACCACCATGATGATGACTGGATGCATGCAAGTGCATATAGTATGAAGATCTGCATGCAAGCATGAAAAATACAAAATGATGGGGAGAATATTTCAACACCCCCCCCGCAAGCTATACTATGAGGAAATAACTGAACAATAGGGCTCTAGTGACTAAGACCAAAGGTCACCCTAAAAAATAACAAGATAGGGCCCTGGTTACTGAGACCAAAGGTCACCTCGTACAATCAATCTAAAATAAACTAAGTGAGGAAAGAGCGAAAACCCAGTGGGAAGAAATCCCTCCCTCAAAATAGACTGAAGGTGCTAAAGTAGCATATCATGACTTACCCCTGAAGGAGGCAAGTGCCCTTCTTTTCTGAAGAAGGATCGATCAATCTGCAATGGATCAGTAATGTGAGAAGGATGAAACCTTCCATGCTGAAAATATGATCTGGTTCTTCTATGATCATGTGGATCACCAACCAAATCACTGGCATATCGAAGTGTAGCAGATGCCCATCGAGAAAGAGGAGGAATATCAAGTGAGAGATCTTCAGGTTCTTGTGGATCTGGATCTCCCATTCACTCATCTTCATCATCATTTTCTATATCTTCAGGTTCTTGTGGATATGGATCTAGCATTCTATCATCATCATCCCTAGTTGCTATACCTTCAGGTTCGTGTGGATCTAGGTCTAGCATTCCCTCTGAATCTGGAACAAGTGAAACTGACTCATGCTCACCATGTGCAAACTCTGAAACTGAATACTCATGAGCAAGTAAAATTGACTCATGCTCATCATCTCTTGAAGAAGGAGTATAATCAAAACTACTGATGTCATGATACTGCTCTAGAATATGCGAGTAGTCCTCCTTGTAACCATCATAACTGTAATCAATAGAAGAACAAGAACTAGATGATGATGGATCTTCATTTAGATCAAAGGAGGAGGTCCATTCTGTAACAGGAATTGTTTCATGCATTTGTACTTCTTCAAGATTCCTCTTTTTCTCAATATCTGTTGGTGTATCAATACCCTTTGAGAGAGGAATGAAGTGAGAAAACTCATAGAGTTTGGACTTATGGTTTGCAACTCCTTTGGCAATACTTCCCCCTGAGACCATGCTTTGTACCTCGACTTCATATGGAGTAAATATTACCCTTTTTGGCTCTCCAGTATGAGTCATCTAATATATTAAAAGTATATAGGGTACAAGAGAAGGAACATAAAGCACATCATAAAAATATCCAGAGTCAAGATCAATTCTTCTGATACCTTGAGAAGGGATTTCTGAATCATTGCTCAATCTGATGGAAGGACCACTAAAGCTTTCGAGACAAGAGAAAATTTCCTTGGAGGAAACCATATGAAAAGATGCTCCTGAATCTATGATAAGAGAAGGACTAGTTGATGCATATGCTATGAGAGCATTACATCTTTCCTTTCCTTTGGATCTGGGAGATTCAAAATATTTCTTCCTTGCACATGGTGGTATAGGAAGGTTGTTCTCTTCAAGTAACTTTTCCATCAAATCTATAGTATTCCACATGCAAGCACTCTTAGGATGAGGCCCTCTATGACAGTATGTGCCCTCTATCTTTCCCTTTTGAGAATGTTTGGCCTTGTTAGAGTACGAAACTCTAGCTGAATGGTGTGTAGGCCTTGTATCACCAGTAATCTATAGCTTACCTATATCGTTTGCTCTTTCTACAACTGTAAGGGATGAATCCAATTTGGGTATGATCATTCCCATTGAAATCAAATTCTCTTCCTCTTGGGTAAGAGATTGTGTGAAATCATCAAAAGAGGGAAACTTCCATCTTAGAACGAACAACCTAGCTGACTGGAAAGTAGAGACAAAAACTGAGAAATTTTCCCTCAACTTTGTGAGAATGGCAAGTATAAGCTGCTTATCTTCCTTCACTATCTCATATCTTTTCAACTGTGATATCAAGCTTTTGAACTTGGTGAGAAAGGCATTGATAGAATCGAAGTTGCTAGGACTCAGACATATGAGCTCATTCTCCAATTTGTGTGCCACCATATCATCCTTTGGCCCAAAGAGAGATTCGAGCTTGTCCCACACCTCTTTCAGAGATGTAAGATCGATGGCATGAAAGTGTAGTTCATTAGAAATTGAGAGAAGGAGGATACCAATTGCTTCATCAAGCCGATCCAAGTACTTGGACTTTTCAACTGCACCGGTTGGTTCTACTATCGTTTCGTTGAGTATTCTGGAGAAGCTCTTGGATCTCATGAAGAGAGCCATCTTGAATTTCCACTCAACAAAGTTGGAATATGTAAGCTTTAGATCCATCTGGACAAAGAAAGTCGAATACTTGAAGAAGATTCCGAACGGGTGAATAAACCTGCAAAACAATGAAAGATGTGCTTATGGAGAATGCTACACTTCGACTGAACACTACCTTAAGGACACTTGGCACATGGACTAAGTCCTTCACACCTGGATAGAACTCACTGGATTTCTCCAATGAAATCAAGTGATAGCACCAGGATTTGTTGTGGAAACTCAGAGGCTTCTGGTGCATAAGTGAAAGATAGCTGCTCAAAGAAATGTTGCAACTACTGCAATTCAAATAGTTGCTTCCTGCTCTGATACCATGTAATAATCTGCAAGGGATCGGGAAGTTGTAGCAACTCACAATCAAACTCTCAAATATGTTGCAAGAAGAAGAGAAGGAGATACTCAATGATCACTCATAAACACAGTAGAATAGAACATTATCTCAGTATTATGCAATGAATAAGAATGTAAGTGAATGAGTACAATAGAACAATAAGGTGCATAATATAGGATTCGAATAGGCCAAGTAGGGCATTCGAATTCC
Source organism: Larix kaempferi (assembly GCA_027924585.1). Lineage (NCBI taxonomy): Eukaryota > Viridiplantae > Streptophyta > Pinopsida > Pinales > Pinaceae > Larix > Larix kaempferi. Next base: position 12,309,659 of record BSBM01000493.1, on the reverse strand, counting down.
TAACTCAGAGTGTGGCTTGAATGATAGTGGAGTCATCATCCAGTTAATGTATCATTCATCAATGGTAACAGTCAGTCAACTGATTCTAACTGAATGAGGTAGGGACTAACTGAATGAAGGAGGCTCAGTGGAAGGCGCATGAGGAGTCTAACTGAGTGAGGTAGGAACTAACTGAATGAAGGAGGCTCAATGGAGGGCGCATGAGGAGCTAACTGGAGTCAAAATGGGAAGACTAGACTCACTAGAGGTCTATCAAAGTGAAACAGTCAGTTGGGGAGTCAATCTAGCCTCAAATCAAGGAAGAACCGAGAGATAACTGACTCGTAGGTGAGAAAGGCACCTAACTCAATGTGGTAGGTGAGAAAGGCACACTAGCCATGCAAAAGACTGGAGAAGATCGCCTTTGGTAGTTGGGTGGCCCCCGGGGGCCTGTAAACAGGCTATGGAGAGCTAGAACCAAGCTCTAGGAGCTAGGAGGTCCACCATGGTGATGGCTGGATGCATGCAGTGGCATGCAAATGCATGCAACATGTATTTTTGCATGCAAGTGAAGAAGAGATAGAAGCAAGCCCTAGGTGCTGGTGAGACCACCATGATGATGACTAGATGCATGCAAGTGCATGTGGTATGCAGATATGCATGCAAGCATGCAAAATACAAAATAATGGGGAGAATATTCCAACAATTTTGGCGTCGAAAATACCAAGGCATTAGTCGAAGAAAAGTATTATTGGCCAGGGATGGCAATAGATTTCAGAAAGTGGGTTCGACATTGTAGAGTTTGCTAGTTGGAAAAAGGGAGAAGTCAGAACACGGGGTTGTATACACCGTTGTCGGTACCGAATACCCCATGGGAGCACTTGAGCATGGATTTTGTGCTAGGATTGCTGAAGATATAGCAAGGAAGCAACTCAATATTTGTTGTAGTCAACGGATTTTCGAAAATGGCACACTTTATTCTGTGTTGGAAGACAAGTGATGCCATAGGCATTGCTGCACTATTATTCAAGGAAGTAGTCATATTGCATGGGTTGCCGAAGAGTATCACGTCGGACAGAGATACCAAGTTTATGGGGCATTTTTGGAGAACCCTATGGAAGAAACTGGACACAAGGTTACAGTTTAGCTCAGCATATCATCCGCAGACAGACGGATAGACCGAGGTGGTAAACAGAAGTTTGGGAAACCTTCTGAGATGTTTGACGACCGACAGACCCAGGCAGTGGGAGAATGTTTTCATGCAAGCAGAGTTCGCATAAAATAATTCTGTGAATTTGTTGACAGGTTTTAGCCCATTCCAGATTGTTCAAGGAAGAATCCCACATGGAGTGGTGGATTTGGTCGAGTTTCCAACAGAAATAAGGAAAAGTGCAGATGCAGAATCATTCGCAGAGCACATGAAATAAGTTCATGAAGATGTGCGAAAGCGCATAGAAAAGAGCAACGTGACATACAATTTGAGAGCCGACAGGAAGAAGAGACTACAGTCGTTCAACGAAGGAGACTTGGTTTATGCACATTTGCGGAAGGAGAGATTTCCAACAGGGACATATAACAAGATGAAGCTGAAGAAGGTTGGACCATGTAAGATTCTGAAAAATATTTCCGACAACGCTTATGTGTTGGAGCTGCTAAATGACTTGAGAATTTCACCAATGTTCAATGTCTCATATCTGTACAAATTCGAAGAAGGTTCAAGCAGTGGAAGCACATAAGTGTCGAACATCGACTAGACAGCGCAAATTCCAGATCGACACAAGGAGTTGATCGTAGAAGTAATAGAGGAACACGAAGTCGGGCGTACATGCAGTTTGTGAAGGAAGGAATACTTGGCACGATGGAAGGATGATGAGTTGCAGGAGGCGACATGGATTTTCGAAGAAGAGTTCAGGAGACTGATAGAGCAGTCGAGTTCTTTTTTACCTGAGGAGTCTGATGCAGGGGCTTCAGAACCTAGGAATATCAGTCAAAGTTGATCGACATGAGGAGACTGACTAGAGGGAGTTCCGATGACCACTAGTGCAGATGAGTAGGTTGGATGTCGAAGTCAACAAGTCGAGCAGAAGTTGTCGAGGTGCGTCGAGAGGAGGATAGAGGTCGATAGTTGACAAATCAATGTCAATAGGCAACAAGTTGTCGCGGAGTCGTAGTAAGGTCGACATGTTGTCGAACCGCGACATCGACAGGTTGGGCATGAGCCAAGAGAGGAGTACGGGGCAGAATGGCAAAGCCTAAGCACAGAGTGAAGTCGACAGGTGAGTCGAAGCTAACATAGGACAGTATGGCCGACATGATGGATTACTGTAGCTTGTCAGAAATACGCGTAGAAGTTAAGGAGAGTACTTGGCAATAGTTCGAGGTTGCTAAGGAAGTTAATAGCATTTATTGCGGGTGGGTGAATACATGATAGATGTCGCCATAGGTGGAGGTTGTGCAGCATGGCAGGGGTGCTGACATTTGCAGGTCTGCAGGATCATGGAAGGATCAGTTGACAGAGAATCTGTGTCTCGGGGGTCGAAGTGACCTCGGGAACAGTAGTAGTAGGGTAGAAGGTTTGTGCCTAGGCACAGAGCAGGGATGGTTCCATTGTGTTGGAGTTTCCTTGCAAAGTTCGGGGAGAAGCTCTGTAGATTGGAGAGAATTGTCACACAACTTCTGAACGCATAGAAGATCAGATCCATAGCTCAACAAGCGCATGCATTCCGCAGAGGCCGTGAGAGGGTGAAGGTCGACATAGAGACACAACACGTTTTACTTATGTATTGTAAAGGCTGAGGCCGACTTAGATCAGGTGTTCACAAGTATTTTAATTCCGCATTGTAACATTGTATTGATTAGAAGTAATACAAGCCAACTTCATGGCATCCTGTTTTACACCAAGTTTTGTGTAAGCGTCGTGTATGTGTCGAATCGTTAAGCAAGAACCTTTTGTCGATAAGGCGCCTTGCGTAAAAGAAATTGTAAATTAGTAAACCTTTGGATTTGGGATAAGAAGAAACTCCCTTTGTGACTCTTGTCACTACAATTAACTTATACTGTTGTGAATTTTGCGGTTACAAATTCTTTAGGGTATCATGGAGAAAGATAAAGAAAATCCAAAAGTGGTTTTTAACTTATTGCATCGAGAGTAGCGAGGTGCTCTCAGTATGGCGGAGATGTTATAACGTAACATAACTTTACCAAAACAAAAAGTAATTAAATAATTCATGTAGGGTCATATAATAAAAAATTGAAAAGAAATAAAAGTAATTAAAAATCAATGTCACATGTGTAAACTTTTTATCTTGAAGTGTAAATTTGTCTAGTGTGCAAAAAAATTAAAATTAAAAAAAAAAATATACCTCAAGAAATTGGATGCCTTTTAGTGCTTGATAGATCCAATCTCAAAATTAAAGGCAATACAACCTATCCTATCCTCCTCATAATAGTTAGTATTTTTCCCATTAAGAGCATGAGTATGACTAGGTACTTAATGTACAAGTATAAAAGACAAGAGGATTCATATGATTGCTTCATACTCAAGTAGACAATCCACATAAAGGTACCAAGTATTGACTAAATCATTGGAGAATCAAGGAAAATGCCACCTTGCAAAATAACTATAATATTAAAAAATTTATTACAACTAAACTATGGAGAATTTGTGGTGCAATACATAATTAGAAGATACGATGAAATTAAGATAATATAAAGAGGTGATGAACACTAATGTAGAAGATCAAAGGTATTTCTTTGTTTCAACTAACCTAAAGATGGAATCAACATTGTTAAAATTTGGTATTAAATAATTTTTTAGTTCAAAAAAATTGTAATATTTGTGTAACTAGATTATTTAAATCAAAAGTAATTTTTTAAATGTGATACATACATCTACATTAAATAATTAATCTAAAATATTTATTATTTTCTTAATTTTTATTTATCAAAATTATAATAATTTACAACTACTTTTCTTAGAACACAATTAAATAATAAAAACCACCAAATATATTTTTGAAATACCATCTTAAAACTATTAAAACATAAAATTAAAATTATAAGAACAACAGCTCTTTAATTAAATACCTTAGTAAAAACACTCATAACCTTTATTGTTAAACTGATGGAACATATCAATTATTAAATGCAAGTAATAAAATAATACCACCATGGATGGTGGTACATAAAACATGTAATACAAGTGAATAAAATAATAATCTGATGCATGGAGGAAAACTTTGCTCATTAACCTAGATAGGTCTTCATTCTCTTCATATGATCATAGCTATTATCTCCTTGTTCTTATGCAAACCTGACACCTCTTTCTCTCAAAATGTTGACTCCCATGTATCTGTGATCAATGTATATCAAAAAAATCTGTAAATTAAAAAGAAACAACTTTGAACAAAATCCTGCTATAGACTGGAAGAAAAGGAGATGGAAACTAACCTTCCAAGCATCATGACAGTAGCTTGAGGATTGGTGCCTGGACAGTTACTGAAAGTGGAACCATCTATCACTCTCAGAGCGTTTATACCAAGTACCCTGTAATTTCTGTCCACCACACTTCCCACCCGGCAGCCTCCGTGGTAATGCCAAATAGTCATAACAGTGTCTCTGCAAAACTGTTCCAGTGACAAGGAATCGTTGTTGTGCCTGGGAAGGAGGTTGACTGGGAAAGTGCTGGTTAAGTTCTCTAAGGCTCCAACTGACATATCTGGGTACTTGAAATTGGTAAACCGTGGAGACTTTATTGTTTTTTCGATGGTCCTCATACCATCCACGCACCGTTGCAAGTCCTCCGGCTCCTTGAAATAGTTGAAGGTTACCGATGGATTGTCGTTCACATCTATGGTGTTCAGTACAAGTTGGCCCGTTGAAAGGGGTCCCATGATCTTTTCCAGAATGAAGCCTCCCTGGAACGCTAAATCCGGTAGTGCTCTTTGATTCTCAATTGCCTGTGCTATGGCTTCCGGTGTCCTTTGCTTTGGAGGAACGGTGGCTAGCTGCCCTATCTGCACCATGCATTAAATTCATACTCTCAGATATTTATTCATTGTATTTTTGAATAGTTATGAAAAAATCTTTATAATTTTTATCTAAATGTTTTCAACTTATCAAAAAAACTCTTCAAAAATAGTGTTCTTAGGTAATCATAATTTTGACATGTTAAAAGGTTAAAGAAGAGATTTGTATGTTCATAATCTCACAAAGATAGCCATAAATCTTTTCTACCTTTGATATTTTAATAATTATAGAACCTTATTTCATTATGATTGTAATTATAATTATAATAACCAGCTGTCCTATCTACACCATGCATTAAATTCATACTGTCAGATATTTATTCATCTATTAAATGTATTTTGAATAGTTATGAAAAAATGGTTATAATTTTTATCTAAATTTTTTTAACTTGTAAAAAAAATTTAGAAAGTAATGTTCCTAAATAGTCATAGTTTTGATATGTTAAAAGACTAAAGAAGAGATTTATATGTTGATAGTCTCACAAAGATGACAAATCTTTTTTATCTTTTATATTTTAAGAATTGTAGAACTTTATTTCATTATGATTGTAATTATAATTATAATAAATATTGAAAAAAATTATTAAATAAATATATCAATTTCAAATAAAATTAAAATATAGTATCATATAAAATAGAGAATGACAAGTTCATCATTTATAAATTACTATTTAGAAAATAAATTTATAATAATTAAATAAAATAACTAAGTTATTATTTATGCTACATTTATAGTAATTAGATAAAAATAAATATAAATAAATATTTAATTATTGAAAAAATAAAAAATTATAAATTTATCTCTATTTTATTATTGTTTAATAAATTTAAATTTAAAATATTAATTTATTAAAATAAATATACACTAATTTATTATAATAATAATTTTATTTGTAGTATTATTTTTAATATTACTAAAATAAGATTTTCTCTTACAGTTCCTTGATATTAAAAGGTTGAAGATGAAATTTTAATATGGAACATTCTTTAGAATATTTTAACTAATCACAATTTTAATTATATAGAAATATTTCTCTTGTAATTTTTAAAAATATAAATAAAATATAATAAATAATTTTTTTTATATCAATCAAATTTTTAATAATTATACCCTATTCATCATCATCTTATATCAATCAGATTTTTAATAATTATACCCTATTCCATGAATTACCATAAAATCTTGAAAATTAAAAACAATTCAATTGCTATTAAATCCCATGGTCTATGATTTATCCAATGTATTAAACCCTATGAAGAAAACACAACTGAATTAGTAGTTGCATCCCATCTACTTTTATGAATCAATATATATATCATAGATTCATTCAATATATTAAACCCTCTGAATAAAAACAATTGAATTGATATGTTCAATTGGTGGTTCTTTTTTCAAAATAGAAAAAAATTCTAGGTCAGGATGAATTTATGTTTTCTATTTAGTTTCCAAAACATAGAAAATAAAATGTTCACATGTATTCATTCTCTATACAGCTTACATGGACGTATATTTCTTCTTGGTCATGGCGAATCTACGTTTCCTGTTTAATTTCCAAAACAATGTGCAAAGAAAATAAAATGTGTACTTGTGTTTGTTCTTTATACACACCTCTCTCCCTGCAATGACATTAATAAATTTCCAATTTCAGTTAAATGCAGAAGCTGAGGTACGCACCTCTGGTGAGAACATTCCAAAATGCCTGGGTGGGAACTCGGGCCCAAAGTCCGATCCACTGGCAGCCTCGATATAACTTCCGAATTTAGTGATACCCACAACTTCTATAAGAGAAACTTCTACAGGGTTCGGAGAGGGAATGAAGATCCCATTCATTGGATTGTCTGCCATACCCTGCCCAACTTCAGGCAGATCGAGCACCACCGGAATATTCATCTCTGCAAGATGTTTTGCAGGTCCGACCCCACTCAGCATCAGCAGTTGCGGGCTTCCCAGAGCCCCCGCTGAAATTATAATCTCGCTTCCGAAAACCCTGTTCAAATAAGCAGTGTGTTGTTTCCCATTTTCATCTGTATACTCAACACCATATGCCAGAGGCCTTGCCAATCCTGCACAAAATCATAAAAAGGAATCATCATAGTTGCCTCATATAAATAAATGAAATAGTGTAGAGCAGAGTTTATAATCTTAAAAGTTGTTTCAGATCCCCACAAGCTAGATTTATTATGGTTACAAGATTGGTCTATCAGACTGTGTCATCCTTGATTTAATTCTATGCAAGTAAGTAAGTTATAGAGTTTCAGACATAATATGGAAAACACCATTTTTATATTTTTAGTGTTTTTCACTGAATCCAAATTGTATGAGGATAGGGGATTACAGAAATGTACTTTCCAAATTGATTTTAAGGTTTTCTTTCTAAGTTCCAAATAAACATTTATAAAAAATAATGGTAGTTGATGTTACTGGAATATACGGATACCTGGAAGAAAGCAAGTAATCACAGTTAAGTAAGACATAAACAATATAGGTGATCATAACTACATATGGAGAATAAGTAACAGATTTAATTTGTTTGTAATATTAACTTGTGATCCATTGTGGTCCATAGATGTTCACAAATCACAAATTAAATAGTGGTCCATTATGTCATAGATGTTCACAAATCACAAATTAAATAGTGGTCCATTATGTCCAGGCTAACAATATTCAGCCTGCTGCAGGCCATTTAATGTAGCTGCAGTAGGCCTATTGAAGTTGGATCTCAAGCAGCTTGAGATCTCAAGTTGCTTGAGATCCAACTGTTAACAGGGCTGCAGCTGCATTAAATGGCTTGCAACAGGCTAAATATTGTTCACCTGAATCTTGAGATCCAAGGGTCAACAGCACTACAGCTACATTAAATGACCTGCAACAGAGTGAATATTGTTCGCTGTCCATTATGATCCATGGATATTCGCAAATGACAAATCAAATAATTGTACTAGTTGTATTACATACCTCTCCTATTGAATAGAACGCGATGAACGGTTGCATGCAGAAGTACCGTTAGCTTCTGAGGATCTGCATACTCTAGAAGGTCAGCTGCACTGTGCCTGTTGCCATTATCATCGAAAATAGTACCGCCAACCTTGGTACCGTAGATATGATCATAGGTAAAGCCATTGTAGGGAGTCACCCCAACGTCAAGCAGCGCATTTCGCACCGCAGATTGCCACTGCTTGATATCTGGCCAGTGGGCAACTATTTGTTCTACCCACGGATAGGATTGGTTCACGAGCTCACCATCCCATCCTACATCCTGGACATATTCCGTGCTGGCTCTGCTATAAAAGCCTGCGTTCAGACAACTGCTTCCTCCTAGAACTCGAGCCCTGGTACTGATCACACCGTCTTCGGATATAAATCTCTGGGCCGGTGAAGAGGGCGTGGAATCCCCTAGCGTTTTCCCGAAATTCTCCATCCTTGAGATGTTATTGTTTCCATAAGGGCTTCCTCCTCTTTCCAACACTAATACATTGAAGTTCTGTGAGAGCGTTGCTGCTAAGGGGCAGCCCGCTGTGCCTCCTCCCACTATTATATAGTCAAAATGTGAGGTGAGTGGCGATTCCGAGGCCTCCTTTATGAATGTGTAGTGGGGAGCTGTTTACAAGATTCAAAATCAATTATGAGCATTGGTAACGATGAAAGACTGTGAGACAGTATTTAAAGATGTAATATATATATATATATTCAATTTTAGATTGGGAAATGGAAACTAGTTTTTTATCAAAAACATACTTCAATCTTAATGAGTTTCTTTTCACTGTACTGAAGCAAATGAACAAAAACAACTTAAGAGTGTTATACATTATGTCAAGACTGACCAATAGATATATATCAACAAAAAACCTTAAAAATGGAAACTAGTTACATAATGATGAAAGACTCTCTCAAGACCTAAAATATAGGTATTCAAGAAGTATTCGATTCGATTCGATTCAATTCAAAAACAATATAAAATGTTTAATTTATATAATTAAAAATATGTAGGTATGATAAGAATATAAAATATTCTAGGTAACATCGTAGATTTATAGATTTGGGTAAAAAATCTCTATCTAAGTTAAACACACAACACAGGCAGAGAGCTTTTCCACAACTTGGTTGCAAAATTGACATCTTGGTGCTAAATTTAGTCTATTATTGCTGAGAAAAATGCATTACAACTTTTAAGAAATCTCATAGCAATCATACCAAGAATTAAAACATGTACATCAATCTAAGTTGAGCTAATATACATAATCTACATAGCCTCTCAACCAGCTATATTATACTCTGTTGCAAATCAACCAGCTATATTCTACTCTGTTGCAAATCTTAGTATAGTAACCATTACCACTAATCCTAGATAGTAAGTACTCTGTTTCAAATCTCAGTCAGTAACCATTATTCCTACTAATCCTAGATAGATTCCACAACAGTGGCGACAAAAGCTTCAATTTTTTGCAGAATTAAGAGAGAAAAACGCTTAATGACAAATCCTTAGGTAACCAGAGAACAAACTAATTATTCTTCCTTCAACTCAACGAAGAGCATGAAAAAATAATAGAGATGGAATGAATTGGACCTTTTTCTGAATAGCAAATACGAGTGAAGCATAAAATTCCAAAGAAAGCAAGAATGAACTTCAATCCAACGGCCATCTCTTTGTTCCGAGCAGTTATACAAACCCTAATAAACCAATGTCCACGTCCTTCACATGAAAAAGTTTATTTCCTGCACATAACCCTATTGCATCAAGAAAAGCGAATAGAAAGATTAATTTAATAAACAAAACGGGCTAAACGCCAATGCTTTAATATGCATACAAAGACCATGGAGGCCTGCCTGCACGCATTCTGTGTGAGCCCAGTTCCTGCGATGGCGTGCTGCGGTCCAGCTATCGACAGCGCCAATGCAATGGAAGTGAACTTCTGAGGAGGACTCCACGGATTCTGCACTTAAAAAAGTGCTTCTAGTTGCCTAATACGAGGGGAAACGCAGCCTCTGTGACCCCAGGAGGCGGAACGTTTGGCAAATTAGAGCAACCTTTTGGATTCTTGTTGTTGCACGGTTCTGAGAACCAGAATCTGCGCAGGATCGATGACAAACTTATCTACTGGTCGATCAACCAATGGATCCACAACCATGATGTTTGGGCATACAGATATAGATTGTAACATGGCTGCCTATATATGGTATTTTCTTAACAGCTTTACTGTGTGTAAATGTCATGGTTGGGACCATTATAATCAATGTAGTAATCTCTTTCCTCTTTCACTGGGATTTGGTAATCTAAGAAGTTTTATGGTAAACTGGACAGAGTTAACTGTAAAATTCTATTTAAAAACAAATTACCTTACACGATAAACTTCGTTGACCTAATAACAAAATTATTATACAATGCCATTATGAAGGTGCTATTTGCATGATCATTTATGGCCTGTTATTTTCAAACAACAACCTAACATTAACATTAAATGACAGAATATTAAATAGCTTACAACCAAATACTTGTTACTAAACTTTATATCTATAGTTTTCTTTCCACATTAAGAATGGCTCACATTTAAAGAATGCATCTAGAACCTAGATTAAGGCTAGCTTCAATGTTCAATGAAAAAACAATCTGCTAATCTGAAAAATGCCAGTCACAGACTTGTACGAAGTTTAGGACCATTTTGAACATCCTTTACTCCCTTCTAAATAGCTCCCACTACGACCTGCAACACACATATATATATACGACACATATATATATATATATATAGTTGTTCATTAATAGAGGTGTAGATGTCAATATTAAACCTTTACAACGTATATTATTGTTCATTAATATTACTAGACCCGTAGACATCGAAAATTAAACCTTTACAACGTATAGTTGTTGTGAAGATAGTTTAACCATTAAGAGCACACCTATGATTTGGCATATTTAGGTCTGGTACGTAAGTTTCACTATATTTATAATTTATAGGTGTGCTGGAAGGGAAATGTTTGCAATTAATAGAATTTAATGCACCCCATAGATGAATGATTTCCTGATTTCTTATTGAGGGATTCAATTCAATGACATTGATTTGAAGTTTATTATAATTAGAAGGTGCGTGTTTAAATGATTTCATTTCTTAATGTGCGATTCAATGACATTGATTTGAAGTTTATTATAATTGGAAGGTGCGTGTTTAAAGAAAAAACCTTCCTTGAGGGTAATTACATAATTAAATATTTTAATATGATATTAATATTTCAGGGGTAATTAAGTAATTAAGATAATTATTTTAATAAGGTATTAATATATAATTATAATCATAAATTTATGGATTTTTTTAGAAAGTATTTATATTTGATAAGAAAATATTTTATTATTGTAATAATATGATGATGATATTTTGAAAAATTAAAAAAGATGAATATTGTAATAAATAGTTTGAAATTGCAATTTAATATGAGAGTTTTTTGTTTTTTTTCAAAGAAAAAATCATATTCATCATTCATAAAGAGCTGAGAATACATTCCACAAGTGTTGCTGCACTATTTTAAAGAGAAAAAAACAAGAAAGTTTATGAGTCTCACTCTAAAGATAAACTATTCATACTTGTCGTAATAGTTACAATTAACTAGATTTTCAAAATAAGTTGTTCAAAAATAGTTCTAGGAACACTTCTTTTCCAAATGTTCCAAACTGATCTTTGTCATGTTGCCCTTTCCAAAATATCAAGGATAGTCCAACTGATTTCTTGATTGCCATTGCTTTTTGTGATTATCTTGCATTTACCAGCTTCCAAAAGAAGTCCATTTTTTGATATTTCATCAGCTTGCGCATTTTGTTCTCTGTATACATGAATAAATTCCAATTTTATGAATAAATAAACCATAGTTTCAAGATTTCTCCCTAGATTCTTTAAAAAGTGATTTTTTATGTTCTTCTCCTGGTTCTCGTAAAATTTTAAAGAGTCCACCAATTTTCCTTTATCCAGTTGCAGGAGGACTCTCAGCACTAGACCTTCTACTCTAGTGTTTGTTCATTCTCCTCCATTAGCAATAAATTGTATAGTAACTGAATTTGAAAGTATCAGGTAGCCTCCAAGCCCACAACTTCTATTTTCACATGCTCCATCAAAGAACCCCACTATTTCTCCCTCACCATTCTTTAAGTCTTTAAGATGTCTTTCCTTTTGCTTACTTTCCTTACCAAGAAAAAATTTATAGATTGAAAGAATATGGGATATTACATAGAAACAAGGATGGTGAATATCTTCAAAGATAGATAAATTTCTAGTTGTCCATACAAACCAAGACACCAAGTAGGGTAAACATCTCAGTAGTTTCAGATTAGGTTCATCATACCAAGATTTTAAAAAACTGTCAAAAGAGTTACCTTCTCCCATAAACTTCACGTGAAGATTTAAACTCAAACCTTCCATACATGTTGAACAAAAGGGCATAATAAAAAAAGATGTTCTACATCTTCTTCAACACTCCTGCACAGGCTGCACCTGCCAGGTCCTTGATGGTTTCTTCGTTTCAACATATCCCATGTTAAATCCTTACCATTCAGTATAATCCAAACAAGAATTTTGATTTTGTGAGTCGCTTGTGTTTTCCATAACTTTTTCCACCACCAGGATTTAACATGCGCGCGGTTCCTCTAGAGCGATTTATATGCTTCCTTTACCGAGAAAGAACCTCCTTCACCACTACCCTGCCATTGTAGAGAATCTGGGGAGTTATTCAATTTTATGAATCCTTTGACCAACTCCGCAATCCAAGTATTCCAGCATTCGTACCATGCAACGGGAACCTACAGCTCTGACACTGAATTCCATTTTTGAAGTAAGCTCGTGCTTCCACCAGCAGCGTCTGCTAGGACTGTTATACCCCTTTCTTCCAGGAAGCAATAGAAATACTGAGGAAACAGAGTCATCCTTTTAACACCCTTCAGGTTATCTCTTCCAATAAGATCCTCCCTTTCATTCCCCACATCCCAAACCAACTGGTCCCCTATAATAGGGAATGCTGCCACAATCGCCTTCCAAAAAAGAGAACCTCCTCGGCTTCATTTTCTTGGCTTCTAAATCCAATCTATTATCGACCCATTCCCCAGGTATTTAAAACAGAAGATGGATTGCCACTTCCCAGCCTTCGCAATAAACTACCAAACCGACTTTGTTTCCAAAGCTGCACCAAAAGTATATAGGTCTTTAATACCCCAACCACCTTCCTCCTTTGGTTTTGAAATTGACTCCCAAGCAGTCTAGTGGATGCCTCTATCAACATTTCCAATCCACAGGAATCTAAAGAAAATCTTTCTGAGTGAATTCAGTACCCCCTGTGGGACTTTGGCTATGATCATCCAGTATACAGGAATGGCGCTTAAGACTCCCTTTATTAGCACTTTTTTTCCTCTACTAGAGAGGAATCTGTTGCACCAGAAGTGAATGTGCCTTTCCACCTTAGCTAGGAGCCAATTCCAGTCAGCATTGTAGTAGAAATTTGGTTTCAGATGAAACCCAAGGTACTTAAAACCTTCTGACAGAGGAAAATAGTCCATCGGCATAATCTACAAGAAGCTATTCAGTTGTGGGATTTCTATTTCATTGATATAGCAAGCTAACTTCCCATAGTTTATTAGCATCCCAGTGGCTGAGCTAAACAACCAAAACAGATATTTTATGACTCTAGTCTCTTCAATAGATTTTCCAAGAAAAAACAAAGCATCATCCACAAAGAAAATGTGAGAAACCCTGGTTGCGCCAAAGCTGATCCCAACAATTTGATTGTTGTCCAAAGCCTCATTAAAAATTCGACTCAATCCATCCATCACAAGCAAGAAAAGATATGGGGATAACGAGCACCCCTAACGAATCCCTCTAGCATGAGTAAAAAAATTGGAGGCGGCCCCATTAATTAGAACAACGAAGCTGACCGTGGTCATACACGACCATACCCAGTTTACAAAGGGCGGCGCAAAACCTGTTTGGATCAAAACCAACCTGATATACAACCAACAAGTATGATCGTAAGCCTTAGATAGGTCTACTTTCAAACCATAGCAGGAATTTTCCTAGTCTTCAAAGAGTGAATGCATTCCTAAGCGCTTCTAATGGCTTCATGGATGTTGTGATCAGGAAGGAAACCGAATTGTTCTAGAGTGATATGCCTTACCAAAATAGGCTTTAATATTTCAGCTGAAATCTTGGATATCACCTTGTAAAGGGCATTACATAATGAAATAGGTCGAAAGTCTCCAAAAGAATTAGGCACATCCATCTTCGGAATTAAAACTAAGTTTCTAGACTTAATACTGGTAAGTATCTCTCCTGTCACTCTATTATTTTCAATAATCCTCAAAAGATATTCACCCAACAAATCAAAGAAAGCTATGAAGAATTCTGATATCCAACCGTTTGGCCCCGGGCTCCTCTCTTTTTTAGATTTTTGTAAGGAAGCCTGCAACTCTTGCATGGAGACTGGGGAAAAAAGAGCTTTGTTATCCGCCTCTGAAATCCATCGATCAAACTTGGAGACTGTCTTAATAATATCCTGTAAGTTATTTTACGTAGGTTCACTGTAAATCTCATCAAAGAACTCAACCCCACCTTATTCCACCTTGCTAAAACCACTAATTTTCTCCCCACTTCCATCTTGTAATTCCCAAATCGTATTGACCCTTTTCCTATGGCTTACCATCTTATGAAAATAAGCAATATTTTCATCCCCTAAGGACAACCAAACTGCTATGCTCTTCATCCGGGTCTCTGCATATTTTTCCTGCAAAATAAAATTTATGTTTTCCTCCAGCACAACCAGATCCTTAAGCAAAGCATCTCCCAGAACCTCGGCTTGACCCTGAAAGATATCCTTGATACAAGTTTCCACCTCCTTAAGTCTAGATTCCATAGAAACTCTCTTGGTTCTCGACCACAAGACCGAATGCTCTTTGAATTCCTTTAAGTTATTTGCAAACTGAACATCACATGGATCAAGAGAGGTAGAATCAAAAGGAATCCATTTTTCCCTAATCATTGTCAGAAAGTCTTCACTTTTAAGCCAAAAAGGATTAAATTTGTAAGGAGACCCGAGCTTAGACTCCCCTTTTTCTATGTTGTACATTATCGGCAAATGGTCTGACCCGCCTCTAGTTATCCTCCAGGATCTTTCCCTTTCTACTCTAAGTAGCAAATCCCCTACAAAGAGGAAATGATCCAACCTCTTAGCGATTGCAGTAGACCCAGACCTTTTGTTAAACCAGGTAGGTTTCAACACAAGAGGTTCTAGATCAACTATGTCTCAAGACTCTAAATGGTTCAAAAAAAAAGTCTGCGGTGGGTCCACACGTGCCCCTAGGCCCCAAACCTCATCCCTGTGAAGAGTAACATTCAGGTCCCCAGCAATAATAAAAGGAAGTTCGATTAAAAATGACTTCTTGAAGAAATCATTCCAGAAAGACATTTTCCTATTGTATGGGCCATAAGCATTTAGTAAGTTGAAAACCATCCCTAAAGACTAACAGGAGAAAGTAGTGCCTAAACCAGAACTGAAGGAAAACGTGTTCTGCAAACACACTGAGTCCTTCCACCCCGTAATCAAACCACCTTACAAACCCATACCGTCGGCCCACACAAAGTTTCGGCCCTTCAAAACCTGTTTCAACCTACTGACCAGCCCTAAACCTATGCACATCGTTTCCTGTAGAATAATAATATCTGGGCCATTCAATTCTAAAACCCTCCCCAATGCCAGTTGTTTTGGGTTGCTAGATAACCCTCTACAGTTGAAGGATAATATCTTCATGGAGTAACCTTCAACGAAGGAATATCTCTAAGAGCCTTGGAAAGACGCGAGACAGAAAAACGAAGGCTCAGATCCTCCTTGAGAACCTTCCTAGGAATGGCTTCATGCATCGGGGAGACAATCCCTGTCAGGGAATTAGGTTTGTCGTGTCTCTCCTTTACCCATCGATCTCAGAGCATAAGGGTGGGTAAAATACCAAGAAACCCTAGGACTCACCGTAACAATGGAGGAAGAATTCTTGTCCATAATCATGTTTCTAATAAACGACTTACACTTCCTAAGATATTTCCCTGGGCTAGCAAGACCAATACTGCAAGTGGACTAAAAAAATGCATCTTCTTTGAGTTCTTGAAATCCTTTAAAGAAGTCAAGGGTTTAAGAAAATTTAACTTACCAGGAAACCACAACCTGTCTGCAGAAGTCACTTCCTCAGTCAAATTAGCTTCAAGACGGTCCAACTCATCAACGTCGTAGGATTCAAAGTATCATCGGGAGGGCTCAAAGCAGTAACAAGGCTCAGGTTTTCTTGCGAAGCCCCCTTCCCCCAACAAACTCTACAATCCAGAACCGTCAAAACCTTAAGTGGTATTCCGTTACCTACCTCTTGGTACCGTGCATCCAAATTATTTTCCAAAGAGACTTCCAAGCCACCTCCATTGGCGTCAGAGTCACAAAGATGTATTGACTGCTACCTCACATTTACCCCCAAGTCCTCCGACTCCATTCCATAAGTTTCCTTTTTGACCCAGGCCTTTTTGGTAAATGGAAGGTAACACTCCTTTAAAGAATGGTCATAGACATGGCACCGACCACATCTAAAGGGCAGATTGACATAGTCCAGGACCTCTGAAAGTCTGAAATCGCCCAAAACTAATTCAATGACGTCTGGTAGCCCTAGGTTTAGGTCCACCAAGACGAGCACTTTGGCCACTATCCTCTAAGCATGATACTTTTAAGACTAGTCCACTAGCAAAGTCTTACCAATACAGTCTCCCACCTCCAAGATTGAATTATCATTCCAAAACTCCAACGGAAGCCTAGGGATCTTAACCCACACCGAGGCATTGCTATTGGTTTCCCTACGGGGGTTGAAACAAGGATTCCAGGGTTTTAAATTGAGGGTTGTCTTCCCCCACAACCAACCCTTCCTCTTAATCTTTGCTACATCCATTTCATCTTTCAGTTTGAAACCCAACCAACCCTTCGTCATAATAAAGAAAGCAGGAACATAATCGAGCACCAGACCCCAATTCTTCTGTAACCAGTCCCTCAAAGGCTCCTCCAGAATACGGACCCCATAAAATATACCTATAAGTGTTTTACCAGCTAACTCCATTATAGAATCCACTATGGTATCCTCACCAACTGTTAGTTTCACCCCATTCTGCCTCTTGATAATCTTCTTACCCTTCTTAGCCCCTAACACCGTCTGCGAAGAAACCTTTGCACCACCTGTTGAAGAGGGCATCTCTGTCAACGTCTCAGGAAATCCAGAACCCAGTTTTGAAAACCCTACTTCAACCCTCTCTTTACTTGGGGAAGAGTGCATTCCAACACTTGAGACATCCATTACACCAAAAAAATGAATCTTCTAACATTTTAAAAGAAAGTAATTTTCTATTTCAATCTCTTAGTACTAACTCTTTTTCCCCACAAAATTTTAGGAATTATGGTCCGATTTCTTCCTATCACCTCACAAATTCTTGAATTTAGATGTAATAGTATTTTTAATATTGTCATTTATCATTTTCTCAATACCATAGTTCTAATTAAAAATGTGATGAAAATAGATTTCGAATATTTGTATGAATCACTTTTTCAAAGTAATTAACTCTTCACCCATATATATATATATATATAAGTTGTTCTATAGACGATAAGTCTTACACACTAAGACTTGTATTTTCATGTACTATTTGATTCTACTTGAATATCAATAGTATGGGTTTTTCAGCTGAAAATAAATAAACATATATATATATATATATATATATATATAAGTTGTTATTGTTCTAGCAAAAAATCTTTAAAATTTTATTTTTCTTCATCATATATATATATATAAAGAACTAAATAATCTAATTTGACATAGTTGTACGTTATTTTTTTTGAGGTTCTAGGTTAATTCAAACAATTTCAAATTTTTTTGGGACATGAACAATTATGCTTTTAAGACTTTAATGTATAAGTTTCTTTAATTCATTAGTTTTTTCTTGTTTCGAAAAATAACTTTAATCCAATAAACTATGCCTAACATTTAAATTTCTTAAATATTTATTACTTAAATTTCAATAAATGAAATCATTTTAAAAAGAAAATATCTTAAGCCACACTTAATACCATTTTAATATATTGAAAAAGAATGATATTGAAATTGCAATTTAATGTGATGTACCTACAACATTTTTTTTAAAAAGTGATTTTCGATTTCAATGTCTTAGTATCACGAACTCTTTTGTCCCATTAAATTTTAGGAATTATCCTCGATTTCTCCCTATCATAATTTTCTCTGTAAATCTTTATCACCGCATAACTTATGTCTTTAAGACTATCATTTTTCCTTATTTGGAAAACAAAAAATTAATCCATTAAATTATGCCTACCATTAAATTTTATTCAATATTTATTACTTAAATTTCAATAAATGAAGCCATTTTGAATAGAAGATATCTTACGGCACACTTAATACCATTTTAATATGTTGAAACAAAATGATATTGCCAAGCGCCTCACAATTAATTTCATGTAAACACATTGATAAAAAATATCTCCAAAATTTGTTACTTAGATTTCAATAAATGCTAACCAATTTTAATGGAAGATATCTGACGCACACTTAATACCATTTTAATACATTAAAAAAAATGATGTTGGCAAGCACATCACAATTAATTTCATCTAAACATATTGGTAAAAAATATACAAATAACTGAAGCACCTTGAGTACCCTTGTCATATTGTTCACCAATATTTCTATAAAAATGATGTTCACAAGCACCTCACAATTAATTTCATCTTACAAATAGTTGAAACATTGAAGCACCTTCAATACCCTTGTCATATCGTTGATCAATATTACCAGACCCGTGTACATCAACATTAAACCATTACGTGTATGGATTTTGTAAAGGTACTTTAATAATTAAGAACACCAATTTAATAATTAAAAGGTGAGTAAATTCAATTATTTTTTTACTCAATAATTGTGGGTACATTCTGTGTATGAATTACAATATGCTTTGTTACTGTATGAATTACATTCCGATTATTATTCTTTGTTAATGGTTTCCTTTAGATTAAGTTTTGAACATGATTCTGGTCCTTTGTTTATTCAACATTCTTGCTGCAGATTTCTGCCCTCCTACTTCACATAGAACAACTCTTTTTTCCGAACACATTTCAATTTAAACAACCTTCATTGCTAACTCGATCCTGGAACACCTTATAGCGCCCCTATACAACACACTAATTCACAATCCAGCTACCAATCTGTTCAGGAGTTGTATGCATACAATTCAGTTTCTTTCTATGCGCATATAGCGAGGGATGTCAGTCATCATTGATATCGTTATGGAAGACAACACATGTGCACCAACAATAACAGTGCCAAGTATCAAAAAGCATTGCCTTGACCAGGGTGGATATTCTTGTAAATTAATTTTTAGTTAAATTGATTTATGATATTGTTTGAAATGTCGTTAAAAATATAAACAAGTTCTTGGGATCGTAGACATCGTATATATTAAGTACTAGTACAACCATTTAACCTGTGGCTGGTGAACCATTTAACTTGTGGCTGGTGAACATCAATA
Source organism: Larix kaempferi (assembly GCA_027924585.1). Classification (NCBI taxonomy): domain Eukaryota; kingdom Viridiplantae; phylum Streptophyta; class Pinopsida; order Pinales; family Pinaceae; genus Larix; species Larix kaempferi. The sequence continues at coordinate 12,290,067 of BSBM01000493.1, read as the reverse complement.
GGTCACAACATAAGTGCCACGAACAATGTAATACCCCCAAGACATTTTGATTTATTTTCGATTAAGTATTTTTGAAATACTAACAAAGCAATTATTATTTGTAAAAAGAGTTATAAAACTCAAATACTCACATGTGATGTGAATGAATATTTTGCACAACAATTATTCTTTCAATTATTAATAAAAATAAAGATACTTGGAGCAATCAGTGGAAGAGGAGACACCACCATGTGTAATGTCCCTAAAAATACACCCTAAAAAAAATTATAAGGGTCTAATCTGTCATAAAAATACATGATTATTTAAATTAACTTCGGCACTGAGTAATTATTGGTAATTACACTTGTTTGCTTCTCGAGTGATCTGTTACTCTATTATCGGCAATGTATTGTTTTGAATTGTCGTCTTTAACTCTACTTTGACTTGTTTGTATGTGATTGTTCCCACAAATGTATTGACATGTTTTCTAAAAGAGACTGCCTATCTTACTATGATATTTACACGTCATAGCGCGACCTGGTCTTTTAACTTGTTCTAAGTCACAATGATGATAAAATTATGTTTACTGTAAGTGTTCAAATGCTTTGTTTTTACATTGTTTGTCTTATGTTGTAATTACCTTAATGATGGTTGTTTTCTCTATGGATGGATTTCTGATCCATATCCGCCTGAGTTTTACTTAGCTTTTACAAGCTAACATTATCTCTTTCTTTTATCTTTGCAGGTATTTAGTTTGACCTGTGCTATGCCTTAAGGTATAAGACCAGTTTATAATACATCCTAAATTCTCTAACAATTCAAAGTTTATACTATACTATAATACAAAACTTATGGACAACGCTCTATAGCAAGGCCAAGCCTTAATTGTTGGTCATGCCATGTCCATGCATAACGAAGGTGTTGTGATGGCTTCGGGATTTAAACATTGAGCTTATGTGAGAGAAATACCATGAACAATTGTGCCTTGGTATTAACGTTGGGGGTTTTACAAAAATTGAATCTATACAACCACACAATGGTAGGGGAGGTAGGTTCATATTCAATGCATCCCATGTGATGGGCATATATGAAGCGAATGGAAAACCTCCACGATGGCATAGAATTTATGTTTACACAAGAGGTAGGGTCTTCTCCTTTCATGCCCTATCGGAAGGTTCATTTGGGATTTGCAATTTTTTCAATAAGAGAGGGAAGCTAAGGGATTCTTCTTTGTTCCATTTCTGGAAAAATCTTTGCATAGAACCACAGCTGCGCTCTTCGTCTCAGGTTTAACCTCCTAGGTTTCAATGGAGGCGTCTTCGTGACAGTGAAAGTCTCTCTCTCTCACACAGGTATCGATCTGCTTCAAGCGTAGGCTCTGTTTGTTTATATATATATATATATATATATATATATATATATATATATATATATATCTACTAATCTTTTTGACATGTTTTCTGTGTGTGAGGTCTTGTACAGGAATGTTATATCTAGGAGCTTCCACGCTTTGCATTCAAAAGTTGGCTTCAAGGATATATATATATATATATATATATATATATATATATCAATACTAATCTTTTTGACATGTTTTCTTTGTGTGAGGTCTCGTACAGGCATGTTATATCTCGGAGCTTCCACGCTTTGCATTCAAAATTTGGCTTCAAGGATCCGGGTAAGCTCATGGCTCCCTATGGATTCACTTTCCTCTATGGAGAAGCGAACTTGAAGAGGTTTCAGTTCTTATTTTTTGTTTGGTGTTCATACTACCGGTTTGGTTGCGCTTTCAGTGGAGAGACAAGGGGTTTTTAGCAATCCATGGTTTTTTTAGCAAGGTTTATTCTATTTTCGATTTATTTTTGTAACTCATCCCCACTAGGGATTTATTAGTGTAACTCATATATTTGAGGTATAACATTTGACTACTAGTTCAGACCACTGCTTACGGTTTTGAGTAAATATACTAATCCTTTCAAGGAGTTCAAATATTCCTGGGTCTATGTACTGTGTTGTGAGAGAAATCACTCATGTTTTTTTCCTGTAGATTATTATGGATTTGGAATCTATTTTTTTCGTTTCTTTGCAAATCGCATTTACCTTGTAAATTATTCGTGGCCCTTTTCCCAGGGCATCTATCCTCTGTTTTAAATATTTACTTTGTATTAAATACTCTTCTTCATGCATTTTATTACTATATTTACGTTTGATTTCGGTGTATGCAACTGTCTAAGAAAATATGGGTTTGATGATTTGATGACCGTGGGAGTTTAATGTATATGGGATTCGATCCCATACCATTTCCTCTCGGTTTATGTACTTATGTTTGAGTGTGTTCCACGCTTGTAACGAAGCTTTCACTTCTTGCTCAGCTCGTGAGTTGGTCTTAAACGGGTTTGATCCTAGGTCAAATGCTTAAGTGTGACCCTGTTTGTCTATTGAAGGAAAATGTGAACCCTGTTGATTTCAATTTAGTTGTAACATAGACTTATTTGACTGTTTGCGACTTTCACAAGTCGTGTAATGCCCAGCTCTCATGATGAGATCATCAATCTTTCGATTAATGAATGGGGTCCTTTGAATTGATATGCATAATATGTAATTTGGTTTCATAGAGATTAACTTTGTGTTAAAACAGACTGCCACGATTACCATGAGTCTTTGGGTGTGTGTGACTCAGCGTGAGATCCCATATGTTTCGAGGTTGACTTTTGTAGAGCTATACTTGGTATGATTTTTGCATAGAATAAAAGGAGCGCTTGATCTCTATTTGATGTATATGATATGTTATGGCTTTTAAATAATGAACTTTGGTTTAATGTGTTTTGATTTATGATTACTATTTGGTTTATTTAATATATATAATTTATAAATATATATTAAATAACCTATCTAGGGTTTAGGGACTTGGTCCGGGATTCTCGTTGTAGGATTGTCTCTCTATTTAGGAAAAATGGGAGGTTTATCCTTAGGCTAACATCATATGATATGATAGGTAACTATGGTATGGAATTATAAACAATGCTAGGAATTAAAAGAGAATCCATGCATCATGGCTAACTAATTCTTCCAATGATTGTATTCAAAGTTCTAAAACAATTATTGCAACCTATAAAATAGATTCGTATATTTAATTTGAAAATATTACAATTATCAGAATTAATTCAACAGGAATAGATTTATCCACTAATTAACCCAATCGGATTTTTATGAGCAGAATTAACATATTTGTAAATAAGAAATCATAACATGTAGATTTCCTTTCAATAAGAATATTGCATGAACATATTTAGAATATAAAGAGAATCGATTCATATCTATAAAAATAATATTTAAATTAACAGTAATAACATAAAAATACTTATCAGTCCTTTATTTTCTTTTCGACTGACTAGGAAACCGCCACGTTCCACCCAATCGTAGACCTCAAACCATTCATGGTTTGTTCAACAGGTCACCCCCAAGTCGAACCGAACATGACAAGAGCTAGAAGGCATAGGGTAAAATTTGATATCTTCTTTACTAACAACAGCATAGTCACAAGGTTTGTTTACCAGCCATTTGTGTAGATATTGTAAAATATTTTCCCCTAATGTTCCCACAATCCACTTTCTTGGACACACCAAATATCACACAGTTTGGTAATCTGAGCACTCAAAGATCCACGACTGAACCCTCCAATGAACTTGGAATCACTTTCCCCTTGCAAGGTTCTCTCTCTGCTACTTCTAAAATTTTATGAGGAAAAAGGCTTCTAGGATTTAGGTTTAAATCACTCAGTTTAGTTGTTAGACACATTGATTGTTTTGTTTTTATCTTAAATTAATAATTTAGTTTATTTTTAAATCTCACAATCTGTTTTATTTAATTAAAAAAATAGAATTTTTACGCATCCTAACATCTAGTTGATCTTAGTAATCAACTATTCAACCATTCTAATCTCTTACATGCTCGGTACCTCTTTGAGTGGCAGCCCCATTCAATCTAAAAAGAATAAAGTAGATAATAACAATTTAGTTTAATAATAGTTTAATGGATTACTGATGCTCGTGAGCTCTCAGCTCAACATTAGTTAATCACCATAATTCTAAGTGCTCTAGAGCATTACTACTCAACACTTACTCGATTAATAGTGCTCCATAGCTCACTTGCTCAATACTATTAAATCAATAGTCCTAGTGCTCCAAAGTTTATTCTCAACACCAGTTAACTAGTACAAGTAGTCCAGATGCTCCAGAGCTCACTTGCTTAACATATTTTAATAAAAAAATATTAAAAATAGTTTAGGTGAGCTATTCAGAGCTCACTTGCTCAACCTAAATAAACAGTATAGGTGCTCCAGAGTTCACTTGCTCAACACCTGTCAAAATGAATTAGCATTTGAAAAAAAACATAAAATAAAAGCAGCCTTTTCTTGGGATATTACATCCCTCCCTGCTTAGAACAACATTGTCCCAATGTTAGGGACTTCAAATGAGCCCTGAAATAAGGAGGGGTAGGCCTCTTTCATTGTGGTTTCATTTTCCCACGTTGCCTCTTCAAGACCGAAATTCTTCCATTGCACTCTCAGCTGGACAATGGTTCGCTTTCTGATTTGTACCTCTCTCTTGTCCAGTATATGAAGGGATTTCGGCATAAATTCCCCTTCGGGTTTTACCTATAACAATGACCAATCAATTACATGTTTAGTATCATAAACATATTTCTTAAGTAATGATGCATGAAAAAAATTGTGAACCTTCACATGAGCAAGAAACGCTAGTTCATAGGCCATTGAGCCTTTCTTGGCTAATATTTCAAAAGGCCCACAAAATTTGGGAGCTAGCTTCCTGCATTTTCGCAAGCTCAATGAGCTCCTTTTTGTTTTCACTTTTAAGTAAACATGTTCTCTTATTTGATACTCTTCGTCTTTTATTTTTCTATCGGCATAGATTTTCTGTTAGTCTTGTGCTTCTTTTAGATTTTGTTGTACCTAGGTAACCAACTGTTCTAAATATTTTAATAGATCTGTCCCTAACATGAGCTGATCCACTGGGCTATCCCAAGTTACTGGTGTTCTTCACTTTCTGTCGTAGAGCACTTCGAATGGGCACATCTTGGTTGAGGTCTGATAACCGTTGTTGTATGCAAAATCTGCAAGATGTAAATATTATTCCCATTTGGTAGGGTTATTAATCACATGCATTCTAAGCATATCTTCTAGTATTTGATTCACATGCTCTGTTTGTCCATCCGTTTGCGGATGATAAGCAGTAATAAAATTTAATTGTGGATTTCCAATCTATAAAATAATGATCTCCAAAAGTTACTTGTGAATTTTGTATCTATATTAGAGATGATGGCTTTAAGTATTCCATGTAGTTGGAAAATTTCTTTTAATAAAATATATGCGATGTGAGCATCTTTATAAGTAGAATTTACCAGAATGAAGTGTGTGGCTTTGGATAGTTTTTCTACTACAACCATAATAGAGTCATTATGTTTCTTGCTTATCGACAGACCTATGATTAAGTTCATGCTAATCACCTCCCATTTCCATTCTGGAATGGGAAAAGGTTGAAGTAACATGTTGGATGTTGGTGCTCAGCTTTAACTAACTGACATTCTTGGCATTAGGCAATGAATGGTGCTATATATCTTTTTAACTTTGGCCAGAATAAGTGCTTATTTACTACTGATATCCTGGATTTTCAGAATAAGGATCTGATGGAATTCATTCAATATTTCAGATCTGATATCCCCACTCTCAGGAACATAAATTCTATCTTTAGACCAAAGTAGCCTCGATTCGTCGATTTTATATTCTTTATGTTCTGTAAATAAATTGTTTTCTTGTATTTTCTGGAGAATTTCGACATATAAATTATCACCTTTACTTATCGTTCTTTTTTTTTCATGTAAGTCAGAACTCGTTTGACTTATTGTTACCTTATAAAGTAGATGGATTCTGCGACTTAAGGCATCCGCAATTTTATTCTCTTTTCCCTTGATGTGTTTTAGTTCAAAATTATATTTGTTGAGGAAATCCAACCACCTAGCTTGCCTAGCATTTAGGTTTGGTTGATCAAAAAGATATTTCAAGCTCATATTGTCAGTCTTTAGGAGAAATTTATTCCCCATGAGATATTGCCTCCACATTTTCAAGGCGTGGATGATGGAAACTAACTCAAGATCATGTGTTGTATAGTTTTTTCCGTGTTCCTTCAACCTCTGTGATTCATAACATATCACAAATTCATTTTGCATAAGAACTCCACCAAGTCTTTCCGTGCTTGCGTTTGTGACAACAACAAAATCCGCATCGGGATCCACAATCCTCAGTATTGGTGTAGTAGTTAATAATTGTTTTAGTTTCTAAAAAAATTCTTCGCATTTAGCTATCCATAAGAATTTGGTTTCCTTTTTCTGTAAGGTTGTCATGGGGCATGCAATCTGGGAGAATTTCTCAATGAACTTCCTATAATAACCCGTTAATCCCAAGAACAATCTGATGTCTGTGACACAAGTAGGTGAAGTCCATTCTTCCATAACCTTGATCTTTTCTGGATCTACGACAATACCTTCCTCGGAGATAATGTGGCCTAGATGTTGTATTTGGGGTTTATAGAAATCACACTTACTAAATTTAGCATATAGTTGATGTTCTCATAGGACTTGCAATACAATCCTTAGATGTTCTTCATGTTCTTCCTCACTTTTAGAATATATTAATATGTCATCTATGAATACTAGTAGAAATTTATCCAGGTACTTACTGAAAAATGTTGTTCATCATGCACATAAAATTTTATGGTGCATTAGTTAGTCCGAAGGGCATTGCTACAAAGTTACTCATAGTGACCATACCGGGTCCTAAAAGCGGTCTTGTTTATGTCTTCGTCTCGGATCCTTACTTGATGGTATCTGGATCATAAGTCAATTTGAGATAAGATTCTTGCTCCTCCAACCTGATCAAATAGATCATCTATCCTGGGGAGTAGATACATGTTCTTTATAGTTAACTTGTTTAGTTGTCATTAGTCAATTCATCTAAGGGTAAAATGTTTAAATTTTCCTTGGTTTGGAAACCGTCAATGTCAATCTTACAACTTTTCATAATATTTGAAATCTTTATTTTCATACCCGTGGCTAATTGTACCAACCATGGCTTACTATGTTTATATTTGTTTAATTTTCAATTTTTGACAACTTTAGGGGAAACATAACTATGAAAACCTCCTAGATCAATTAAAATGGAAATAGTTGTAGTTGATAGTTTACCTTCTATATTGACCATGGTAGATTGGTTGTCTTCCTGTCTGCCTTTTAGGGTAGCACAAATCCTGGGTGTCCATTCCATGTCTTCCACGGTTGCTTCCTCTTGTAAGTTATTTAGAACTCTAGTGGTTTTATTCATGAAATCTTTGTAGTTATGGGGTCCTTGACATCCCTAACATATTCCTGGTATCGATGATGCTCTAGCTCCCCTATCCATTGTTGGCTTATTAACACTTTGTGCTAGCATATTTGACTATGTCCCGAACTTGTTGAAATTCCAATTAGTCGTAAAACTGTTGTTTTTCTTTCGGTAAGGAGGCTCTAATATTATCTTTATTCTTGTTTGTGTTCTCAGTCCATTTTTTGTTGTGTTGATAGCAAAGTCTAGCTTTGTGTAAGGCTACCTCCAATGTCTTGGGTGTATTAAATTCAATTTTATCTCTGTAAAAAGTAGGAAGACACCCTAAGAACTATTGTATTTTTACCTTATCATCCTTTACGTAGGGTAAATAGTGTAACAGTTCAAGGACTCTGTTGATCAAGGAATCCATGGTAAGGGAGTTCATTTGTAGCTCGTGGAATTCCTTTATCTTCTTATCGAAAAATCTTTCTGACATGTATTTCTCTTGAAATACTTTTCTAAATATTCTCCATCTGATTCTTGTCTTCCTCAGTTTCTTAGTGTGTCGCAAATATTGCCACCATCGGGCAGTTTTTCCATTCATATTGTGTATGTCCAAACGAGCCTTCATTTTGCTAGAATACTTATGTACTTGTTAGTACTTGTTCATCCCTAAAAGCCAATCTTCAGCTTTCTCTCTTGAATCTAAGTCTCCTTTGAAAGTTGGAGCCTTGATTTTCCCGAACTCTCCTTGCAAACTGTCATCTCTCTTGTGTTTCTTCTTACGAGGGGATGATAAATAAGAATCGGAAGAATCTCCATATTCATAGCCCATGGTATTGGATGAGTTAGAATGTTCTGAACACTCCTCATGTTTCTTAAATTCTGGACTGTTGGTCCCCTTTCTATGGTGTTGTTTACCCATAGATCTATTTGATGAGTGTGTTGTTTGTCTATGGTTTCTCCTTCCGGTTAAGGTTTACAACAGTGCTTCATTCACTTCATGTTTTTCTTATATCTCATTTATGTTATCATCTTTGAAACTTCGAAATTCAGCTTGCAGGCTCTATACTATTTTCAATAGTTCAGAAGCTTTGACTGTCCCGAGACTGTCATTCATCTCTATTATCAGCTCCTCTTTCCGAGGTGGTGAGTTCAAGTTTCCATGCTGACTGTCATCTCTTTCATCATTCATGATATTTTCCTATTCTGAAAAAAAATTATTCAATGTGCAAAAAATAAGATTTATTAGTTTACTAATTTTAAATTTGCAGCGGTTAAGTGATTAAGGTCATAGGTCTCAAGTATTTGAATTTAGGCTTGGATACCACTTGTAAAGTCTCTCAAAATACACCCTAAAAAAAATTATAAGGGTCTAATTTGTCGTAAGAATAAATGATTATTTAAATTAACTTTGGCACTTAGTAATTATTGGTAACTACACTTGTTTTTCTCGAGTGATCTGTTACTCTATTATCGTCAATGTATTGTTTTGAACTGTCGTCTTTAACTCGAATTTGACTGGTTTGTATGTGATTGTTCCCACTAATGTATTGACATATTTTCAAAAAGAGACTATCTATCTTACTATGATATTTACCCATAATTGCGCGACCCAGTCTTTGCGATAGAATCAATCTTTCGATTGATGACCGAGGTCCTTTGAATTGATATGCATAACATGTAATTTGGTTTCAAAAAGATTAAATCTACGTTAAAACAAACTATCATGATTACCGTGACTCTTTGGGTGTGTGTGACTTAGCGTGAGATCCCTTATGTTTCGAGGTTGAATTTTGCAGAGTTATACTTGGTATGATTTTTGCATGGAATAAAAGGAGTGATTGATCTCTATTTGATTGATATGATATGTTATGGTTTTTAAATAATGAACTTTGGTTTAATGTGTTTTTTTACAATTACTAACTGGTTTATTTAATATATATAATTTATAAATATATATTAAATGACCTATATAGGGTTTAGGGACTTGGTCCCAGAATTCGGTTCTAGGATTCTCTCTCTATATAGGAAAAATGGGAGGTTTGTTCTTAGGCTAACAGCCTACGATATGATAGGTATCTATGGTATGGAATTATAAACAATGCTAGGAATTAAAAGAGAACCCATGCATTATGGCTAACTAATTATACCAATGACTGTATTATAAGTTATAAAACAATTATTGCAGCCTATAAAATAGATCTATATATTTAATTTGAAAATATAACAATTATCATAATTAATTCAACGGGAATAGATTTTTCCACTGATTTACCCAATCTGATTTTTATGAGCAGACTTAACATATTTGTAAATAAGAAATCATAGCATGTAAATTTCCTTTCGATAAGAATATTACATGAACAAATTTAGAATATAAAGAGGATCGATTCAGATCTATAAAAATATTCTTTAAATTAACAGTAATAACATAAAGATACTTATCAGTCCTTTATTTTCATTTTGACTGACATGGAAACCGCAATGTTCCACCCAATCGTAGACCTCAAACCGTTCCTGGTTTGTTCAATAGGTCACCCCCAAGCCGAACCGAGCATGACAAGAGCTAGAAGGACTAGGGTAAAATTTTATATCTTCTTTACTAATGGCAGAGTAGTCACAAGGTTTGTTTACCAACCATTGGTGTAGATCTTGTAAAATAATTTCCCCTAATGTTCCCACAACCCACTTTCTTGGACACACCAAATATCACACAATTTGGCAATCTGAGTGCTCAAAGATCCACGACTGACCCTCCAGTGAACTTGGAATCACTTGCCCCTTGCAAGATTCTCTCTCTACTACTTATAATATTTTATGAGGAAAAAGGCTTCTAGGATTTAGGTTTAAATCACTCTATTTAGTTGTTAGACACACTGACTATTTTGTTTTTGTCTTTAATTAATAATTTAGTTTATTTTTAACTCTCACAATTTATTTTATCTTTATTTAATAAAAAAATAGGATTTTTATTCATCCTAACATCTAGTTGATCTTAGTTATCAACTACTCAACCATTCTAATCTCTTGCATGCTCGGTCCCTCTTTGAGTGGTAGTCCCAGTCAATCTAAAAATAATAAAGTAGATAATAATAATTTATTTTAATAATAGTTTAATGGATTACTGATGCTCGAGAGCTCTCATCTCAACATCAGTTAATCACCATGGGTCTAAGTGCTCCAGAGCATTACTGCTCAACACTTACTTAATTAATAGTGCTCTAGAGCTCACTTGCTCAACACTATTAAATCAATAGTCCTGGTGCTCCAAAGCTTATGCTCAACACCAGTTAACTAGTACAAGTAGTCCAGATGCTCCAGAGCTCACTTGCTCAACATCTTTTAATAAAGAAATATTAAAAATAGTTTAGGTGCTATTCAGAGCTCACTTTATCAACACCTAAATAAATATTCTAGGTGCTCCAGAGTTCACTTGCTCAACACGTGTTAAAATGAATTAGCATTTAAAAATAAACATAAAATAAAAGCAGTATTTTCTTGGGATATTACACCATGAGACAATGAACAAGCGTATAGCAAGCAAGATATTTTGTATCAATCAAATCCAAGTTAAATTCCCGACATCCAAACAAGATCCAAAATTATAGGGATCAAGAGATTGCTTGAGATTTGATTGAGATGGCACAAGACCTGGGAAAAAAACTATAAATTGATGCATTGAGATAGCAGAGGACGTTGTGTAGTGCATGGAGATATTGTTGCTAAGAGGGAAAGTTTTTGAGTATTTTTCTTTTTTTTTAATTGAAATTTCATCATTAGATCTGCTACAGACTCTCAAAGAGAGAGTACTGCGTTCATATTTTGCTTAGCTAGTTGAGTTGCGGATGGTGGTGATCCAGCTTGGGGGTGAAGTTGGGCTAGCGGTTTTTTTGTCTTATTCTATGGTTGGGAGGAACTAAACAACTCCAGGTGTTTTTCACTATTATTTTCAAGTAAGTACATTCCTATGGTGTGGGTTCATAAAGTTATCAATGGAATTAAAAACATTTTTCTTGGAATGGTTGTTGTTTTTCCTTCTCAATATATGTCGTCCGCCATGCCGCCAAATTTTATATTTTGTTAAATATAATGTAAAAGAAAAATGACGATTGACGGCTTCTATTTCTTATGCGAGCGAAAATAATACTAATATTGACTTAGTTGATAGTTCTTCAATCTCATCGAGTTATATTTATATATTTTAACTTTTAATACAAAGTTCGGACCTCTGTCCGTATACAAATATTATATAAAATCGGCCTTTGTATTTTTGTTTTAATGTATACATGTTACACATTATTTATTATTACAGAGTTGGATCTCTACCAACATAGATCCATCTTAAACCCGTATCTATCAAGCACCGAGAGGGATCCAATTTCTTGAAGTGTATTTCTTTTTTTAAATTTAAACTCAAGAAATTTGATCTCTCTTGATTAATAGATCCGGGTTTAAGTTTTAAGTTTTTATTTTATAAACGAACATCTATTTTTTAATTACTTTTCATAATATTTTTTTATTTTATGGGCCGACATAATTTTTTTTAATTATTTTGTTAGTAACAAACGTTACATCACACATGTTACAACATCTCCCCCATACTAGGCTGCAGAGCACCTCATTTCACTTGGTGCAATAAAATTTGAGGAAATCTCTCTCTCTCTCTCTCTCTCTCTCTATATATATATATATATATATATCAATCCTCTACTTATCTTTTTGTGGATAAGTATTTAATAACCGTGTATAGGGATTGACCCCTTGTTATCGAGGTCGCATCTCTTGATAAGAACCAAGAGATATAGATAATACAAAAATCAATCCCTTGTTTAACATTTTGTGCATAAAATCATTTTAATGACTGTGTACAGAGATTGATCCCTTGCTTAACCTCTGTGCATAAAGTTATTTTAAAGACTTTGTGTAATATTCCAAGACATGTTTATTTATTTTGATTAAGTATTATTTCAAAACAATTATTATTTGTAAAGAGAGTTGTAAAACTCAAATACTCACATTGGATGTGAGTGGATACTTTACACAACAATTACTATTTTTATTATTAATAAAAAGGAAATACACTTGGAACAATCAATTGAAAGAGGGGACACCACCATGAAACAAAGAACAAGTGTATAGCAAGCAAGAGATTTTATGTCAATCAAATCCAATCTAAAAGCTCAACCAAAAGAAAAGATCCAAAATTATAGGGATCAAGAGATTAATTGAGATGGCACAAGACCTGGGCAAAAACTATAAATTGGTGCACTAGGATAGCACGGGACGTTGTGTTGTGCATGGAGAGATTGTTGCTATGAGGGAAAGTTTTTTAGTATCACTCATTTTTTATTGAAAGTCCATCATTGGGTTTGTTACATGCTCTAAGAGAGAGTGTTATGTTCAAACCTTGCTTTCTAGTTCAGTTGTCTTTTCCTCAATGTTGTTTATTGCATATTGCAGGTATGTTTATGATAAACTTAGATTTGAATATATGTTTATGAACATGGCGATTATTCCAATGTAATTATTGGTTGAATGGGTATTACTTAATTTCATACTGGTGTTAGCTAGATATATGTGTAGGAATTTCGATTACTTCTGTGACAGTCCATAAATTTATGTTTTGAAGATTACTTTGTGTTTGTGTATTAGTAAAATAATGAATATTTACAATTTTATTTATGTCCAATGCTAAAACCTATGTGAAGTTTATATAAAAATCTTGGTGATTTATCATAGTCATATAGTGATCGGATGAATTGATGAAATGTTAATACAATACGGGGTTGTAGATTAAAAATCGATTCTCTGTAGGTTATACAGAATTAAATCGTTATATCCTTCTTAATATAAAGATTTAATTCATGTTATCATTGTATAAATTATTTTGAGATTAAGAAATTGGTTTAGAATCCTTGATATTATATAGGAGTTAATAAACTATGAAATTGCTTAGTCTATTGGATGTAGCTTGGGTGGTTGGGAGGAATGATTGTTACCCTCCCCACCTAGGTTCAATTCTTGTAAGTGACACGATGCTCTTGTTGAGCCGAGCTATGTATTGACTAGCTTTCATTAATTCCTTCGGAATAACAGGAAGGTGAATTTTCCGCTGAAAAAAAAACCATGAAATCGCTTAATCACATAGATCGAATCTCTATTAGCATTAGAACGATTAGAACGATCCATGTTATTACTAGTTAATTGATACCTATGTGATCTTACAAAGTTTAAATACCATGTATTATTTTCTTAACCCTGAGATCGGATCTCTGACTCATAAATAAAATGGATTCTGTTGACTTTGTACAATATAGACCATGGAGCCGATTTAACACAAGAATTGAATCTTGGTTAATAAAAAATAATGTTGTTTTAAGTTATAAACTCAGTTAGCAACATAACCACTGCATAATAACAACTAAATCGCTATCGTGTCGGACTGCCATCAATAAAGTACCGAATGAAATCGAGATTCTTAATACGATCATTTCTTAATACCGAATGAAATCGAGATTGTAAAAGTAAAATATTTTCCTAGAAAGAATTAAGGAGTAGGATGGTAAAGAATTTGGGGGCCGCCGTTATGGTCGGGTGGCTGGGGCGGTCGGTTGTGGCCCTCCCTACCCAGGATCGACCCCAAGACCCCATCATATTCGGCGCTCTCGCCTACTATTGAGTGCCGATTACACTACTATATGGAAAAAAGGATGGTAAAGAATTCCATAGTGTAGATAATATGCCTATACCCAATGGTATGGTTATCATCGATGTATTGAGTTATATTGTAAAGTTATTTACTAAGAGTAAGTTCTTTATGTTGGAATGTAAGATGTACAGAATATATTAGGATATATGTTAGAGTTGTGTTATATGGTCATTTTATGATGATGGATAGAGTTAATATATACTAATATGAGTTTTTAGATAAAAACATGTGTAAGAAATTATCGTATTTTATAAATGGAAAGTGTTGTAGTTACAAGTATATTTTCAATGTGTAAGAAATTATCGTATTTTATAAATGGAAAGTGTTGTAGTTACAAGTATATTTTCAATGCATTTGATTAGGATGCATTATAAAGATTATTCAATTCGTCACATTATAGAAAAAGGTTGTGTGTTTTATTTAATATTGAAGAAACCATATAAGGTATTAGTTTTCCAGTATAAGAATTGTTTTTAAATTGTTTTAGTATTTGTGGGTTGTTACAAATAAGTTATTTGTTCTCTATGATTAGTTGCACAACTTCTTGTTATCCATGAGTTATTCATGCATTCATGCATCAATTATCGATTATCCATGCCTAGCAACCAATTATTTTTTATGTTCTTTTTTTATAATTGTTTATTTTGAATTTGGAATGACTGCCATAAAATCAATTTGGAGAGTACACTTGTCTCATCCTCATGTAATTTAGGAAAAGCATAGGTGCTAGTCCACCCCAAATTCTAAGATATAAACACATATCTATGTAAATGTTACTTATTAACTAGTATCTTCATTTTTGTTATCTTTATTTTTGTTATATTACACAATATTTTGCAAATTTCAAAAAATATAATAAGATTATTTGAGGTATTTATTTTATAAATATTATTAATTAATGTCTATAATTATTTAATTTTGATCTTGGTTTTTTTTTTTAATTGTATATAGTATATACATTATATTAAAATTTTAATAGTATGCTTTCTTTAATATTGTATAAATTGTTTTTTTTATTTAAGTTTATATTGAAATTTTGTAAGTGTTTCTTAATTTTTTTTAATTTAGTTTAAATATTTGAAAACAATCATCAATTTTTTTTATTTTTAAAATTTAAAATTTATAAATTATAATCATAAATTTTATAAAAATAAAATTGATGAATTATTAATTTATGTATTTTATTTTTTTGCCTTCTAATTTATCTAATAAACAAAAAGAATGAAAATCCATTTTAACCTTATATTTTTAAATTTCCATTTATTTAAATATATTATCTTCAGTTACATGGTCACTTTATTCAAAATTCCTTTCCATAAATAGTACATAATCACTTTGTTATAAATTCCTTTAATGATTGATGACATGTTACTATAGTGAAATTTGAAGTGCTTAAGTGGTACATGATAACTTTGTTATAAGTTATGCGTATGATGGCAGGTTGATAAGGTGAAATTTGAAGTACTATGAGTTAAGTGGTTTGGGTGTGATAAAGGGTTTTCATTTTCGTGAAAGAATAATAAAAATATTATAAATTTGTATATTTATATATTTATATATAATGAAGTTATATAATTAAATATTTTAATTTAGTAAAATTGATAATTATAATTAAAAAATGTACACCATATTTAAAAATTAAAAGTGTTATATTAAAAAGAATTACAAAATAAAATATTGAAAAAAGTTGATAGTATTTTTAACATAAAATAGTGATCTAATTTATTTAAAAACTAATGTATTATGAAAATAAATTATTCAAAATTTAAGAAAAATATTGAAAAGTTTTACAATATTATTAATATATTAAAAAGGAGTAGTCAAAATTTTCAAATGAGATTCATGTTTGTCTATTTCCATATTCTCTTGTAACTACTGAACTATTTTTTCTTCCTTAAAATTCACAGAGAAAGATGTCACTGAAATATTTAGATTTGAAGTTGAGGTGGAAGAAGTTTTAGTGAGTGTTATGATTTGGGTTTGTTACATGCTCTGAGAGAGAGTGTTATGATCTCTCTTGATTGATAGATCCATGGTTTTCTTAGCAAGGTTTACTCTGTTTTCGAATTATTTTTTATAACTCATCCCCATTGGGGATTTATTAGTGTAACTCATATATTTGAGGTATAACATTTGACTACTAGTTCAGACCAATGCTTACAGTTTTGAGTAAATATACTAATCCTTTCAAGGCGTTCAAATATTCCTAGGTCTGTGTACTGTGTTGTGAGAGAAATCACTCATGTTTTTTTCCTGTAGATTATTATGGATTTGGAATCTATTTTTTTCGTTTCTCTGCAAATCGCATTTACCTTGTAAATTATTCGTGGCCATTTTCCCAGGGCGTCTATCCTCTATTTTAAATATTTACTTTGTATTAAATACTCTTCTTCATGCATTTTATTACTATATTTACGTTTGATTTCGGTGTATGCAATTGTATGAGAAAATATGGGTTTGATGATTTGATGACCATGGGAGTTTAATGTATATGGGATTCGATCCCATACCATTTCCTCTCGATTTATGTACTTATGTTTGAGTGTGCTCCACGCTTGTAACGAAGCTTTCACTTCTTTCTCAGCTCGCGAGTTGGTCTTAAACGGGTTTGATCCCAGGTCAAATGCTTAAGCATGACCCTATTTGTCTATTGAAGGAAAATGTGAACCTTGTTGATTTCAATTTAGTTGTAACATAGACTTGTTTGATTGTCTGCGACTTTCACAAGTGGTGTAATGCCCAACTCTCATGATGAGAGCATCAATATTTCGATTAATGAATGGGGTCCTTTGAATTGATATGCATAATATGCAATTTGGTTTCATAGAGATTAACTTTGCGTTAAAACAGACTGCCACAATTACCGTGAGTCTTTGGGTGTGTGTGACTCAGCGCGAGATCCCTTATGTTTCGAGGTTGACTTTTGTAGAGTTATACTTGGTATGATTTTTGCATAGAATAAAAAGAGTGCTTGATCTCTATTTGATGTATATGATATGTTATGGCTTTTAAATAATGAACTTTTGTTTAATGTGTTTTGATTTATGATTACTATTTGGTTTATTTAATATATATAATTTATAAATACATATTAAATAACCTATCTAGGGTTTAGGGACTTGGTCCGGGAATCTCGTTCTAGGATTCTCTCTCTATTTAGGAAAAATGGGAGGTTTATCCTTAGGCTAACATCCTACGATATGATAGGTAACTATGGTATGGAATTATAAACAATGCTAGGAATTAAAAGAGAATCCATGCATCATGGCTAACTAATTCTTCCAATGATTGTATTCAAAGTTCTAAAACAATTATTGCAACCTATAAAATAGATCTGTATATTTAATTTGAAAATATAACAATTATTAGAATGAATTCAATAGGAATAGATTTATCCACTGGTTTACCCAATCGGATTTTTATGAGCAGAATTAACATATTTGTAAATAAGAAATCACAACATGTAGATTTCCTTTCAATAAGAATATTGCATGAACATATTTAGAATATAAAGAGAATTGATTCATATCTATAAAAATAATATTTAAATTAACAGTAATAACATAAAAATACTTATCAATCCTTTATTTTCTTTTCGACTGACTTGGAAACCGCCACGTTCCACCCAATCGTAGACCTCAAACCATTCGTGGTTTGTTCAACAGGTCACCCCCAAGTCGAATCGAGCATGACAAGAGCTAGAAGACATAGGGTAAAATTTGATGTCTTCTTTATTAACAACAGCATAGTCACAAGGTCTATTTACCAGCCATTTGTGTAGATATTGTAAAATAATTTCCCCTAATGTTCCCACAGTCCGCTTTCTTGGACACACCAAATATCACACAATTTGGTAATCCGAGCACTCAAAGATCCACGACTGAACCCTCCAGTGAACTTGGAATCACTTTCCCCTTGCAAGGTTCTCTCTCTGCTACTTCTAAAATTTTATGAGGAAAAAGGCTTCTAGGATTTAGGTTTAAATCACTCAGTTTAATTGTTAGACACATTGATTGTTTTGTTTTTATCTTTAATTAATAATTTAGTTTATTTTTAAATCTCACAATTTATTTTATCTTTATTTAATTAAAAAAATAGAATTGTTACGCATCCTAACATCTAGTTGATCTTAGTTATCAACTACTCAACCATTCTAATCTCTTATGTTAAGTCAGTATTGTGTTTCTTCAATTTTGGTTTGATTTGTCCTTTTTGGTTTTATTGCACTTTATTTTAAGTCATTTATTTTCTTTAAATTTTGATTTCTTCCTCTTTAGTAAGTTTCCCTTAGGATTTTATAATATTTTGGACTTGTTTTTGGTGTTTTTAGATTTTAAATGCTTTATATTTGTTGATGATGAGGGGTTTTCAAAGTTCATTATATCAATTACAAAACTCATAAAATCCTAATCTAAGTGAGAACAGGTACAATCATAACCCTGATAGCCTCAAAATCCCATACAAATTGATAAAAAGTGGTTTAAAAGCCACAAAACAGTGTTGAGACTTTCCTGTAGCGCTAGACAAAATTTTAACAAAGGGCGCGCTACAAGAATATCACGTTTTTCCTGTTTTGAGTGATTGAAGTCAAATGCAGACCGCGAGCTGATGGAGAGGAATTTTTGAAAACTGAAGGAGGTTTTTGTTCCTAAGATACCCATATACAAAAACCTCTCTCAGTTTTGCAACAGCTATCAAGGATTGAAAGATTCAGTTTAATCTTTGCAGCCTATTTTCCAGGGATTTTAAAGATTTAATATTTTCCTGTTTTAGTGTTCATCTTGCGGGGAAGATTCTGATTGACTGGAGATGAATTTTTAAAAACCAAGAGAGGTTTTTGTCCATCACGGACCCATTTACAAAAACCTCTCTCATTTTTTACACAGGTGTCACCAATTGAGAGATATGGAAGCTTCTTTGACACCTATTTTCCAGAAATTCGCCATATCTGCCAGGAATCCGATTTACTATTTTTAGTTAATTAGTTGAGTTAGTTAGTTAATGTAACTACTCAGTGGTTTCAATTTCGACCTAATGAAGGGGAAATAGAACCACTTCTTTGTAATTATAAAAGAGGGACAAAGGGTCATTGAGGGGGTTCTGATTTTTTGGGGGCAGCAGGAGGTCTGCAGATTGTATTGTAACTTCAGACTTGTTCAAAAGATAAGTACTGTGACTCTTATGAGCTTTAGCTGATGAAATAATGAAACATATGAATTTTTCTCCTTCATTTTTATTTGTGACTGGCTTTGTTGTTAAGCTTGTTTAGCTTCTTAAATAGTAATTTCATTGCTAGTTGATGTATATTTTCTGGTGATGCTTATCTTTTATGTATGAACCTCAGTACATTCTTTTTGTGGGATCTTTGTGATATGTTATGCATCTTTATCAGTTTATGCTTATGATTTAGTTGTTACTTTTCTATTGGATGTATTCCCTGACTGTGCCCAGAGCTTACAACCATTCAAATCATATTCAAAAACCCTAAAAACTTTGTTTTATTTATTGAGTTTACTCTTGAGATTGTGTTGGCTTGTTACCCTAGCCTTAGTAACAATTTCTGACACAAACATCTTTGGCGCCGTTGCCGGGGACGAAGCTAAAGCATATCTTCCCTGGGATATTCATCATTTTTCTGGTTTAAGAGGTGGACTTGAACCAGCAGTTTTTGAAGGCTATTTTCACCAAAAAGAAGTCACACTGGCTTCTAAAGGGATTGGGACCAGGAATAAGCCTGTTTCTCCATTAAAACTGGGTGTGACAGACCCTGAGCAGATTCTGAAAACAGCAAACAAACTCAGAAAATCCAAATCTCTGCCAACTTGTTGTGATTCTCATCAGTTAGGCGAATCACTAGACCCAGCTGACATTTCACCGTGTATAAAACCTACCCTTTCTGAGAGCAGTTTTCAGGTTTTCACTAATCCTAAAAGTTTCTTGAAGGCTAAAACCTCTTCTCCTGATAAAATACCAATATTTCAGTTGAAACTAGGAAAGAATACCTTTCAAAAGGGACCCAGTCAAACCCCTTCCTTTTCAAACCCTAATTTGAAACTTCAGTCTAAACTTCAGTCCACAATGGCAGCTCAAAATCCACCTATGGATATGATGGACAGAATGGTAGCAGCTAGATATGCACCATTAGTTTTACCTCAGCCTCTACATCCTTTACCCGGAGGTGATTATCAGAAATATATGCCTAGATTTAATGGTCAAGGGGAAAATACTGCTGAGGAACATTGGGAAGCTTTTATGAGTTATGCTGACAATCAGAATATTGAAATGAAAGATGTGTGGATGAGGGTTTTTGTTCAGAGTCTAGATGGGGATGTAAGAAAATGGTTTAGGGAGTTGCCTGCTAACTCCATTACTATTATTGAAGAACTCTATCAGCTTTTCATGAGACAGTGGGGAGACACTAAAGATCACACATACTATATAACCGAGTTTGGAGCTCTCAGAAGAAAGAAAGATGAGACTGTTGCAGATTTTTCCAAGAGGTTTAATAAAATGTACAGTAGAATTCCAGCAGAAATTAAACCCACTGAAACATCAGCTAAGTTGACATACGCCAATGCTTTTGATCATGAATTTTCTTTATTACTCAGAGAGAGGAGACCTATCACTCTGCTGAACATGCAAGATGCAGCCCTAGAGGTCGAGTCTAATTTGTTAACTTCAAATAGACTTAAGAATGAAACATCTCAGCAGTTGTATGAAAGAAAGGGAAAGAAAGAAGCTGTCACAGCAGGTTCTGCTTCTCAATCTGCTGAGGCCAAGATAGATGAGATGGCCAAAATGGTTAAAATCCTTACTGCAAAGTTGAACAAACTAGAGCTTGAAAAGAATTCTGCTAAACCTGCTCCAGAAGCTCAGAGGAATCCAAATAACCAAAATCAGTTTAGAAGACAATTTGCACCTAGATTCATGCCAAGGGAGCGAAGAAATAATGACATCCAGCAAGAAAGGAGAGAAAATGAAGATCAAAAAGTGCCCCCACCTTTCCAAAATAATTTGGTTGATGAGGAAGAAATTGATCAACAAATGCTTTTTGAAGAAACTGAGACTGATCAAGACATGAACCACATTGGAGACAAAATGTTTACAGGTTTTGTTACTGAAGAGGATTTTCTAAATTCTGAGTATTATGATGTTGATTTATATGAGGTTGAAGATGATTTGGAATGTGAGAAAACTGCTGTAAATGTTGCTACCAATCAGAATGGAGTTAAGAAAGTTGTTAATCTCAGAACTGGACCAAAACAAGTAGTTCAAGCTCCTAAGAAGAAGGCTGTTGTTCCTGCTCCAGTTATTCTTGATAAACCAACTGTTGATCCTGTAGCAGAGAAGAAGCAACCTGCAGAAAAACCCAAGAAAAGTTCAGAAATTGAAGAGGTAAACAAGTCAGGTCAACATTTTAGTTTGGAAAATGAATTAGGAAAACTCAAAATTCCTGTGCCATTTTCTGAGCTTATAAAAAATCCATCATACAAGAATACAGTTTTAAAGGTAATGAATATGCAAAATAATCAACCAGTTTCAGATACAGTGAACCTTCAGGAAGAAAACCCTAGAATTTTTATTGGATCAGCTTTAGCTGAGAATACTGAAAATGAAGCTGGTGCTTCTCCTCCATTTTATATAACTCTGACTGTGCATGAGCAGATGATTCATAACTGTCTGCTAGATTCAGGAGCATCACATAATTTGATGCCAAAATCTGTGATGGAAGCCCTGGGCCTTAATGTCACTAAGCCTTACCATGATCTATATGCCTTTGACTCCCGAGCTGTAAAATGTCTAGGAGTGATAAAAGATATGGTTGTCAATCTTACTCAGTTACCCATGAAAAGTGTAATAATGGATGTTGTGGTAGCTGACATCACACAAAAGTTTGGTTTACTTCTGTCTAGGTCATGGGCTAAGAAAGTTGGAGGAACATTACAGATGGATCTCTCTTATGCAACTATTCCTGTTTTTGGTGGGGAAAACAGGAGACTTTATAGAGAGTTACAGTTGGCTTACATAGTCACAGATGAGAAAAACCCTACAAATCACCCAATGTATTCTGTGGATAAAGACCTTGGTTCATGCATACTACAATTTAGTGAAGAAGAGAATTCTGCTGGTGTGTTACAAGTACAAAAAGATCAGCCTGTAAAACACAGTCAAGAAGAACAGGATGTATTATGGCAGTTGTACTTTGATGGATCCTCGTGCAAAGAAGGTGTTGGAGCTGGAGTTCTGCTCATTTCTCCTGGATGTGAGACAGTCAAACTCATGTATAAGATGGAATTTGTCACTACTAACAACACTGCTGAGTATGAAGCACTTTTACTGGGATTGAAAGCTGCAAAAGACTTAGGCATTCAGCAAATTGCTGCATATGGCGACTCCGAGTTGGTTGTTCAACAGGTGAAGAACAACTATCAAGTAAAGCAGGGTTTGCTGAAAATTTACAGAAATAAGGTATGGGATATGCTGGAAAATTACTTCATAGCATTTAATATTACTCATATTCCAAGGAATCATAATGAAACAGCTGATTCATTGGCTCTAGCAGCCTCATATTTCAGAATTCCTAAGACTACTCAGTTAGGGTATCCTATAGAAGTGAGGTACAGGCCTTGTGTACCTGATAATGTTAAGCATTGGAGGGTCTTCGAAGATGACATTGAAATCAAGAAATTTCTTGAGCTAACAGATGAGTTTGCAAATGCTCAGATTGATCAGGATGAAGGAAAAGATGAACCTTTAGCATTATCATTCAAAATTTCTCAGAATACTCCTTGCTATGATGAAGATATTAGGGTTCCAAGACAAGAATTCTGTGATGAATTAGACTCTATCCCTTTTGGTTTTGATATTAAATTTGATGAAGGCCAGGCTGTTCAAAAATTTTCAGAAGTTGCTTACATTCATGGTTATGATAAATCTGCTGTTCAAAATCATTTTGAAGATGGTTTAATTTTTAATAAATATGATGATGAAATTGAAAAGAAAGACCCAGAAATCTGTGAGGAGTGTGATCTGTTACAATCTGATCAGCAGATTCAAGAATGCATTCAGTCTATTATCCTTGAACAGCAAAAGCCAATGCCTAATAGTCATTCATTTGAAGACAGTGTGGAAAAGGAGGTTCAGCTTATTAACATTATTAATGATACTATCCAAAAAGATCCAGAGCAAATTCAGGCTGATCCAGATGTCTTTTATCGCCAATGCCTGATTGATATTCATGGAACAAAATATTCTTATGGACAGCCTGTCTTTTTCATAGAGCGGGAAGAGGTAACTCATGGAAATTTTTATGATCCAGTAGCAGATTATTTAGAGTCAATACCAGGTTATAAATCTGTTATTTCAGAGACACTATTTGATGAAAGTGGATATAAGTTGTTAAATCTGTGCTCTTCATGTTTTCCAATATTTCTGATTATATATATATTTGGAGTTGGAAACCAGTTTTGGTGGGTTGATCAAATTCTTTCTTGGTTACATTGGAAATGGGGTTTCGAGTTGATTCAGTAGATGGAAGGTTCCTCAGAGAAAGAGAGTTGATTTTCATTGTACATGCCGGTGTGAGTGAGATTGAATAAAGACTCCATAGCCCAATGGAAGTTTGCAGGTAGTTAGATTGAAGACAGAAGGCACTAGTCTACAGGTTCTTGAAGCCTCACAGGGAGGACTTCATCCCGCAGCTGGAGCCAGATGTTAAGTCAGTATTGTGTTTCTTCAATTTTGGTTTGATTTGTCCTTTTTGGTTTTATTGCACTTTATTTTAAGTCATTTATTTTCTTTAAATTTTGATTTCTTCCTCTTTAGTAAGTTTCCCTTAGGATTTTATAATATTTTGGACTTGTTTTTGGTGTTTTTAGATTTTAAATGTTTTATATTTGTTGATGATGAGGGGTTTTCAAAGTTCATTATATCAATTACAAAACTCATAAAATCCTAATCTAAGTGAGAACAGGTACAATCATAACCCTGATAGCCTCAAAATCCCATACAAATTGATAAAAAGTGGTTTAAAAGCCACAAAACAGTGTTGAGACTTTCCTGTAGCGCTAGACAAAATTTTAACAAAGGGCGCGCTACAAGAATATCACGTTTTTCCTGTTTTGAGTGATTGAAGTCAAATGCAGACCGCGAGCTGATGGAGAGGAATTTTTGAAAACTGAAGGAGGTTTTTGTTCCTAAGATACCCATCTACAAAAACCTCTCTCAGTTTTGCAACAGCTATCAAGGATTGAAAGATTCAGTTTAATCTTTGCAGCCTATTTTCCAGGTATTTTAAAGATTTAATATTTTCCTGTTTTAGTGTTCATCTTGCGGGGAAGATTCTGATTGACTGGAGATGAATTTTAAAAAACCAAGAGAGGTTTTTGTCCATCACGGACCCATTTACAAAAACCTCTCTCAGTTTTTACACAGGTGTCACCAATTGAGAGATATGGAAGCTTCTTTGACACCTATTTTCCAGAAATTCGCCATATTTGCCAGGAATCCGATTTACTATTTTTAGTTAATTAGTTGAGTTAGTTAGTTAATGTAACTGCTCAGTGGTTTCAATTTCGACCTAATGAAGGGGAAATAGAACCACTTCTTTGTAATTATAAAAGAGGGACAAAGGGTCATTGAGGGGGTTCTGATTTTTTGGGGGCAGCAGGAGGTCTGCAGATTGTATTGTAACTTCAGACTTGTTCAAAAGATAAGTACTGTGACTCTTATGAGCTTTAGCTGATGAAATAATGAAACATATGAATTTTTCTCCTTCATTTTTATTTGTGACTGGCTTTGTTGTTAATCTTGTTTAGCTTCTTAAATGGTAATTTCATTGCTAGTTGATGTATATTTTCTGGTGATGCTTATCTTTTATGTATGAACCTCAGTACATTCTTTTTGTGGGATCTTTGTGATATGTTATGCATCTTTATCAGTTTATGCTTATGATTTAGTTGTTACTTTTCTATTGGATGTATTCCCTGACTGTGCCCAGAGCTTACAACCATTCAAATCATATTCAAAAACCCTAAAAACTTTGTTTTATTTATTGAGTTTACTCTTGAGATTGTGTTGGCTTGTTACCCTAGCCTTAGTAACAATTTCTGACACAAACATCTTACATGCTTGGTCCCTCTTTGAGTGGAAGCCCCATTCAATCTAAAAAGAATAAAGTAGATAATAATAATTTAGTTTAATAATAGTTTAATGGATTACTGATGCTTGAGAGTTGTTGGAGCATAGGCCGCAGATATAGTAAGGCTGCAAATTTTGAGGAAAAAGCACAAGTGTTGAAGGGAAAGTACTAATTTTGAGTAAAAGCACCAATTTTGGGCAGAAGTGAACAGTGCGCAGTACGGTGCCAGATGGACGAGCTTAGCACAGATTACGGGACAAAAATCGTGGAGCTCGCGCGCACACGTCAAAGGAGAGTGAATGTGGCCGAGTAGAAAGCTCAGCTACCACAATAAAAGAAGCGACGGAATAGAGGGCTCAGCTACCCTCATTAAGGCTAAGTACAGAAGTTATGGTTTCTCTGACCAAGGAAGAGAAACGAACCAAAACATTGAAGGTGAAGGACAAGGAGTAGTGAATGATGAAGCGGCACCCATACCCGCAATCTACGCCGGAAATCACGGAGTCTGCAGGAAGCGGCGACGTGACTGCAAGCGGCGCCTACAGTACACCTAGCCATGTCCGCGGTTAGGGTTTTGGGGAATACTGCTGGGAAAAGCCCACAGTTTTGTAAAGGTGCGACCCTCAGGGCCACCTATATATATATGTAATTGTAAAGGAAAAGAGTTTAGATTGTTAGAGAGATAGAGTGGTTATAACCTCATTGTAAGATGATGTTTGAGTTACAAACAATCTAAGTTGATGTCTGAGTCATTGTAATCTCTGTAGAAGAAGAGAATAGATCTAAGAGAAGGGCTCCCAGCTGTGTGCATGGAGTTTCCCAGAAAGATCTAAGGCTGCAACTGTGTGCACAGTGTATTGTATAATTCCCAGTTTGAGTTAATAAAGAATACAGTTCCCACGAATGTGATTTCCCCGTGGAGGCGAACCACATAATTCTCGTTGTTATGATAATGTGTTGTGTGAATGCATACTTATGTTTTACTATCCACGTTTACATGAATGTCTCGCTATCTTTATGAATGAACCTGTAGAGTAAATTCTTGAGCTTCCTTAAAAGTTAGACCTATGCATTATCGAAGGGGCCTACAAGAACGCTATCACCGCAGCGCTTGAGGAGTGCATTGCTTCGCCATGGCGCAAGGTCAGAAATGATACAGTATCAGACGCAGTGGGTAATCACCTCGTGCGCAGGAGCGGAGATACCGCGCAGCTAGGTTGGTGAGTGTGAGTTTCAGCGCTGTCGCGCTGAGAGGTCTGCGACAGAGTAAGACGTTCTGTTTTGAGGAATCCTCCCGGAAGAGAGAGGGGAAGATTACAGTCTCCGCGTCACCTAGGTTAAGGAATCCTGATTCCTTAGCCCCCCCATAGCCACTTCGGGTGAGACTTCGGGCTACTGCGCAGCTCGTTGTCGAGAGGGCCAGTGCACCAAGGGGTATTTGTTGTTGTGCATCCTGAAAACCCGGGTCTGTCCAAAAAGCAGCCAACAAATGGTTCCATTGCCTTGATACTTGTTATTCCAAGGACGTACAAGATTGTTGCATTGTGACTTATTAAGCCAACAAATGGTTTCGTTTCCTTGAGACTTGTTATTCCGGCGACGTGCGAGATTGTTTCCTTGCGATTGGTTAAGCCAACAAATGCTTCCATTGCCGGCTTTAACCCTATTATTTTGAAGGCAATGTGGTATTGGAATCCTACAGCTAAATAAATTCAAGACTGGTTTGATTCAAAGGCTAGAGAGTTCGCTGAACGAGAAAATAGAAGCTCTAGGATTCAGACAGAAGACTGGTTGCAGAAGCATATTTATACTGACCTTCACGAAATTTTCTTCGTAACATTTGCACTTGAGTTGCATGCGTGGGTAACCAAGCTAGCAGATACTAGACCCACTGTGCATGTTGATCAACCCGTCGCTTGGACACCTGAGCTAGTTAGTATTTTGAAGCGGGTAGATAATTATGTGTCCCGCGCAGTAGACTTTTGGTTGAACAGTCTGCTAGAAGGCTTCATCACCGAGTTTGCAGTAGATATGAGAAAGAGCTTCAGCGAAGCTGAGAGGAGCTTCTTCCAAGCACACAGGGGTAAGTTCTTAAATTCTCTGAACTTATGGATTAAAATGCTTCTGTATGAAAAAGGAAAACTATGCATAACTTCCGATGAATAGCATAGACAAGTAATGTCCGCAGATTTTGATAGTGATATTGAACTTATTGGTTGCACTCGTAGTGGAAAACGGTATAAAGTAGGCCTTGACCAACATTCTTTTGAGTCTATCCCAGAAGATAGTCGAGCTCCTAGAGCAAGCCATATAGAGAGACAAGGGAGTGCTCATATCCCTTATCACCATTTTACACCGCAAAAGCCATACGGGGCTCAGTATAACCCCGCAGTAACACCTTCTAGTAGCCCGCACGATACTTCTAGTACCTTAGCTCCACCTTTGTTTAACCATCCCGGAGGCAGTGCCACAGCACCTCCACGTCAGCCTAACGCAAGAAGGATGGGTGATGACATGAAGCTACCAACTTTTAGGGGAACAGGGCTAGAAGACCCTGAGCAGCATTGGTTCCTATGTGAAGCCATTTGGACAATTAAGCAAATTAATGATGATGCTGTTAAGCTGTTTCAGTTAGCAACCACACTAAGAGAAAGAGCCTTAACCTGGTTCATGAAATACTCAGCAACACAGAATAGGACGCTTGTTGATGTAAGAAATGCTATGATTAGAGAATTCAAGAAACCTAAATCAGAATCACAGTGCATAACCGAGCTCAAAGACATAAAATAGTTACCTACAGAGTCGGTATGGGACTTTGACCAGAAGTTCAAAGCCTTGATAGATCAAGTAAGCTTTGAGTTTGCACCGAAGTAGCATAAGGAATGGTTCATTGATGCGCTGCTTCCTCATATTAGACTTCCTCTTATGCAACAGAATCTCACTACTCAGGAAGAAGCTCTAGAGATGGCTATGAAACTAGAAGCTTCACCAATTGCTGGAACAAGCAACGATGTTGCGCAGTTGCAGAACCAGTTAGCAAACCTAACCTTGCAAGTACATGATATTAAGAAAGGAAAGGATGTTAAAGAAGAAATTTGGTGTACAAAATGTAGAGCACAAGGTCATTCAAAGGATCATTGTCCTGTTTTCATAGAGTATATTGTGACTGGAGCACCTAACCCTTTACCAGAGGCTCAGGGACCTTGGTGTGAAATCTGTAGAACTAGAGGTCACAAACCACAAGAATGTCACTTGTTACAAAAATACGTACAAACTCCAAAGAATCTATATTGCAATTTCTACAAATCAGTAGGCCATGATGAGAAGAATTGCAGAGCATATGACCTTATGATGGAAAGGAAACATGATGTTTATAGAGTACAATCAGAGGCACAAGGACCCACAGCAGGTCCGCAGTATGAACCAGACCACGAAGGAAGAGGAGGAAATTATAAGGGCCATGGACGCCCAGCAGGATTTGCTCGTGGAAGAGGATAGATCACTTGTTGCAACTGCGGAGCTCAAGGCCATTATGCAAGGGATTGCCAAAATCCTACAACCATTTGCAGATACTGTAAATATTATGATCATGTCATTGAAGAATGCCCTCAGTTGATGGCTAAGATGCAAGCAAAGACGCCACAGGTTAACCAGAATATTCAGCGGATTGCAGCAGAAAAAAGAGAACCAGATCCCACAGTTAATATAGTGACGCGCAGTGGATCAATTACTGGTGCGCCAGAGTCAGGAACTGGTAAGCCAGCAACGCAATGGGTGCGCCGCGCTAATATCAAACCAGCCCCGCTTGACCTGCAGAAGCAAAAAGAAGCATTCAAGCAAGCTCAAGAGTATTTCTCAGATCTGTGAGCTTCAAGCTTTGTCGGAATTCCGCATAATGATATCAGACCGCAAGTGCTATGACAAGAAAACCTGGTACAAGAATAGGCCACTACATCTGGAAGGCCTGAGGAGGAGGACGCACTAGGCAATGTCCATGCTTTCCTGAGAAACTGCTTAAAGTTGTTGCGCAATGAAAAAGCAACTATAGAACTCCAATACCTATTGGATCAGTGTCAACAATCTGCTTCGATGAATACACCGCAACGTCTTGTTCACCAGATTGGGAGTCATACTAGAACTGGAAAAGAGATGAGGCTCACAGCGCAGATTGGAGCATTTGAAATGGACGAAGTCATTTTGGATTTACGCTCAGAAGTTAATGTTCTCACCATGCAAACATGGGAACAAATGGGTAGCCCTCAGCTTACAAGATATCCTATCTAGCTAAGACTTGCAAATCAACAACGAGTTTCTCCATTGGGCAGATTACCCAATGTGGCCATTGATATCGAGGGAGTAAGAAGTTCTGTAGACTTTGAAGTCATCAAAATTCTGGATGATAGTAGACCTTACCCAGCACTCTTAGGCATAGACTGGGCATTTGATAATTTGGCTGTCATTAATTTGAAGAAAATACAGATGACCTTTGAGGATGCCCAGATCAGGGTCATCGCACCGCTTGATCCACTTCAAGGACCACGATATATTGAACCCATTCGGGCATAAGAAGAAGTGCGCCACATGGAAATTTTGTACCAGATGACTGATAGTCATAATGACTATGTCAATTCCATAGCGGACGGCCATATCAACTAGTGATGCGATATCTCGTGCACATCAGATTCAGAAGCAGGACTGGAAAACTGGCAGAATCGCTTACATGAGGTTTCTGCAAGGCGTTGCGCCATGATGACTAAATCCATTCGATGGATTGGCACAGAATTGAATAACACTCCAATATTTGATGGTTTAACTGAATTAAGTGAATTCATACATACATATGAACAACATATCCCAGATGAGCAGCGCATACAAGCATTGGATGTAGCACTGCATGCTACACCCGCAAGATGGTGGGGTGCGCATAAAGAAAATATTGACACATGGCAAGACTGTCGCAGATTGATACTGCGTAGATTTCAGGAAAATACAGTAGAAGTGTTGCGCAAATATGATGGACAGAGTGACCCCAGGTCACACGTTGAAGCATGTATTCAGCGATGGTCAAATATTCCAGAGGATGAGTGGGTTCACCTATTCATCCACACGTTGGATACAGTTCCAAGGAACTGGTACACTGAAACAGAATTGCGCAGAGGCACTATCACTTAGCCTCTTATGATGGAAAGTTTTCAACTTACCTTCAGCTTTGAGTCAGAAAATCCAAGCATCGACCACGCTTTAAAGTGTATTAGAAAGAAGGTATTTGAACCATGTCCTTTACCAGAATATTCTTAACCAGATTGGGCTGTCCAGATGGAACATGCCCTAGAATGCTATAATTTCACCACTGGTGAAGAGGAAGATGATCCTCGCAACATCAATATTCCAGAATCAGAAGGGACACGCAAGGTCGAAGGTCCTCAGCTTGATATCCCTGCCATTACAGAACACATCAAGCTCAAGAAGATTAACATTGGTACAGAAGCCGAGCCCAAGTTTGCTTCTATAGGAGATTATTGGGATGATGAAACTGTTGGCCATATCGCAAATTTACTACGTGACTACCAGGATATCTTTCCCACCAAGTTTACAGAAATGAAAGGCATATTAGGAGATTTAGGATTTATGCACATACCTCTGAAAGGAGACGCCAAGCGAGTAAAACAGTGCCCATACAGGTTGAACCCGCGATATAAAGAAAAGGTTAGAGAAGAAATTGATAAGATGCTCGCAGCAGGTATTATTGAGCCAGTAGAGGAAAGTGATTGGATTAGTCCTATGGTCATACAAGAGAAAAAGGAAAAAGGTGAAATAAGAATCTGCGTGGACTTGCGCAAGCTGAACGAAGCATCAGCGCATGATCCATTTCCTACTCCCTTTACAGACGAAGTGCTTGATAATGTTGGAGGACAAGAGGCTTACTCCTTAACTGATGGCTTTTCGGGATACCATCAGATCAGAATCCATCCAGAAGACCGCCATAAGACCACTTTTGCGACTGAATGGAGCTCATTCCAGTATACGGTAATGCCCTTTGGTCTTAAAAACGCTCCTGCTATCTTCTCTAGAGTCGTTGTTGCTGTTTTTAAAGAATTCATTCATAAGTTTCTAGAAGTCTATTTTGATGAATGGACTGTGTTTGGTTTACTAAAGAACCATATAGGGAATCTACGGATGATGTTAGAAAAATGTAGACAGTATCAGATTTCCCTTAACTTGAAAAAATGTATCTTCTGTGCTCCTTTTGGTATTCTCTTGGGTCATATTGTATGCAGACAAGGACTCCTGATGGATCCTGCGAAGGTTGCCATCATTGCTAACTTACCTGCGCCCAACTAAGTTAAACAATTGCGCACTACATTGGGACATACAGGGTACTACAAGAAATTTATCAAGGGTTATGCAAAGATAACTGCGCCTATGGAAAGATTGCTGAAAAAGGATTCGAAATTCTGATGGATAGAAGAATGCCAACAGAGCTTGGATACACTTAAAGAAAAGATGATCACTGCGCCTATTCTAGTTTTCCCAGACTGGAGAAAACCCTTTCATGTTCATGTAGATGCTTCTTCCATAGCATTGGGGGTTGTGCTGACACAACCGGGAGAAGGAGGTATTGACCACCCCATTGCTTACTCTAGCAGAAAGTTGTCTACAGCTGAGAAGAACTACACAACTACAGAAAGACAAGGACTAGCTATGGTGTATTCCTTACAGAAGTTCAGACACTACCTATTGGGCGCTCATTTTAAAATGTCTACTGACCATTCTGCTTTGAAATACTTGGTCAATAAGCCAGTGTTAGGGGGAAGAATTTGCAGATGGCTACTGCTCTTCCAGGAGTATGATTTTGAGTTTATTGTGAAGCCAGGTAGATTGAATGCAGGACCTTACCATTTATCTAGGATAGAGTCAGGGGAGGAACCTACAAATATGGAGGACAATCTGCCTGATGCGCAGTTGTTTTCTGTTCAAGCAGCCGATGAGTATTATTCCGATATTCTTGAGTTTCTCACTACCGGGCAAGCGCCATTTGAGTTTACAATCCAGCAGAAGAAGAAACTTGTTTTCAAAGCTGCAGACTTCACTTTGATAGCAGGCCAGCTCTATAAGTTGGGCCCCGATGAAGTCTTGCGCAGATGTATCCTACCACATGTGAATAAATCCATAATCACAGAAGCACACTCCGGGACCGCAGGAGGCCATTTCACAGGAAAGCCGACTGCGCAGAAGATCTTAGCCGCAGGTCTTTGGTGGCCAACATTGCACAAGGATACTAAGGAATTCTGCAAATGTTGCGATGTGTGTCAGCGGACAGGAAAACCCTCAAGAAGAGATGAAATGCTGCTAAGACCCCAGATAACAGTGCGTGCTTTTGATAAATGGGCCATTGATTTTGTAGGACCTATCAACCCACCAGGAAAGAGAACCGGCGCAAGATACATCATCACAGCTACTGAATACCTCACCAGATGGGCTGAGGCGAAGCCAGTTAAGAACTGCAACACTGCCACTACCGCGCAGTTCATTTTTTAGAATATTGTCACTAGATTTGGATGCCCACTGATTCTAATGAGTGATCAGGGCACACATTTCCTGAATGAAACTATAGAGGCCCTTACCGAGGAATTCCACATTAGTCATCATAAGAGTACACCCTACCACCCTCAAGCTAATGGTACGGTGGAGGCATTCAATAAGATTCTCGAGAATGCCCTGACGAAGATCTGTAATCAACAAAGAGATGATTGGGACCTTAGAGTCACAGCTGTGTTATGGGCTTACAGAACCACATGCAGGAAATTAACAGGTCACACACCTTTCAGTTTGGTGTATGGACAAGAAGCAGTTATGCCCATGGAATACATTGTTCCCAGCTTCATAATTGCGCAAATTACAGAAATGGTAGATACTGATACTATGAGTGAAAGACTCTCACAATTGCTTGCCTTAGAAGAAGACAAACTTTTAGCCGGATTCCATCAACAAGTGCAGAAGGCAAGACAGAAAGCTTGGCATGACAAGCATATTAAGAATAAAGTCTTTCAAGAAGGAGACTTGGTACTCCTCTATGATAGTAAATTCATCAAGTTTCCAGGCAAGTTTCGTGTACATTGGTTAGGCCCTTTTCAGGTGATAAAGATAACAGAAGGAGGAGCAGTTCAGCTTGCGAAGCTTAATGGAGAATTGATGCCCACAATGATCAACGGGAGTCGGCTCAAGCTTTATCGCGACGGCCACTCCACCCTGTTGACTTAACTAGTTGTTAAAAGTAGTGCAGATGCCGAGTGTAGTTAAAAGAGGCATCGCATTATCACATTCTACACGGAAGTCGCGAGACTCTTTCAGTCTCTGGCTTCCTGTGCAGTTCCTTGAAACATCCGCGCATGTCAATAAAGTCTATTTGGAGCGACCCTATTTGTGCTCTTGCGAAGTTTTTCCCTGGGTTGTCAAACTGTCGCTCTTGTGGAGTTCCCTGTTGTCAATTTTCCGCTTGAGGAGTTCTCCTCTCCGTGGAGCCCTCCATGTGCACAGTTACCTATGCTGAAGTGACCCGCTGAAAATTTGAATTACGGTACTTCTATAGCCGCATCTGAATATTAATGAAGGATAAGATCACCATTTAATTGTAGTTGCTCTGACAGATTTGGCTTGATCTCCCTAAGATTCGCATTTAAGAAATGAGCCGAAAGCCTTAGCTCATCCCCTGAAACGCTGTCAGAGCCCTCCCATCGCAATTAATGCACCGCAGAGGCGCGGGGGTAGGGGGTTTTCAACTCATGCATAGGCACCTACGGCTATTAGCCCCACTTGTCCGCATTTACTATCGGCTTTAGCTATAAATACCCCGCACTCGTATATCTTCGGGTTACTTTTCTCGAGTTGCATAGTGTCTTGTTTGAGAATCTAAGTTATTGTTTTAAGAGTCGTGTCGTGCAGACTGCTTCCTTTGTTTTCAGCATTCGTATCCTACGATGTTCCGCCATTTTTCTGTTCAAGTGTTTGTTGTGTATACCGGTTCACGGCGGAGAACCTGTCAACTGAAGAAGTTGTTCGTCAATTTAAGCGCAGAGGCTTAGATTTTGCCATGGCTACCCCGGTGACGACCTCGGCTTACACACATCCTGGTTGGACTGATCCCAGACAAGCTCCGGGCACAAGGGCGTCTCAGCAGCAGCAGCCAGACGAACCCATTCTAGAGCCCTTGGCCACTATGGTTAATTACATTCCTCCGCATCCAGATGATGCACCCGAGGTGCATATTCCGAAGAATGCGAAGTATCCGATTCCGCTGCCACCAATGGCGGAAATCGTGCGACAAGAAGGGTCTCTGCTTGGACACCTTCCACTGGTTAAGTTTTCTGACTTCAACTTGGGAGACTACAGAACGTATCCTCATTTCGCGTCGGATCGCTATCTAACGGTAGTCCATAATTTCATTATAAAGGTTGATGAATCCGTCTCGAATGAATTTGCAACAAATTTAGAGAGGCCTGGACTGTTGAACCTGTTGAAACTACTGCACTTCGGGCGTAGCAATGAAGTCAATGCAATTGTTAAGGCCCTGCTATCCTCCGTTCATGGTGGTTACCTTTGGCTGGGGAGGCCAATCGATTTGAATGTGGACTTGATTCATCGTATTACCGGCCTATCTAAGGTTGGTAAGGACCCCAATGTTCATTTTGTTGGTAAAGATAAGGACAGAAAGTTGGCTGCACAGCTGGTGCAGAAATACAAATTGTTGAGAGGAGGTCAGGCTTATGACCTCACTATAGTTGAGGATGAAGCACTTAGATTCATAGGCAGACTTCTAACGAAGTGCAGACCTAAAGAAGTCATTGGAGCTGTCGTAGAGCTCGCAATCGTAGCTGCGGAGGGAGAGCAGTATAACTGGTCTCTCTTCCTCCTCAATTCTTTCTTGGACGACTGCCGGAACGTTCAAGACACCGCCGGTCAGTTGTTCCATTTTTCCTGGATTTTGATTTTATGCGCCTTTGTCGGGTGGAAGGATCCCCCCAACACTCAGTTCCTTCCGCGCCGCGCAGGAGAGGTTGCAGGGATGCGCTATGTCAACCTCTGGGATTCTAGTAATCCCATGAAGTGCAAGATGAATCGCGCTGTGTTCTGTGAATATTACCATCTCCTCAAAGATACCATCCAGGAAATGTCGAGGCTGAGTGAGGAGACAGCACAAATATATGGAACGAAGTTGGTCTTTTCTGCCAACTTACATGAAATTTACTTCCGCCCTTGCGGAATTCAGGAAGAATGGGTCGTAGGCCTCTACCGTATGACTACTCAGGATGTCGAAGAAACTGTAAAATATTGGTCGGATGAATGGAGGCAGGCCGTTGAATTCGTTGCCGCGATGCCGCCCCCTGCTGCGCAAGAGAAATATAATTGTAAGGAAGCGACTGAGTAGAGGGATGATGAAGGTTCTCCAGAACCAGTGGCGAAGAAGCAGAAGGTGTCGCACTCCTCTGAGACCCTTGCCTTGGGGTTCGACCAGTACATGAAGGAGCAATTTCGCGAGCTGCGGACCTCTTAGGCTCACATCAGAAGTGCTCTGGACCTGCAACTCGTGGATTTGAAAGGTCTCGCAGGAAGAGTTGCACAGACCCATGCGCCAACATTCGGTTCGCAGGCGCCGCAGGCATCTACAAGCACCGAGCAAGTTGAAGTACTTGCAAAGAGGCATACTGTTGTTCACATCTCGCCTACAAGCATGACACTTCCGGATCCTTTGGCCGCACTGCAGGTAAGCGCTGTTGGCCCCGTTGAAATAAATTTGTCTTTGATTCCGATACAAACCTTGCAATTAGTGCAAGAGAAGGTCTCTATTGAGCTGAGAGCTCTAGATCTCTCCACATTCCATGCAAACCAAAGACTGCAATCGCAGGAAATAGAGCTGAAGGCAGGCTATAAGAACATCTCTGATCATCTTTCACTTTACGAGGCACAAGACACTGGGATAAGAAACGTAGTTGATGAAATCGCCAAGGAGCTGTCGGCCTGCCAGATTCAACCAGACCTTCCTCTGGTTGCGAAAGTGCAAATTATTGGCGGAAGGGTGAAAGCCCTAGAGAAGGAAATAGTTTCTATGGATGAGGACCATAGAACGCAGATCGCTGAGTTGGAAGCTCGTGTTGCAGCGCATCCTATAGATGATAGGCAGGAACAATTTGAAGCACTGCGCAGAGCTTCCACACAAATGAAGTGCAGAGCAGATGAAGCCGAGAACCTGATGACGCAAGCTATGGAGGCTTGGGATGAGCTTGAGAATCTCCCTTTCAAAGTCGGCCTTTTGGAACAAGTACAAGCAGCAGAACAGTCCCTAACTGTTCTGAGTGAAGAAGCTAAGGCCTTAGAAGGCTTAGCAAAAATGAGGAAAATGAGCGAAGTACGCAGAGTGCAACAACAACTGCACAAGATCAGAAATGAAGATGCTAATCTCACCAACAGCATTCGGCCATTTATGGATGAGTATGTTGAACTTGCTGCCCAAACCGAGGCAAATATCAAAGAATTTGTTGAATCTCAACAGTTGGTTGATGGCATAACTGAAGAAGAAGCCACTGCAGAAATGGTGCAGACAGCTGCGGAGTGCGTCGATGAAATGGACTCCGCTATTGCGCAGTGGAAGCAAGCATTTACTGCAACCAAAGCAAAGGTAGATGCACAAGTAAAGCGACCACACGCTAGTGCAAGTGGCTCAGGGACGAGCCACAAGTAAGTGTTAGGGGCCTATTGGAGCATAGGCCGCAGCTATAGTAAGGCTGCAAATTTTGAGGAAAAAGCACAAGTGTTGAAGGGAAAGTGCTAATTTTGAGTAAAAGCACCAATTTTGGGTAGAAGTGAACAGTGCGCAGTACGGCGCCAGATGGACGAGCTCAGTGCAGATTACGGGCCGGAAATCGCGGAGCTCATGCGCACACGTCAAAGAAGAGTGAATGTGGCCGAGTAGAAAGCTTAGCTACCACAATAAATGAAGCGGCAGAATAGAGGGCTCAGCTACCCTCATTAAGGCTAAGTACAGAAGTTATGGTTGCTCTGACCAAGGAAGAGCAACGGACCAAAGCATTGAAGGCGAAGGACAAGGAGCAATGAATGATGAAGCGGTGCCCATACCCGCAATCTGCACCAAAAATCATGGAGTCTGCAGGAAGCGGCAACGTGACTGCAAGCGATGCCTACAGTACACCTAGCCATGTCCGCGGTTAGGGTTTTGGGGAATACTGCTGGGAAAGGCCCACAGTTTTGTAAAGGTGCGACCCTCAGGGCCACCTATATATATATGTAATTGTAAAGGGAAAGAGTTTAGATTGTTAGAGGGATAGAGTGGTTAGAAGCTCATTGTAAGATGATGTTTGAGTTACAGACAATCTAAGTTGATGTCTGAGTCATTCTAATCTCTGTAGAAGAAGAGAATAGATCTAAGAGAAGGGATCCCAGCTGTGTGCGTGGAGTTTCCCAGAAAGATCTAAGGCTGCAGTTGTGTGCGCAGCGTATTGTGTAATTCCCAGTTTGAGTTAATACAGAATACAGTTCCCGCGAATGTGATTTCCCCGTGGAGGTGAACCACATAATTCTCGTTGTTATGATAATGTGTTGTGTGAATGCATACTTATGTTTTACTATCCATGTTTACATGAATGTATCGCTATCTTTATGAATGAACCTGTAGAGTAAATTCTTGAGCTTCCTTAGAAGTTAGACCTATGCATTATCGAAGGGGCCTGCAAGAACGCTATCACCGCAGCGCTTGAGGAGTGCATTGTTGCGTTGTGGCGCAAGGCCAGAAACGATACAGTATCGGACACAGTGGGTAATCACCTCGTGTGCAGGAGCGGAGATACCGCGCAGCTAGGCTGGTGAGCGTGAGTTTCAGCGCTGTCGCGCTGAGAGGTCTGCGGCAGAGTAAGATGTTCTGTTTTGAGGAATCCTCCCGGAAGAGAGAGGGGAAGATTGCAGTCTCCACGTCGCCTAGGTTAAGGAAGCATGATTCCTTAGCCCCCCCATAGCCACTTCGGGTGAGACTTTGGGCTGCTGCGCAGCTCATTGCCGAGAGGGCCAGTGCGCCAAGGGGTGTTTGTTGCTGCGCATCTTGAAAACCCGGGTCTGTCCAAAAAGCAGCCAACAAGAGCTCTCATCTCAACATTAGTTAATCACCATAATTCTAAGTGCTCTAGAGCATTACTACTCAACACTTACTCGATTAATAGTGCTCCATAGCTCACTTGCTCAATACTATTAAATCAATAGTCCTGGTGCTCCAAAGCTTATGCTCAACACCAATTAACTAGTACAAGTAGTCCAGATGCTCCAGAGCTCACTTGCTTATAATATTTAAATAAAAAAATATTAAAAATAGTTTAGGTTAGTTATTCAAAGCTCACTTGCTCAGCACCTAAATAAACAGTCTAGGTGCTCCAGAGTTCACTTGCTCAACACCTGTCAAAATGAATTAGCATTTGAAAAAAAACATAAAATAAAAGAAGCCTTTTTTTGGGATATTACATCCCTCCCTACTTAGAACAACATCGTCCCAGTGTTAGGGATTTCAAATGAGCCCTGAAATAAGGAGTGGTAGGCCTCTTTCATTGTAGTTTCATTTTCCCACGTGGCCTCTGTAGGACCAAAATTCTTCCATTGCACTCTCAGTTGAACAATGGTTCGCTTTCTGATTTGTACCTCTCTCTTGTCCAGTATATGAAGGGGTTCCGGCATAAATTCCCCTTCAGGTTTTACCTGTAATAATGACCAATCAATTACATGTTTAGTATCATAAACATATTTCTTAAGTAATGATGCATAAAAAAAATTGTGAACCTTCACATGAGCAGGAAACGCTAGTTCATAGACCATCGAGCCTTTCTTTGCTAATATTTCAAAAGGCCCACAAAATTTGGGAGCTAGCTTCCTGCATTTTCCCAAGCTCAATGAGCTCCTTTTTTTTTTTACTTTTAAGTAAACATGTTCTCTAATTTGATACTCTTTGCATTTTATTTTTCTATCGGCATAGCTTTTCTGTTAGTCTTGTGCTTCTTTTAGATTCTGTTGTACCTAGGTAACCGACTGTTCCAAATATTTTAATAGATCTGTCCCTAACATGAGCTGGTCCACTGGGCTATCCCAAGTTACCGATGTTCTTCATTTTTTGTGGTAGAGCACTTCAAATGGGCACATCCTGGTTGAGGTCTAATAACCGTTGTTGTATGCAAAATCTGCAAGATGTAAATATTCTTCCCATTTGGTAGGGTTATTAATCACATACATTCTAAGCATATCTTCTAGTATTTGATTCACATGTTCTGTTAGTCCATCCGTTTGTGGATGATAAGCAGTAATAAAATTTAATTGTGAATTTCCAATCTATAAAATAATGATCTCCAAAAGTTACTTGTGAATTTTGTATCTATATTAGATATGATGGCTTTAGGTATTCCATGTAGTTGGAAAATTTCTTTTAATAAAATATATGCGATGTGAGCATCTTTATAAGTAGAATTTACCAGAATGAAGTGTGTGGCTTTGGATAGTTTGTCTACTACAGCCATAATAGAGTCATTATGTTTCTTGCTTTTCGACAGACCTGTGATGAAGTCCATGCTAATCACCTCCCATTTCCATTTTGGAATGGGAAAAGGTTGAAGTAACCATGTTGGATGTTAGTGCTCAGCTTTAACTAACTGACATTCCTGGCATTAGGCAATGAATGGTGCTAAATATGTTTTTAACTTTGGCCAGAATAAGTGCTTATTTACCACTGATATCATTTTCTAATATCCCGGATGTTCGGAATAAGGATCTGATGGAATTCATTCAATATTTCAGATCTGATATCCCCACTCTCAGGAACATCAATTCTATCTTTAGACCAAAGTAGCCCTGATTCGTCGATTTTATATTCTTTATGTTCTGTAAATAACCTGTTTTCTTGTATTTTCTGGAGAATTTTGACATAGAAATTATCACCTTTACTTATCGTTCTTATTTTTTCATGTAAGTCAGAACTCATTTGACTTACTGTTACCTTATAAAGTAGATGGATTCTGTGACTTAAGGCATCCGCAATTTTATTCTCTTTTCCCTTGATGTGTTTTAGTTCAAAATTATATTCGTTGAGGAAATCCAACCACCTAGCTTGCCTAGCATTTAGGTTTGGTTGATCAAAAAGATATTTCAAGCTCATATTGTCAGTATTTAGGAGAAATTTATTCCCCATGAGATAGTGCCTCCACATTTTCAAGGCATGGATGATGGCAACTAACTCAAGATCATGTGTTGTATAGTTTTTCACGTGTTCCTTCAACTTCTGTGATTCATAACATATCACAAATTCATTTTGCATAAGAACTCCACCAAGTCCTTCCGTTCTTGCGTCTGTGACAATAACAAAATCTGCATTGGGATCCACAATCCTCAGTATTGGTGTAGTAGTTAATAATTGTTTTAGTTCTAAAACAATTCTTCGCATTTAGCTCTCCATAAGAATTTGGTTTCCTTTTTCTGTAAGGTTGTCATGGGGCATGCAATCCGGGAGAATTTCTCAATGAACTTCCTATAATAACCCGCTAATCCCAAGAACAATCTGATGTCTGTGACACAAGTAGGTGAATTCCATTCTTCCATAACCTTGATCTTTTCTGGATCTACGACAATACCTTCCTCAGAGATAATGTGGCCTAGATACTGTATTTGGGGTTTACAGAAGTCACACTTACTAAATTTAGCATATAGTTGATGTTCTCATAGGACTTGCAATACAATCCTGAGATGTTCTTCATGTTCTTCCTCACTTTTAGAATATATTAATATGTCATCTATGAATACTAGTAGAAATTTATCCAGGTACTTACTGAAAAATGTTGTTCATCATGCACATAAAATTTTATGGTGCATTAGTTAGTCCGAAGGGAATTGCTACAAAGTTACTCATGGTGACCATACCGGGTCCTAAAAGCGGTCTTGTTTATGTCTTCGTCTCAGATCCTTACTTGATGGTATCCGGATAATAAGTCAATTTTAGAGAAGATTCTTGCTCCTCCAACCTGATCAAATAGATCATCTATCTTGGGGAGTAGATATGTGTTCTTTATAGTTAACTTGTTTAGTTGTCAGTAGTCAATTCATCTAAGGGTAAAATGTTTAAATTTTCCTCGGTTTGGAAACCGTTAATGTCAATCTTGCAACTTTTAATAAGCTTTGAAATCTTTATTTTCGTACCTGTGGCTAATTGTACCAACCATGGCTTACTATGTTTATCTTTGTTTAATTTGCAATTTTTGACAACTTTAGGGGAAACATAACTATGACAAGCTCCTAGATCAATTAAAATGGAAATAGTTGTAGTTGATGTTTTACCTTCTATATTGACCATGGTAGATTGGTTGTCTTCATGTCTGCCTTCTAGGGTAGCACAAATCCTGGGTGTCCATTCCATGTCTTCCACGGTTGCTTCCTCTTGTAAGTTATTTAGAACTCTAGTGGTTGTATTCATGAAATCTTTGTATTTATGGGATCCTTGACATCCCTAACATATTCCTTGTATCGATGATGCTCTAGCTCCCCTATCCATTGTTGGATTATTAACACTTTGTGCTAGCATATTTGACTATGTCCCGAACTTGTTGAAATTTCAGTTAGTCGAAAAACTGTTTTTTTTCTTTCGGTAAGGACGCTCTAATACTATCTTTATTCTTGTTTGTGTTCTCAATCCATTTTTTGTTGTGTTGATAGCAGAGTCTAGCTTTGTGTAAGGCTACCTCCAATGTCTTGGGTGTATCAAATTCAATTTTATCTCAGTAAAAAGTAGGAAGCTATTGTATTTTTACCTTATCATCCTTGACATAGGGTAAATAGTGTAACAGTTCAAGGACTTTGTTGATCAAAGAATCCATGGTAAGGGAGTTCATTTGTAGCTCGTGGAATTCCTTTATCTTCTTATCGAAAAATCTTTCTAATAGGTATTTCTCTTGAAATACTTTTCTAAATATTCTCCATCTAATTATTGTCTTCCTCGGTTTCTTGGTGTGTCACAAATATTGCCACCATCAGGCAGTTTTTCCATTCATATTGTGTATGTCCAAATGAGCCTTCGTTTTGCTAGAATACTTATGTACTTGTTAGTACTTGTTCATCCCTAAAATCCAATCTTCAGCTTTCTCTCTTGAATCTAAGTCTCCTTCGAAAGTTGGAGCCTTGATTTTCCCGAACTCTCCTTGCAAATAGTCATCTCTCTTGTGTTCTTCTTACGAGGGGATGATAAATAAGAATCATAAGAATCTCCATAGTCATAGCCCATGGTATTGGATGAGTCAGAATGTTTGGAAACTCCTCATGTTTCTTAAATTCTAGACTATTGGTCCTCTTTCTATGGTGTTGTTTACCCATAGATCTATTTGCTGAGTGTGTTGTTTGTCTATGGTTTCTCCTTCCAGTTAAGGGGTTTATCCTTCCGGTTAAGGTTTGCAACAGTGCCTCATTCACTTCATGTTTTTCTTGTATCTCATTTATGTTATCATCTTTGAAACTTCGAAATTCAGCTTGCAGGCTATGTACTGTTTTCAATAGTTCAGAAGCTTTGATTGTCCCGAGACTGTCATTCAGCTCTATTATCAGCTCCTCTTTCTGAGGTGGTGAGTTCAAGTTTCCATGATGACTGTCATCTCTTTCATCATTCATGATATTTTCCTATTCTGAAAAAAAAATA
Organism: Larix kaempferi; assembly: GCA_027924585.1. Lineage (NCBI taxonomy): Eukaryota > Viridiplantae > Streptophyta > Pinopsida > Pinales > Pinaceae > Larix > Larix kaempferi. The sequence goes on along the minus strand of BSBM01000493.1, from coordinate 12,247,142 downwards.
TTCAATGTGCAAAAAATTAGATTTATTAGTTTACTAATTTTAAATTTGCAGCGGTTAAGTAATTGAGGTCATAGGTCTCGAGTATTTGAATTTGGGCTTGGATACCACTTGTAATGTCTCTCAAAATACACCCTAAAAAAAATTAAAAGGGTCTAATTAGTCGTAAAAATACATGATTATTTAAATTAACTTTAGCACTTAGTAATTATTGGTAACTACACTTGTTTGCTTCTCGAGTGATTTGTTACTCTATTATCGTCAATGTATTGTTTTGACATGTCGTCTTTAACTCGAATTTGACTGGTTTGTATGTGATTGTTCCCACTAATGTATTGACATATTTTCAAAAAGAGACTATCTATCTTACTATGATATTTACCCATAATTGCGCGACCTAGTCTTTTAACTTGTTCTAAGTCATAATGATGATAAAAGTATGTTTACTATAAGTGTTCAATGCTTTGTTTTTACATTATTTTTCTTACATTGGAATTACCTTAATGATGGTTGTTTTCTCTATGGATGGATTTCTTATCCATATCCCCCTGATTTTTACTTAGCTTTTACAAGCTAACATTATCTCTTTCTTTTATCTTTGCAGGTATTTGGTTTGACCCGTGCTATGCCTTAAGGCGTAAGACTAGTTTATAATACATCCTAAGTTCTCTAACAATTCAAATTTTATACTATACTATAATACAAAACTTATGGACAAGGCTCTATAGAAAGTCCAAGCCTTAATCATTGGTCATTCCATGTCCATTCATAATGAAGGTGTTGTGATGGCTTAAGGATTTAAACATTGAGCTTATGTGAGTGAAATACCATGAACAATTGCGCCTTAGTATTAACGTTGGGGGTTATGAAAAAATTGAATCTATACAACCACGCGATGGCATGGGAGGTAGGTTCATATTCAATGCATCCCATGTGATGGGAAAATATGAAGCGAATGGAAAACCTCCATGCTAGCATAGCATTTATGTTTACACAAGAGGTAGGGTTTTCTCCTTTCATGCCCTGTCGGAAGGTTCATTTGGTCTTTGTTATTTTTTCTATAGGAGAGGGAAGTCGACGGATTCCTCTTTGCTCCATTTCTGGAAAAAACTTTGCATAGAACCAGAGCTACGCTCTTGATCTCAATTTTAATCTCATGGGTTTCATTGGAGGCATCTTCGTGACAGTGAAAGTCTCGCTCTCACCCAGGTATCAATCTGCTTCAAGTGTAGGCTCTGTTTGTTTTTATGCAACTCTATATATATATCGATACTAATATTTGTGACCTGTTTTATGTGTGTGAGGCTTTGTACGGGCATGTTATATCTTGGAGCTGCCACACTTTGCATCTAAAAGTTGGCTTTAAGGGTCCAAGTAAGCTCATGGCTCTCTATGGATTCGCTTTCATACTACCGGTTTGGTTGTGCTTTCAGTGGAGAGAAAAGGGGTTTTTAGCAAGCAATCGATTTCTTAGCAGGGTTTACTCTGTTTTCGATTTATTTTTGTAACTCATCCCCACTGAGGCTTTTACTATGTAACTCAGATATTTGAGGTATAGCATTTGACTACTAGTTCAGACCAATGCTTATGGTTTTAAGTAAATATACTAAGCCTTTCAAGGCATTCAAATATTCCTGGGTTTGCGTACTGTGTTGTGAGATAAATCACTCATGCTTTTGTCTTGTAGATTATTATTTATTTGGACTCTGTTTTTTTTCGTTTCTCTGCAAATCGCATTTTCCTTGTAAATTATTTGTGGCCCTTTTCCCAGGGCATATATCCTCTGTTTTAATTATTTACTATGTATTAAATGCTATGCTTGATTCATTTTATTACTATATTTACGTTTGATTTCGGTGTATGCAATTGTATGAGAAAATTTGGGTTTGATGATTTGATGATTGTGGAAATTTTAATTTATACAAGATTTTATCCCATACCATTTCCTCTATGTTTATGTACTTATGTTTGAGTGTGTGCCACGCTTGCAATGAATCTTTCACTTCTTGCTCAGCTCGTGAGTTGGTCTCAAAGGGGTTTGATCCCTGGTCGAATGCTTAAGCATGATCCTGTCTTTCTTTTGAAGGAAAATGTGAACCCTCTTGATTTTAGTTTAGTTGTAACGTAGACTCTGACTTGGTTGAGTGTCTGTGACTTTTACAAGTCGTGTAACACTCAACTCTAATGCCGATGGAATCAATCTTTCGATTGATGACCGAGGTCCTTTGAATTGATATGCATAACATGTAATTTGGTTTCAAAAAGATTAAATCTGTGTTAAAACAAACTATCGTGATTACCGTGACTCTTTGGGTGTGTGTGAATCAGCGTGAGATCCCTTATGTTTCGAGGTTGAATTTTGTAGAGTTATACTTGGTATGATTTTTGCATGAAATAAAAGGAGTGATTGATCTCTATTTGATTGATATGATATGTTATGGTTTTTAAATAATGAACTTTGGTTTAATGTGCTTTTTTACGATTACTAATTGGTTTATTTAATATATATAATTTATAAATGTATATTAAATGACCTATATAGGGTTTAGGGACTTGGTCCCAGAATTTGGTTCTAGGATTCTCTCTCTATATAGGAAAAATGGGAGGTTTGTCCTTAGGCTAACAGCTTACAATATGATAGGTAACTATGGTATGGAATTATAAACAATGCTAGGAATTAAAAGAAAACCCATGCATCATGGCTAACTAATTATACCAATGACTGTATTCAAAGTTATAAAACAATTATTGCAGCCTATAAAATAGATCTGTATATTTAATTTGAAAATATAACAATTATCATAATTAATTCAACAGGAATAGATTTTTCCACTGATTTACCCAATCTGATTTTTATGAGCAGACTTAACATATTTGTAAATAAGAAATCATAGCATGTAAATTTCCTTTCGATAAGAATATTACATGAACAAATTTAGAATATAAAGAGGATCGATTCAGATCTATAAAAATATTCTTTAAATTAACAGTAATAACATAAAGATACTTATCAGTCCTTTATTTTCATTCTGACTGACATGGAAACCGCAATGTTCCACCCAATCGTAGACCTCAAACCATTCCTGGTTTGTTCAACAGTCACCCTCAAGCCGAACCGAGCATGACAAGAGCTAGAAATACTAGGGTAAAATTTTATATCTCCTTTACTAATGGCAGAGTAGTCACAAGGTCTGTTTACCAACCATTGGTGTAGATCTTGTAAAATAATTTCCCCTAATGTTCCCACAGCCCAATTTCTTGGACACACCAAATATCACACAATTTGGTAATCTGAGCGCTCAAAGATCCACGACTGACCATCCAATGAACTTGGAATCACTTTCCCCTTGCAAGGTTCTCTCTCTGCTACTTATAATATTTCATGAGGAAAAAGGCTTCTAGGATTTAGGTTTAAATCACTCAATTTAGTTGTTAGACACACTGACTATTTTGTTTTTGTCTTTAATTAATAATTTAGTTTATTTTTAACTCTCACAATTTATTTTATCTTTATTTAATAAAAAAATAGGATTTTTACTCATCCTAACATCTAGTTGATCTTAGTTATCAACTACTCGACCATTCTAATCTCTTGCATGCTCGGTCCCTCTTTGAGTGGTAGTCCCAGTCAAACTAAAAATAATAAAGTAGATAATAATAATTTATTTTAATAATAGTTTAATGGATCACTGATGCTCGAGAGCTCTCATCTCAACATCAGTTAATCACCATGAGTCTAAGTGCTCCAGAGCATTAATGCTCAACACTCACTTAATTAATAGTGCTCTAGAGCTCAATTGCTCAACACTATTAAATCAATAGTCCTGGTGCTCCAAAGCTTATGCTCAACACCAGTTAACTAGTACAAGTAGTCCAGATGCTCCAGAGCTCACTTGCTCAACATCTTTTAATAAAGAAATATTAAAAATAGTTTAGGGGCTATTCAAAGCTCACTTTATCAACACCTAAGTAAATATTCTAGGTGCTCCAGATTTCACTTGCTCAACGCGTGTTAAAATGAATTAGCATTTAAAAATAAACATAAAATAAAAGCAGTTTTTTCTTGGGATATTACACCATGAGACAATGAACAAGCATATAGCAAGCAAGATATTTTGTATCAATCAAATCCAAGTTAAAATCCCGGCATCCAGATAAGATCCAAAATTATAGGGATCAAGAGATTGCTTGAGATTTGATTGAGATGGCACAAGACCTAGGCAAAAAAACTATAAATTGATGCATTGAGATAGCACAAGATGTTGTGTAGTGCATGGAGATATTGTTGCTAAGAGGGAAATTTTTTGAGTATTTTTCTTTTTTTTTTATTGAAATTTCATCATTAGATCTGCTACAGACTCTCGGAGAGAGAGTACTGCGTTCATATTTTGCTTAGCTAGTTCAGTTGCACATGGTGGTGATCCAGCTTGGGGGTGAAGTTGGGCTAGCATTTTTTTTGTCTTATTCTATGGTTGGGAGGAACTGAACAACTCCAGGTGTTTTTCACTATTATTTTCAAGTAAGTACATTCCTATGGTGTGGGTTCATAAATTTATCAATGGAATTAAAAACATTTTTCTTGGAATGGTTGTTGTTTTTCCTTCTCAATATATGTCGTGCACCATGCCGCCAGATTTTATATTCTGTTAAATATACTGTAAAAGAAAAATGATGGTTGACGGATTCTATTTCTTATGTGATTGAAAGCAATACTCATATTGACTTAGTTGATAGCTCTTCGATCTCATAGAGTTATATTTATATATTTTAACTTTTAATACAAAGTTCGGACCTTTACCCGTATACAAATATTATATAAAACCGGCCTTTGTATTTTTGTTTTAATGTATACATGTTACACATTATTTATTATTACGGAGTTGGATCTCTACCAGCATAGATCCATCTTAAACCCGTATCTATCAAGCACCGACAGGGATCCAATTTATTGAAGTGTATTTCTTTTTTTAAATTTAAACTCAAGAAATTTGATCTCTCTTGATTGATAGATCCGGGTTTAAGTTTTAAGTTTTTATTTTATAAACGAACATCTATTTTTTAATTAGTTTTCATAATATTTTTTATTTTATGAGACGACATAATTTTTTTTAATTATTTTGTTAGTAACAAACATTACATCACACACGTTACAACATCTCCCCCATTTATGCGAAGTTTAAACACACGTTACAACATTTATGTCCAATGCTAAAACCTATGCGAAGTTTAAATAAAAATCTTTGTGATTTATCATAGTCATATAGTGATCGGATGAATTGATGAAATGTTAATACAATACGGGGTTGTAGATTAAAAATCGATTCTCTGTGGGTTATACAGAATTAAATCGTTATATCCTTCTTAATATAAAGATTTAATTCATGTTATCATTGTACAAATTATTTTGAGATTAAGAAATTGGTTTAGAATCCCTGATGTTATATTGGAGTTAATAAACTATGAAATCGCGTAGTCCATTGGATGTAGCTTGGGTGGTTGGGAGGAATGATTGTTACCCTCCCCACCTAGGTTCAATTCTTGTAAGTGACATGATGCTTTTGTTGAGCCCCTATGTATTGACTAGCTTTCATTAATTCCTTCAGAATAAATCACTTAATCACATAGATCGAATCTCTATTAGCATTAGAACAATCCATGTTATTACTAGTTAATTGATACCTATGTGATCTTACAAAGTTTAAATACCATGTAAAATTTTCTTACCCCTGAGATCGGATCTCTGACTCATAAATAAAATGGATTCTGTTGACTTTGTAAAATATAGATCATTTCTTAATACCGAATGAAATCATTGTAAAGTTATATACTAAGAGTAAGTTGTTTATGTTGGAATGTAAGATGTACAGAATATATTAGGATATATGTTAGAGTTGTGTTATATGGTCATTTTTTTGATGTATGGATAGAGTTAATATATACTAAGAGTTTGAGAATTTAGATAAAAACATAGGTTAGAGTTGTGTTATATGGTCATTTTATGATGTATGGATAGAGTTAATATATACTAAGAGTTTTTAGATAAAAACATGTGTAAGAAATTATCGTATTTTATAAATGGAAAGTGTTGTAGTTATAAGTATATTTTCAATGCATTTGATTAGGATGCATTATAAAGATTATTTAAGTAGTTATATTATAGAAAAAGGTTGTGTGTTTTATTTAATTTTGAAGAAACTATATAAGGTATTAGTTCTCTAGTATAAGAAAAAATTTTAAATTGTTTTAGTATTTATGGGTTGTTACAAATAAGTTATTCGTTTTCCATGATTAGTTGCACAAATTCTTGTTATCCATGAGTTATTCATGCATTCATGCATCAACTATCGATTATCCATGCCTAGCTACCAATTATTTTTTATGTTCTTTTTTTATAATTGTTTATTTTGAATTTGGAATGACTGCCATAAAATCAATTTGAAAAGTACACTTGTCTCATCCTCATGTAATTTACATTTAGGAAAAGCACAGGTGCTAGTCCAGCCCAAATTCTAAGATATAAGCACATATCTATGTAAATGTTACTTATTAACTAGTATCTTTATTTTTGTTATATTACACAATATTTGCAAATTTCAAAAAATATAATTTGTAACAGTGCATTACCATCAGTGGTGGTTCTTCTTTGATGTAATAAGATTATTTGAGGTATTTATTTTATAAATATTATTAATTAATGTCTATAATTATTTCATTTTGATCTTGGGTCTTTTTGTTTAATTGTATATAGTATATACATTATATTATATTAAAAATTTAATAGCATGCTTTCTTTAATATTGTATAAATTGTTTTTTTATTTAAGTTTATATTGAAATTTTGTTTTTGTTTCTTAATTTTTTTTTTTAATTTAGTTTAAATATTTGAAAACAAACATCAATTTTTTTTATTTTTAAAATTTATAATTTATAAATTTTATAAATTATAATCATAAATTTTATAAAAATAAAATTGATGAATTATTAATTTATGTATTTTATTTTTTTGTCTTCTAATTTATCTAATAAACACAAAGAATGAAAATCCATTTTAACTTTATATTTTTAAATTTCCATTTATTTAAATATATTATCTTTAGTTACATGGTCACTTTATTCTAAATTCCTTTCCATAAATAGTACATAATCACTTTGTTATAAATTCCTTTAATGATTGATGACATAAATTCCTTTAATGATTGATGAAATGTTACTATAGTGAAATTTGAAGTGCTTAAGTGGTACATGATAACTTTGTTATAAGTTATGCGTATGATGGCAGGTTGATAAGGTGAAATTTGAAGTACTATGAGTTAAGTGGTTTGGGTGTGATAAAGGGTTTTCATTTTCGTGAAAGAATAATAAAAATATTATAAATTTGTATATTTATATATTTATATATAATGAAGTTATATAATTAAATATTTTAATATGTTAAAATTGATAATTATAATTAAAAAATGTACATCATATTTAAAAATTAAAAGTGTTATATTAAAAAGAATTACAAAATAAAATATTTAAAAAGTTAATAATATTGAGAAAAGAAAGTGTTATGGAAGTAAAAGGATTTACTTTTGTATTTTTAACACCTTCAACAATATTATTAATATATTGAGAAATTAAAAAAGAGTAGTCTATTTTAGTAATAAAGTGAGATGTATTGAAAAAAAATATTAACCATGTAATTTTTCAAAATATTTATTATAATTAAAAATATTGAAAAAGTTAATAGTATTTTTAACATAAAATAGTGATGTAATTTATTTAAAAACTAATGTATTATGAAAATAAATTATTCAAAATTTAAGAAAAATATCGAAAAGTTTTACAATATTATTAATATATTAAAAAGGAGTAGTCAAAATTTTCAAATGAGATTCATGTTTGTCTATTTCCATATTCTTTTGTAACTACTGAACTATTTTTTCTTCCTTGAAATTCACAGAGAAAGATGTCACTGAAATATTTAGATTTGAAGTTGAGGAGGAAGAAGTTTTAGTGAGTGTTATGATCTTGGCTTTCAACCTTGATCATTCCTCCGCTAAGTATTTGCCTCTTTTGTTGTATTAACATGTCCATTATGATTGCATACTATGATACTTGATGATGTTCTAATTCATGGGTTTTGATTGTGACAGAGAAAATTGGCGTCATGTTCCCATTGATAAGGTCATCTTGGTGTCGAAGAAACCTACAAATTTATTGTATGTCTCTCTAGCAATAGGTTGTGTTATGAAATTCCATATTGCTCAACAAAATTGAAGTTCAACTCCTCTTAAACCAATCATTATGTCCTTACATAGAAAAATCAAACAAAATTCTATGCAACTAAGGAGTTGAGAGGGCCTTTCCCTCAAATTTGAGACCCCTTTATCCAAAAGGATGTGCCACAACTTACACCAAGCATAGAAAACCCAATTTGGAAATTGTGTAGGCCCAAAGCCTAGATTCCATGTCCCAACTTCCATTATGCAAAGACATATGTGAACAACCAATAAATTCAATTGAGATCTTTTGTCCCAATCAATCCTAGAATGGGTGACCATCAGGGTGCTAAGGAATGGAATTATGGGCCATGAGATTCCCTAATCGAACTGACTTAGAGTGCAACCCTCTTAACCATACAATTTTATGAATTCCATGAATACCATCAATTGCATATTGAGCATCATAACTACAAGCTTCATAAACTATAGTTCGTAAGCAAACTACTAATGTAAGACCAATTCCACAAACCTAGAAACAATTCCAATTGCTATTGCAAGAATTAACCTGGGTGGCCAAGACTTACATTATAATGTCATAATTTAGCATAAGAACCAAACCCATTCCTTACCTATGAGTAGAGCTCAATATCCCATAATCAACCACGAGGAAAATCTCCCATTATGGAAGTTTTGAGGTCTAAAATGGGCCTCCTAAGGGAAATAAAAAAGTAAGAGTTAAAATAATAAATAAGAATTCTGAATTTTGGAAAGGAAAAATAAAAACTACTTTTCTTATCGTATTTTTGACATATATCCTTATTGGTTTACTCAAATTTCAAGTTTGGGAACTCATTGGATGTATAATTTAATTACACATCCAACTCATACCCACATGGCATACTTTTGAGGCACCCATGGCCTAAAAAATGAAAAATTCAATAAAACAACGTATTTTAATACATAAAATACATTTTTTATTGAATTTTTTGTTTTCCATGTTATGGGTGCCTCAAAAATATGTAGTGTGGGTATACATTGGATGCGTATTTGAATTCCACATGCAATGAGTATCCAAACTTGAAATTTGGGTAAATCAATAAGGAGATATGTCGAAAATACAATAAGAAAAAATAGCTTTTCCTTTTCCCTCGAATTGTTTTTACAAATTTTACCCCCATGGTTAACATCATCATCTTGAATCCTATTGGTTCTTATAAAGTGAATTTTGATGATACATTTTTTGTTTTGAGACCCATTTTTGACCTCAAAACTCCCCTAATGATGAGTTCAAATTCCGGAAAGATCAATTAACTATGGTATATATGGAGGCATAACTCTTATTGTTATGTCCCTCCTCCTATTAGATGAGTAAAGGTTGATGCAACATTACCTCTTCATAATGTTTATGAACATGAAATTTGAAATGTGATAGGACCTAGGGGATGGGTACATATAATATCTCCCCAATTTTCATAATGTTTCCTTCCTCCAACCTTGATTCTAGGTTGGCATGACAATCTGCGTTTTTGTTTATGGTCCTTGGGATATAAAGAAATTGAATCTCCTCAATCCCATGAATATCTCTCCTACTTCGGGAAATGATTGCCATCCTTTGGGGAATAGTTATTATTCATGAATTGGATAACGACTTCAAAGAATCCTTAAAGAACATCAAAGTTCTTATGTCTAAAGAGATTGCAACCTTTATTCCTTCAATAGTAAGCCTCTACCTAATTGTGGAGATTAGGGTGGGATTTGATCCACTTATGTCTTTATGAATCATGACATCATTTTAATAGAATATTTTTGTGCGTAACCACACATTCAACCATTACATCAAGGTGACCCATGACTCTAGAAATAAACCTTACAAGAATTGACATTACATATTGGTAAAAGAAACCATTACTCTTCACCAATAGATCAAACCCCTTAGACATTACCAACAATATTATTATATTGACAAGTAATTTAATTTATTAAAAAAATAAAATATCATAAAAAATTTAAAAATATATTTTTATTTATTTATTTAAAATTGTAAACAATATTATTGAAATTATTGAAATCACCAACAATATTATTATTATTAACATATTGAAAACCAGTAATCTAATTTATAGATAAATTGAAATGTTATTAAGAATATTGAAAAGGCCAACAATCTTATTAACATATCGAGAAAGAGTAGTTTGATTTATTAAGAAAGTGAAAGAATTTATTCTTGACACGTGATTTTTGAAAATGTGTACTGAATATTATTATGAATATAGTAAAGAAGATCAACAATATTAGTAACATAATGAGCAAGAGTACTCTAGTTGATTTGTGAAAATATGTACTGAATTTTATTACGAATATTGTAAAGGCCAACAATATTATTAACATATTGAGGCAAAGTACTCTAGTTGTGAAAGTGAAGTGTAATGAAAGTGAAAGAATTTATAGTTGATATATAATTTGTTAAAACAAGAGTTACGAGTGGCAATGTTTGTGACAACATATGCTAGAGGTAAGAAAATGACATTATAAATCATGCAAATGTTATGGACATTATGCTTCCTAATTAGCCCCCGATACTTGGAGCGGTACGGTGCCATTTTCTGCTATGGCTAAAATCTTTGGATCATAGTTAAATAAAAAGTGCTCCACCCTAATACAAAATGTATGAAGTATGATTGTCTGCTTTGGTCGTTGCAGCAGCTTAACTCATTACAGTAGGTGCTCAGATCAGCCTCAAGAATCGAAAAAGATGGACATATTTGTAATAGATTCCATTCATCATGACAACAAATTGCTCACAACAGCATTGCTTATTGCATATTTGTGATAAGTAGTAGTTCTCAGTAATTGCATTTAATCAAGCAGTTCAACAATTAAGGAAATTTAACCACATCCTATAAATCACTATTTGCTACTGTAATTGTAATACATATCACCAAACAACATATGCACTTACTGGCAATCGTATCACCAACTAGAATCTCCACTTACTAGCGATTGCTAGTTCACACCCAGTCTTCTCACTATCTTATGAAGTCACTCACTTTGTAGTGTCTTTAGTGCCACTTACCTCATAGAAGGCCATTTTGGACATATTGTGTAGACCAGAGCTAAGCAAGCCGAAATAATACAAAGTCCCCATCTCATGTTAACCCTACCTTCCTATTATTACAGATCCTGAATGAGCCCATCTCCTTATTATTACATATATCCCTATTCTTTGTGTTTTGTTTGAAATATATTTAAACAAGGATAGCATGTTTCTTTGGCAATTATTTAGACAAGGCTGGAGCTAAAACAAAGGATATTTGCATGTAAATGAAGTAGTGTCTTACCTGCTAGGAATTATTTACATCAAAAGCAAATTTCTTCCAGAAAAATCGTAAGACATGTGATGAATAAAAGGACAAAACAATAGTCTTTGTAGTGAAGCTCGATGACTTGGTAAAATCCAAATCTACGCTTATCATACCACGAAAATGAGACAGGGTTTTTGATATGTTGGATAAAATTTCAATTAAATTTACATAAAATGCATCCCAATACATCATAAATTATGATCAATACTAACATGAGTTTGGGACCATGAAAGGTTCAAGATATCATCGACATGACCTTCAGAAGAACACAATGACTTTTCTAAATGCAAGAATATACTCTCCGACAACAAAGCAGAGTCAATGGTCAAGCTCTTTCCACCATAGGTGACCTTTCCTCTTTTCTTTTTATCCACAAGGATTTCAATATGCATGGAAAGAAACTCTGGTGAACTATTGATTGTAGCATAGGTATTATTAGAGACACTATCATCTAGTTTAATCACAAATGCATCAAATTTTCATTATGGTTCCACCATGACCTGCCACACATAAATGATGCAGTCCTGACCAACAATGGCAAGATAATGGCCATCCAAACTGAACTTCATTGTCCAAATGGAGCCTTGATGAGCTTGAATTTCTTGACACATGTAAATTTTTGTTAACTCCTTGCACGACTTGCCATATTGGCTCACTTTCGTCTGTTGTGGTATATGCAGCGGAATATCCTGGCTATCATCTATGGCGGGACTGGATCTCAGTCCCCCCTTTTCAAAATAAGTGTCCCTCTCATTGTTTCTCTTCTTATCTTTGGTACCCCAAATTGTGTGGGCAACAACCTTGATATTTTTTAACCAAACCCATTTATTTTTTGGACTTGAAACTAGGCCTTCCATTAGATTCAGGATCCTCTTTATCCTATGCTCATTCCACACTTTCCTACCGCATGAGTTCTTGGAAAATAGGAGAATGCCCAACATCCCTCTCAAACTCCTCCATGGTTAGTTTCTTTCCAGTTTCCATATCTTTTAGTTTGTTCCACGTGCCATCTTCACCTAACTCATTCAGAACAAACTCTTTTCCATTATCTAGATTCTTTATCTTGCAAAAAAACCCTCTATTGTTATTTTTGTAAGAGATAATGCTAATGCCATCCATCTTAGCTTGTTTGGAATTAATGCCATCCATCTTAGCTTGTTTGGAATTGCCTGATTGTAATAGGTCCTTTTTTTCCATTGTAGTGGCAATAATTGAAGATGCCCTGACAACGCCACCAAGGGGCAGCTTGGTTGGTATGGTAACTCAAATATTAAAATGTGGATTACCTAAAACTACCCCATAATTATTTAAAAGTCTCTAAATTACAATGCCTTTAAATAAATTTACAGAAGAATGGCACTTACCACCTTCTTTAAGCCACACCTGCATTGGATTTGCACCATCTGACCGAAACCTCGCTATGCTCTAGGCTGATTCTAAAGGCATTGTTCTTGAAATATTGTCACAACAAACAAATCTGCACATGTCCCCTAGCGGTCTTTGTCTCATTCTAAGATTCACATCACCATAGAACCCCCGCTAAAAGTAAAGTACTCCATCATTCTCAGCGATCAGTGAAACTAAATGAATTGGGAGTTTTTGACAAATTTAAAAGGCGTTGATTCCCAGCATTGGTGTGGAGATGACTTGCATCACTGGGAAGTGGTTGGAGAGGGATCACCACGAACATAGGAACCCTTCCCCAACTCCGAAGAATTACAAATTCCTTTCATGCATCCGTGTATACGTGCCCTCCTAGAATGCTTAGTAATTACTTTGCATTAAAATTCGAATGGTCATTGGTTTCCAAGGTTTCATCCATTCACATGCACCTGCAGCTGGATAACAACACCTATACTGGTCAATTGAGTGTAGATCGGGTGGTTGGGAGGAATATTGTTATCCTCCCTGCCCAGGTTCAAATCTAGCTTGGTGACACTTGCTCCTTGGAGCCGAATGATTGTAATTCAAAATATCTTGATTCTCCAGAATATCAGGTATTGACCCTCTTCCGATGGATATAGCCCTCTAACAAATGGTGAACCATCATTTTAAAAAAACAACGCCTACACTTATAACGATGTCATCCCATAAATAAACAAAACAAAAAAAGATAGATAATACGGCTCAAAGCTTAAGAATGGAACTTGGTATGTGACAAGATAGGCCTTCCATACCCCTCCTCGCGTACAACCCGACCCTCCAAATTACCTCTCTTGCGGTACAGTGCATTCATTCATGATGATGCAACCAACGACAAATGTAGAGCAGTTTCCTTGCTACAAACTCCAAGGCATTTGATCAAGATTTAACCATAGAAAAACATTGCACATTGAAAAAATCAAATTTGCACCCATCAACTAATACATGGAAAATGGTTCCCTAGTGTCATATGCATAATAATAATATTGAAAGGGTTAAAAATATCATTAAAATGTGCATTACTTATGTTGAGAAAGAGTACTTTAAGAAAATGAAGTGCGATGAAAAACTTTAGTGTTATATTTTTTAAATTGTAAATATTATTATTAAAAAATTAAAAAATAATAATATTTTAATTTATTGATAAAATAAATATTGAGAAATTAAAATATAAAAAAATTATTTTTATAATTTTAAAAATTATATAATATTAATAAAAATGTTAAAAAAGTAAATAACAAATAAAATAAAATATATGTAAAAAGCGGTGTTAAGAATAGAAAATTTTTAGAATTAATTATTGATATTTGATTTAGAAAAATGTATGTGTTTAAGGTTGATATTATAATAAGCTTTTATAACGTATAGGATAAAAGACAACCAAAACGCCCTGTTTTTTCTATGATTTTGGGATAAAAACCGGTTAAAATTCTTGCAGGAAATTGCTATTTTGGTATTTTGGGGATTTTAGTAATTGGGATTGCCTGTTTCTACACTAATTGTCCAATTTTAAAACAGCCCAGATCCCCGAAATTGCAATCTAAGCACTCTGAATTGTGATTTGGGCAAGAATTGCTCTGTCGGATTCCAGCGAGTCGAAGGCGTTTTAGTTAGCCCTTATACCGCTCTGCTTTTATAATATGATTAAATAAATAGATAGGATGGGGAGTTGCTTAAGTTTTTATATTCATTCGCTTGATGTATTGTTGTAAATAATTTATTTCCAATGCTCTGTGAGATGTTTCTTTTTAAACTTTTATATTATTTTACTCAATTTATTGTAATAGATATATTTATTTGAATGGTCTTTGTTGTTAGAAAATGAGTTATACATTGCAAAATTCGTTATGGGTTGGTGAAATAGTTTTGGGATAAAAAATTTAATGGTATAATAATTGTAATATTTACAAATATATATTATAATTATATTCATAGAGGGTTTTCAACTTAGATCTCTATATTTATATAAGTTTAATTACTTCATTGCATGTGTTTTTAAATCATACTTAGTGTGGACAAGATTTGAGATAATTGATCATTTCTATTTTTGTATCTATATTTTTTCGCATTAGTATGTAGTTCGTATGAAAATTTCAATGAACATAGGGTACTTCAAAAGTTTCTCAAAACAATTTTACAGTTGCTTGGTTATTTTAGCTCTTCCTCTTCTTTGTGGTTGATCTTAGATGTTTCCTTGTTTATTAACTTGATATCAAAAACTACAATTGAAGAGCACAATTTTTTTTAGGTCTAAAGAAAAGACAACAATTACATGGAACCTTCAATCAATTTACAACAAAGGAAAAGGGGAATCTTTTCATACTGCAAAAAAGATAATCGATGTGAAAAAAGAACACTTTCTTATGCATGTTTATGGTTGTTCAAATTCCCATTAGTTGTTCAAATTTCCCATTTACATATTTGGTTTTTTGAAATATGAGCAACATGGTGGAACTTATTGTTGATGTATATGTAACTTCGGAATGTATTTCATATATGTATATTGTATTCCTATAGAGATGTTATTATTCCTCTATTCGGAAGTGTCGTCATTTATATTGTAAGTGTCATAACTTATACTTGATGGGTTATTAGACCACCTTGTTGGTGTTGGCCCTATATAAGTCATGTGGGTCAAAGGGTTATTAGACCACCCTATTGGGGGTCGGCCATGTGGGTCAAAGGGTTATTAGACCACCCTATTGGGGGTCGGCCCAGTCATCATTATGTTATGTGGTTAAGTTCGAGCCTACATGAGTTATGTAAAACGCAAGTCAAGTCAAGTATAAATAGAGTGTGGGAGGCACTCTATTTGATCACTCACTTCTCACTCATGAACTCAAGGAGGAGTGGCGCACTTATGGAGGAGGAGGATCTGCTGCTAGGTCATGTCTATCTCTCATGTTTGGGTTGTATCATTGCTCTATCTATATCTAAGGAAGTTATTGGGGTTTTTCACCTTTATGGTTTTCCCCAAGTAAATATTTGTGTCTCTTGTGTGCTTGCATTATTGTCTCCATGATTGATATGTTGTAGATATGTTGTACATGTTGTTCTCTCAGTTAATATCCTAGATCATATTGAAGTAAATTCTAAAAATTTAACATGGTATCAGAGCTAGCCTGAAAGAAGGCATGATATGGCATGTATGACACTTGTTGCACTTATGATGTTAGGGCTTGATATAGCAAAAACAAGTCATCGTAGCACTTTCGCTATAAATCCTTTTTGGCGAATTTTTTGGATCTGAAATATTTACAGGTCGAATATTAAATCCCCATGTACCTTGTGTCCAAAGGACAACCTCTAATTCGTTGTACTTTGTGATTTATGATCTGTACAATATAGGGTTTCTGCCTCTTCCAGATCTGAGTCAAAATCAGGTGACCTTGGGAAAAAGGTCATAACTTGGGATAGGAAGCTCCAAATGAAATTTCGTAAAACGTGACAGGTAGTACATAGACTGTACTATCTCAGAAAAAAATTTCAGAGGCCGAAGTTGAACCAGTGACACGTGGCACGCCGTACAAGTGCCCTCTCCTGTATTATCCCATAAACAGGTCATGTTGCGACACTTGGCATAACTCTCTCTCAGAGAGTCCAATTGAGGTTAGACCTATCACGATGGAAAGATAATCGGTCGGGCTATCTCAAAAAAAAATTTCAGAGGCCTAAGTTGAAACAATGACACATGTCACGTCGTACAAGTTCGCTCTCCTGTATTATCCCATAAACAGGTCATGTTGCGACACTTGGCATAACTCTCTCTCAGAGAATCCAATTGAGGTCATACCTGTCAGGATGGAAATATAATAGGTCAGACTATCTCAGGAAATGTTTTCAGACCCCGTGGATCGAAAAGTTTGGAGTTACACCAGAAACAATCAAGTACATATTTCTGTCAAAACATAATTATTTTTTAGTACCTTCATTCATGGCTTCCAGAATTTAGGGCTTCAGAGAAAGTTGGAATTTTTGTAATCGGAGACCACGGATGGATGCTACTCATCAAAATAGAAATTTAGAGACCAAGATCAAAAATTTTGGTTGGGCAGAAGGCCAGGCTTGATCAGACCCTAGTTCGAGACTTTGATCAGAAAAGTGGAAAATTAGGGCTTCTGTAAAAATGGGAATTTTTAAAATCTGTGACCACGGCTGGAAGCTCCTCAGAAAAATAGAAGCTTAGAGATTTGGATCAAACCTTTTGATTGGGAAGAAGAGTGGGCTTCATCAAACCCTAGTTCAGGGTCACGTCCAGTGAATCCGGAAGTTTCAAAGGAAAATTGAGGAGTGAAACTTTGCAGTTTTCAAATTCTGAATATACCAGCTTGATCAACTCATCAAGGTGCATATTTCTATCCTTTCAGAAGTTTGAAATTCAAAGTTTGAATTTTTTGGGTTTCTCTGACAAACCCTAATCCAGCTCCAGATCCAGTTCTTACAAATCAAGTGGATTGGGTTAATCCTAGAAGAAGATGGATTGGGCGCCTGCATAAGTGAAGAAGTTCCTGTTTCAGAGGGAGATGAGGCTAAGTCCTTACATAAGAATATTACAAGCGATCTCGACAGGTATGACTCATTGAGGTATGTTTTGAGATTTGTTCATGATTAAGTTTATGGTATGTGTGTCTTCATGTTATTACGGTTAGTACAATCTTGATTTTAGACTTGTCATGTCACCTTAATAAAATTATGAATGCACGATAGAAAATATTCATTGATTAGGGTGTTGACACTTATGATTGTACTAATGCATTATGGTGTTGTATGAGGTTTATGTTGTCTACTAACATGAAAGGTACACCAAGAAATACAAATCATGTTCTGGTTCAAGAAAATATGATCATGATGACATGAGGACAAAGATTCATCCATTATCATGGATCTCATAGAAGATCCATTTACGAGGTATGTATAACTTGGTTTTACAATGGTTAACTTATGAGACATGCAGGTTACTAGCACAAGTCTCTGAAGAGAACCAGAAGACATTATGCGAGTATGTTAGACATAACTAGCTAGCATGCTAATCCAGGTATGTTTTTCCTATATCAAGCAAGAATACTACCTTGGGTTAGGATCTTATACTGTTGTGTTGTTGATAATGTTTCTTACCATAATTGATGATATGACTAACCAGAATAATCATGAAGGTATAGGTTTGAATAATCACAGGTTTTATGCATATTATATCTCGTATCTTGATTGATGATTCAACTAACCCGAAGAGTCATAGGTTTGAGTAATTATAGGTTTCGACATGTTATGTTTCTTATGATTTGACTAACCATAAGAATGCTTCATAAACCTTGAATGCTAATGCTTATTAGTTATGTTTGAAATGATCATGACTATACATGCTTGAGATTATTGTGTTTTAATAGTATACTAATGAATGTATGATTTTATATGAGATCACAAGGATAACACAATCATGATACTAATAAGCATGCATAGGGACCAAGGATGAATATGAGTTCAAGAACAGGTAATTCAGGAAGCAAAGATCAAGAGGGAGTACACTCCAGTGGTTTATGCAAGGATGCAGATATTCAGAGGGAGTTGACCATCTCTCTACATTCCACAACAGAAAGGTGTAGAAGAAGCTACTTCAGATTAGGACTCCAGCAGCTCCTCCAAGGAAGCGAAGACTCAGAGGGAGTCCACCCAACGAACAAAGAAAGATAAGTATTTTAATCATCATTTCTTGCATATTTGTTTAAATAAAATTGTTCAATGATGTATATGCTCATGTTCCTAGACTTAGGATATGTATTATGCATAGTAGAATAGTTGCATTGATTAACAGTATACTACTAATATGCATGGGTAAGTAGCCTATGGCACTGTACAACATTCCATTGCTACTTATCTAGAATGAAACCTCTTTGCTGACATATTGGGAGTTGTGCACACTCTTAAACAATGTTCTGGTAGAGATTGGAAGGCATCTAGAAAGTTACGGGATCTGGATAAATGTTGTATTGAAGCATTGGCTAAGATAATTGCATGACTGTATGACATATTTCTTTATGTGTAAGAATTTGTTCTGAAAACTGTGAGATGTTTTATAATGATGCAATTTAATTTGTTGTGTAGGAAAGATCATATGCCATCTCCTACAAAAGAAGAACTACAACATTTGTTCAGCAACAAAATTATCTATTGAAGATATTGAAGTTCCCAGGATACGGGAAGAATGCCATGATCCGTCGATCATGAAGAACGATGTTTGGGATGCGGTCCCAAGAGCTAAAGGGAAGTCTGTTGTGACTTCCAAATGGAACTATCAGATCAAGCATGTTGCGGATGGCAGCATTGAGAAATATAAAAGTGATGAAATAGAAGATGCACCAGATGGATTTCAAGACAGCATGGTGTAGTCATATATGTGTGCAGAACTTGGTATTGTAGGATAGACAACTTTCTATCTAGTTTGGGCTTTACCAAGAATAAAGCGGATTCCAACCTTTTCTACAAGGTTGAGGAAGGCAATCCAGTGATACTACTTTTGTATGCGGATAACCTGTCTGTATCAGGTGAGGATAGATTGATTGCTGACACACAGCGGAAGCTTGCTGCCGAGTTCGAGATGAAGAACTTGGGGATGATGCACTATTTTTTTTGGCATGGAGGTGTGGCAGAATTCAGGTGGGATCTTCCTTGGTCAAGGGAAGTACACAGTAGATTCAGGATGATGGATTGCAAGGCCATGGCCATACCTATGGCATCGAATCTGAAGCTTTTATGTGATGCTTCATCTGAGACGGTTGATGTCTCTATGTATCGTCAGATGATTGGGTCCTTGATGTACCTGACGAACACGAGACCAAACATTTGCTTTGCTGTGAACACATTGAGTCAGTTCCTGACAGATCCAAGGAGTGTTCACCTGGTTGCTGTAAAGCATGTTCTGAGGTACCTGAAGGGTATAGTGGATTATGGGCTCAAGTATGAAGCGAATCAAAAGTTTAACCTGCAGGGTTATGTTGATTCAGATTGGGTTGGCAGTGCTGCAGATAGGAAGAGCACATCTGGGTGCTGCTTCAATATGGGATCAGGTGTGATCTCTTGGTTTAGCAGGAAGCAGTCCTGTGTAGCATTGAGTACAGCTGAGGCAGAGTATGTTGCAACCTGATCAGCTAGTTGTGAGGCAGTATGGCTACGGAAGCTACTGTCTGAGTTATTTGATCTCCCGTTGGATGCTACTGGTATCTTCTGTGATAACCAGAGTTGTGTGAAGCTGTCCGAGAACCCAGTGTTTCATGACAGGTCGAAACACATAGAGATCAAATATCACTATATCAGGGATATGGTGCAGAGAGGAGCTGTGAAGCTCCTGTATGTTGCGACGGACGAGCAGATTGCAGATGTGCTGACGAAGCCACTAGCTAGGGTGAATTTCGAGTACTTCAGAGAGAGGCTTGGCATTCTTCAGATCGAGGACACTTCGAGGAAGAAGTGATGGACACATTTGCTGGAGCCATTCCAAGCATGTTGGAAGGAGGATCCTTCACATGGCTGTGGATGTAAGCGCTGGATGATGTTCTAGTTTCTGCTGGATATGATCAGTTGGATCATTTTTATGTATGTATGTATGCATCATGTTAGATGTTGGATATGATCAGTTGGATCATTTATATGTATGTACGCATCATGTTGGATGCTGGATATGATCAGTTGGATCATTTATATGTATGTATGCATCATGTTGGATGCTGGATATGATCAGTTGGATCATGTGTATGTATTTTTGTATATGCATCATGTTGGATGCTTGGACCATGTATCTGTATATGTATCAGGTGGATCATGTATGGTGATATGTATCATGTATTTGTATTTGTATCAGGTGGATACATTGTATGATCAGGTGGATCATGTATGATGATATGTATCAGGTAGATACTTGGTATGCATCAGGTAGATGCATTATATGATCAGGATGATCATGGATGACGAGCTTCAGGATGTTGCTCCAGATTACATGCAGCAGGATGTTGCAGTGATGATGATCAGGATGATCATGAATGACGAGCTTCAGGATGTTGCTCCAGATGACATACAGCAGGATGTTGCAGTGATGATGATCAGGATGATCATGAGTACATCAGGATGATGTATGGTGAGTATCAGGTCGATACTCTATGGCCTTGGATCAGGTTGTGCAGATGAGCATGTAATTCGGTGCCCTGGGAGATTTGCAGATAGTCTTTCGATGTTTTTCCTATGGCATGTAATTCAGTTCCCTGGGATATCTGGCAAATGCTCTTTCGAGGTTTTGCTCTGGGAGGACATGTAATTCGGTGCCCTGGGAGATCTACAGATAGTCTTTCGAGGTTTTTCCTATGGCATGTAATTCGGTGCCCTGGGATATCTGGCAGATGCTCTTTCGAGGTTTTGTCCTACGACATGTAATTCGGTTCCCTGGGAGATCCGATAGGTTGGGCTGTGTGCCCATAATTAGTCCTGGGATGCTCTTGCAATATTTTGCCATAACCACATGTAATTTGGTGCCCTAGGAGATCCTATAGGTAGAGTTGTGTGCTAGTAACAGCCTGGGATGCTCTTGAGAGGTTTTGTGGTAGGGGTCACATGTAATAAGCCCTGGAGATCTGGACAGGATGAAAAAGGCCTTAGATGCTCTTTAGAGTTCTTGTTAGTCAAGAGACTCTTTTAAGGTTTTGTGATGCACGTAATAAGTCCTGAGGATTCCACAGTATGGCCAGTGATGATGAAGACATGCAGGTGGTGGGCCTACATCCAGTATGAAAAAGGACTGGCTCTGTAGAACTTCCTATGACGAGTAGATTCAGAGATTGATTGAGATAGCAGCAGTAGTGACGATGATGATGTCTCGATGACGATTATCCAGTGACGATGATCCAGAGAAGAAGACTTGTGCTAGAAGATCTGTGCTGAGAAATACCTTCCTAGTTAAGAGGGAGTGTTGATGTATATGTAACTTCGGAATGTATTTCATATATGTATATTGTATTCCTATAGAGATGTTATTATTCCTCTATTCGGAAGTGTCGTCATTTATATTGTAAGTGTCGTAACTTATACTTTATGGGTTATTAGACCACCTTGTTGGGGTTGGCCCTATATAAGTCATGTGGGTCAAAGGGTTATTAGACCACCCTATTGGGGGTCGGCCATGTGGGTCAAAGGGTTATTAGACCACCCTATTGGGGGTCGGCCCAGTCAGCATTATGTTATGTGGTTAAGTTTGAGCCTACATGAGTTATGTAAAAGGCAAGTCAAGTCAAGTATAAATAGAGTGCGGGAGGCACTCTATTTGATCACTCACTTCTCGCTCATGCACTCAAGGAGGAGTGGCGCACTTATGGAGGAGGAGGATCTGCTGCTAGGTTATGCCTATCTCTCATGTTTGGGTTGCATCATTGCTCTATCTATATCTGAGGAAGTTATTGGGGTTTTTCACCTTTATGGTTTTCCCCAAGTAAATCTTTGTGTCTCTTTTGTGCTTGCATTATTGTCTCCATGATTGATATGCTGTAGATATGTTGTACATGTTGTTCTCTCAGTTAAGATCCTAGATCAGATTGAAGTAAATTCTGAAAATTTAACACTTATTAAAGGCAATGATGAAGAAGGCATTTATATGTGGAAAACACCCACAATGAATAGGATGCAATATTAATGGTGATCCATTAGCCCTACATATTATGAATGAGAAGAATATGGTTGAATAAGTCCCTATATGTGATTTTGGAAGTAGTGGGATGAATTCTTAGGTTGTGAAGATGGATCCATCCTTCCCAAGTTAATCAGGGAGAAGAAGTTATTCACTACTACAATAAGGCCATTTTGTGTCCTAATTTGCATCCTTTAGTGCTAAAATTAGGGGAACGGGTGAAAGAGTGTCTTTTTAGCATCTCACATGGGCGTCCTTTTTGTGTCATCCAATTTTGATTGTTGTGTCATGATTTCATCTCAATAGAATCCCTATATTGTTTCATCAGTGCCTCCTTGGCACCTTCAGGGCATCTTTCTACTATCTTATTAGCAACTTAATGCATAATTAACATCTCATTAACATATTTATATTACCATTAGTGTCCAAACAACATCTTGTGAGTTGTTATATATCATCTCTAGAGATTTTGACTAGTGTCCTAGGAGAAAAAAAATTTAAGAGGTTTATGTGTGCTAGATGGGTTAGGTAGTGTAGTGGGTTCAAATAGGTTATGTGGGATAGTGGATTATAAATTTAGGTAATCTAGTGGAGTATGTTATGGGTTAAATGGGTTAGGTATGTTAATTCGTTATGTGGATTAGGAAGGTTAGTTGAGATAGTGGGGTCTAGGTCAGGTAGGTAAGTTACGTCAATGAGGTAGGTTAGGTGTTGTTATGGGATAAGTTATGCAGGTTATGTGGGAATTAGTAGATTAGGTGGATTAGTTTCTATAGGCTTGTATAGAAGGTTAGTAGTGCATGGAACTTAGTTTTGATAGGTGGGTTTGGTGGGTTAAGTTAGTAAGTTAGGTTTATGGGTTAGTTTATAGGCTAGGTGGTTTAGTAGTTTATGTAGGTTAGTGGGTTATTCCTATTACATGTGCCATGGATTAATGGGGTAGGATAGGTAGTTTAGTTGGTTTAGTGAATTACGAAGGTTGGTGGGTTATGTAGGTTAGTGGGGTGGTTTAGAGATTTATGTGGATTGGGAAGGTAGGTTAGATATGTTAGATCGTGAGTGGGTTAATATAATAACTCATATTTGAAAAACCTGTGAGTAAGACATATTAATCATAACCCGTAACTATTAACATGCTAACACCCCAATTTCTCACTAATAAATAACCCCTGCAACTCATCAACTCAAACCCACAATTCTTTGGTGATTTAATAAAATATCATAAAGATATTATGAGAATTCCTTTTAATTTGACACTAATTACTATCGTTCCCATTGATAGAAAACATGAGGAAACTAATCACAATTTCCATAGCAAGCAACACTTTAATTTAAGTCTAAAATTCATAGTATACATGCAATTTTTTTCATCAAGAAAAAATCATGAACATATTACAATATTTTTCATGTCAAAAGAACTCAATTGATAACCCCATTTAGTTCACCAACTACATCTAAATCATCCTCTTATTAACACAGTCAAACAATTGCAACATGCAACTTCTAAATAATCATTTTACCTCTAGGTGGACAATGAAGAACAAACTGGTGTTTTCATCCAAGACATTGGGATGAAAGAAAACATTCTCTCAGTGTTTTTGAAAAAACATATGGTTCAACATTTCTTGTTGGCATTTCTTTATGTATGTTAAAAGAATATAAGTTACTATCATGGTCATGACAAACAAAGATCTTGATCATATATGTTAAACCAATTGCATTTGAAAAACACGCATTCAAGGGTCACTTATAGTCAAACATAACAATATCATAAAGGATGTAAACATATTCAAGTTGGCCTTGAATTTGGTTTTCGTCTCTTGAACTTGCACAACTTGTTTAATGAAATGAAACTAACACTTAATTTTTATCTCCATACATTCATTTATAGACAAGTATATATTAAAAATAACAATATTAATAGTGAAACAGTACATAAATCATTTTTATAATTTTAGTATGCATGCAGTATATCTTGTATATTACATACCATTATGTTGCATCTACTTCCTACCTTCAATGCATCTTCATTTTCTTTGTTAGTTAGACCCATTTTATAAATTTCCTAGTCACCCGTGTGTTTTTTCACTCTGTGTTCCATTGATCATGTAATTCTTAAGGGAATGGGGTACAAAGATTTAACTTTTCAAATGATTGTATCATATTTTTGTTTTTGTTGTGCATTTCATTATACATATTCGCCCACTTTTTTCTTTCCTCCATATTCAACATAATGAATTTAGTTATTTTTTCTAATTGAACAATATCTACAATGTTAGTGAAAACTTAATATCATTTATTTAGTGAAACTAATTTTTTAACAAAAAAATAAAATTAGCAACTATAAGTAAAATATGCATACATTTCATATTGCAAGCCTCTCCTTTGTTTCTAATGACTCACTTCTAGTGGATCCTTATCATATTCATCATCCCACATGAATGGAGCATCTACATAGAATTATTTTAGGAACTTAAACATGAAAAAGAAAGATTGTGTTATAATGTACCATCTGTCCATTCACCCTTTCTTATGTGCTCATTACCTTACAAATTCTTTAAAAGTTTCATATAAAATCTTTGGTTAGGTGTATTATCAATCATCCTAGGAGAAAATTTGGTGATGGTCTAGTCAGGACCATAACCATTATAGCTTTGAGATTCAAAACATCGAAAATGATTAAAATCCATTCCCTTAATTACCCTTACTAGGGGTATGGAGACCATTTGATTAAAATTTCCTTTTAGTCGCTCATCACCATATTTGATGAAATCCCACACAAAATAAACATCTACATAAAATTATTTTAAAAAATTAAAAAATATTATTATTATTATAATATAATATACGATTCGCCTATTCACCCTTCCCCTTCTCATTTCGAGTGTGCTCATTACTTTAAGAATTCCTTGAGAGTTTTCATATACCAATCTTGGAAAAACATGTAGCGACGATATCGTTAAATATATTTATAAAAAAAATAGACTAATTTCTTAAGAAAGTGAAGTGTCATATAAGTGGAAAAAAATATTGTTATATTTTAAAATCGTCAACATTATTATTAACGTATATAGAAAGAGTAAAGTGAAGTGTCATTAAAGTGAAAGAATTTATTGTTGAAACATGATTTTGTCAAAATGTGTGCTCTTAATAGTCTTCATAAGGTATGTAATGCCCTTAGAATGACTATAGACTTTGAGGGAATTTGTCGAGTGACTGACTGAATAAACTGTAATCAAGTGGTCCTTTGAGTTTGGATGTGCATTAACGATTGAGAAAAACACATGATGAATTGCTTAATGATCAAAATGATAAACGAAAACAATGAAATTGATACTTGTGGAAATGGATACTTCACTTAAATTGATGAATAAATGCATGCTCTGCTTAATTATTAGTTGTTTTATGAAATACATGATGTGTATAAACGAATTTTCATGTGCTACTTAATGATTATATATGTTATGAAATATATGTCATGAATGAACGAATTGCATGTATTACTTAATGATTAGCATAATTACGAAACATGATTATGATTATGGACTGGTTGACATGATGTATATTGATGAATTATGATGAGCAGTACTACTGAAGGGTACTTTGAGAATATGTGCAGCAGCAGGTAATTATCATAACCAACTGACTCACAAAGGAAATATAAGGGTCTTAGAGTACGAATAAATCACACACGGAAGAACGGCGATGGTGTCAACTTCCTACGGATTCCACGCACGAGTTGAAAAGCACCTATCTACTTACTCGGGGGAGCGTGAAGTCGTGCGAAGTGGACCATGATAGAATTGGTCACGTACGAGGTTGGGGGGGCACATAGTAAGAACAGACTTACTTATTAGCGCCATTAGTCTCCAATAGAGTGTAGGCGAAGGATTGAAGGTAACGAATCCTAAATACCTACATGAAGTTCCCGCAAATCAGATGCAACGAAGAAGTATTAACGAAAGGACCCGACGATGTGGTACCTTGTCAATAAACGAAAATGATAGACGAATGGACCCGACGATGTGGTACTATGTCGATAAAATGAAAAAGAGGCACGAATGGACACAACGATGTGGTACCTAGACCCAAGACGGAATTAATTGAGGAATGTTATGCATTGAGCATGTAGGTTTGCATTTAGGCTATTTGCACATGAAATGATTATTAGTAATTAAAATAATAGAGAATATTTGTTTAGGAGCAAAATGGTATACTAGACATTAGCATATAGCCAACTCCACTTGCACCCACAAAAATAGAACTAGATTGAAGCATCAGGGGGGTCAGACTTGAGTAAATCTAGGAATGTAGGTGCACTCTCCTAGGAATTAGACACATGGTTGGGTGAGGTAATTATATTTGAATAATTATAAAATTAAGCATTTTTGCATGAAGCGACATGTGTCGCGGAGAATTTTCCTATATAAGGAAGGCAAGAGGAAAGGGAAAGACACCCTATGACTGGATGGTCACCGTAATAAGTGCAAGTCATTGATTTCCTTCTATTGTGAGTTTGGCAAGGGATCTTGGTGGGGGGGAGGCCCACTTCTGGATCCCCGATTTTTGTGTGTGAGCTCTACGGCCCTAATGCTCGGGGGTTCGGGAAGAAGGAGAGTATTCTCGGAATTGATAGGGAGGTCAACCGAGTGGTCAGTTGGATGACTGGATCGAAGCGGCAAGGAGTGGAAGCTACAACAATCTTCAACGAGTGGATTCACTCACAATCATTGGAATCAAGTTTATTATTCCATTTTTATTTGCTAAGTATCATTTTTGAGTTTTCTATCATTGTCAAGATCTCAACTGTGTTAATATTATGTTAGAAATTATTTAGATAGTCTCTTGGGAGGGCCCCGGAAATGGGGGTCCCTACATTTGGTATCAGAGTCGGTCGAGCCTTGAGGGCACCAGACTCATTGTTAAGTTTTTTTTTTCAGTTTGTGAGATTGAATAACTAATTCGCATATATATAATGCAGGTTATATAATTCCCTTCCCTGATATGGAGTCTAAACCGTGAAATTCTTGAGATTTCTGATTTTAGTTGATAGTTGCATGCATCAATGAAGGTTTACGATATTAAACCCTAGTACCAAAAATAGTTTACCGAACTAGCTATTCTCTTTAGATCCCCTCATAAACTCGAAATCTAAGTGTGAAGTTTTGTTCAAATTTCCGTGTTAACATAAAAATATCCATATTATGCCTTGAGTATAGATTTCTGGAAATAAGTTTTATGGTTTGGAAAGTAGATTGAATAAAATCAAGGTTATTTTATGGAATGTTGTATAAATAGGCAAAGAACGAATCACATCTACATTTGAAATGGAATGTGTATTCTGTATTTACTATCTAGAATCGCATGAGTTGAATCAGACTGAGTTTACCTTGACTGTGCAATAAAATTTCAAGTTTTTTTACGATTTCTAGAAGTAAATTGAATCAAGCCAAGTTTATTTACTAAATTTCGAGTATACTGGGTAGAGGTCGAATCGTATTTTCTTATAAGACGGACTATGCATTGTATCTTTATAATTGAAGTGTTATATGAACTGGATATAGACCGATCTGCATCTAATGAATGATTAAGTCTCTGGGAATTGCTCTTATTCACTCCAGGAAGAGAGATCAATGTCCTGCTGAAGAACCTCGTAATATCACACTTTCCAAGCTCTGTAACTAGTGTCGATCTACCCCATGAGAGGTCACTGTACTGTGTAAACCTACGATATAGATGATATACTCAACTTAGGTCCTAATTCTGATCCATAGATCATCTTCACCAGCGATTTCATCTGTTAAAAAAAAACCTTTGATCAACTAATTCTTGAACCCCTACACCTATTGTTCTATAATGCGACCCTTTATGATGAAGGTTCCAGATTGATCTTCTTTTTGATCACTTAAACCGACCAATTCAAACACAATTCAACCTCATTAGGCCTAGCCCCAAGTGGGTCCTTGTGGGTGTCTTGCTCAGTGGACTCCCTCAACCCCGTTCCCCAGGCACTAATCTCTCCATGCTTGCGTCCTCCTTGCTTTGTTGGTCTTCTAAATGGTTAACTCCTCCTTTTCGAGCTTGTGACCTTTGATACTGTCAAATATATCTCCAAGTTGTTCTAGGAAGCCCTAATTGCTTCAGATCCATTACTTGGGGCCATTTTCCTTTATTTAAGTACACATTTCCCAAGGCAATTGAATTTGGTCATTTACCTTAGCACCTGCATCCTAGATCCATTATTAATTTTGAGTTACTATAATTGAACAAATCTAATTCAACATCTCATCTTCCCTAAGCCTATGCGGTAACTCTATTCCTTAAATATAGGGTCTTATACCTTTCACCTTGCGTACCCTATTGAGTAGCTTGTTCTAGTGATTAGGTTAGATCTCTCCTATCTAGAGTAGATCAGGGTCTCCCCCTTTGTTATCTAGGGCTTGGATAGAAAGAAGCAAAGAGTGCCTCAATTGGCGTGACAACCAATCCATCTTGGAAATCGAGGCCCTTTTAGGTCACATCTTTAGTTGCTTATCTCCTCTACCATCCTGGATAGGATCATCATTAGGGGCAACTACAAGTTGCATGATAACAGTACCAACTCTAAATCTAAATTTCCGGTTTCAAGCATAGCAACTAAAGCAATTATCTCCTCAAGATTTATTTCCACCAGTCTTCACTCTTTCTCAAAAACTAAAACTATTGTATGAATGCATATTCTTCTTCCCCCCTCTCTTTTGTTTTATTCATCCCTAAAAATCCCCATGCATACCTTTTTTCATAAATAAAAATAATGAAAAATAAACATTTCTTATTTTAGATGTTAGACTTATATGAATGCATTCACACAAACACACATATATTATCTATATTGTTTTCCCACTTTTAAATCACACATTTATTCAATGAATTCATCACACTAAATATACTTTTAATACAGCAATCATAGTGTGCAACTTGTAGGTGTAGCTATTCTGAAGAAAAATAATAATAATAATAATAAAACCACATGTGCATAAATAAACAAGCATTAAGTTTCCACAAATGTTACATGTTTTCCTAATACAAGATGCAAATGCAGCTTGCTTAGGTTTAAAACAACATTGCACAATTAAAACACAAACATATGTCATCGCATCCCTTGGATACTATATGTATTTCTTTCCATGATTATGGTTGGATACAAGGTAAATACAATCAAGGAATCTTCCAAAAATTCATACATAGTCCACCATCACGTCATTCATACAACACGATCTATAGCCACTACCAATCCAATGATGGTTCTCAAATGGTCATGCTCATAATGGGATACATATATCTACTAACACTAGTCATATACACATTGACATGAGGTAGACATAATGAATCACCCCACACGAGAATGCAACAACCATATAAAATCATTATCATAGTGCCAGGCATCACAATTATGAGGACCTAGTGCCCTTGAGTTTTGACATCCTAAAAGGTTCTATGGCCCTAGGGATCTCATGAGCCTAGAGTAGATGGTACATAACTAGTGCTGAGGTTATATCATGTACTTGGCCCATATTATGGTACTATTGATATCATTTGTGGGTATCGGCTTTTACGACATCTCTTGCTAAATTGACTCTCCAAGCACATGGAGTTGTAGTTTTGTCGAGACATTAAGTCATCACTTATGTGAAATCATCATCATCTCATGACCAAGAACGTAGCTAGAACAACCACATACTATGAAACAAAGTGCAATTGTTAAATCAATGTACATGTGATAATACCAAGGTTCAATCATAATCATAATGCAATAATGTATATATGTAGAGCTAGAAATTATTATTCCTCAAAACATTATGACATCATCAACATACAAACCATTATCTCATACATACCTATCCATATAAATCAATCATTATTTAGGGTAAGTTTATCTTTGTACCATCATCTCATACCTATGTTTAAATCAAACAGTATTCAAAATAAGTTTATGTCCATAAATCTAAGCAAAACTAATCATAATAACACATTTGATGTCTCGAGAAAAATCCAATTTCACAAGGCAAATATAGTATCTAAGTGAACTTGCACTACATCCATAAGACATAAGCAAACAAGGTAATAATGAAACATGATAAAAAGAATTGATCATTGTAATAACAAACTATGAAGATGATTTTTAAGAACTTTGCACACTATATGAAGATGTTTCTTTAAGAACTTTGCACACTATTTGAAGATGTTTTTTTAGAACTTTGTACAATAATTATTATTGAAAAAAATGTATTAGTAGAAATATTGATCATTATTTATTGCTCTTAGAACATGTATGTTAGAAAGAATAATTGATTTTTTAAGAACTTTGTACATTATATGAAGATGTTTTTTTAAGAACTTTGTATTGAAAAAAATGCATTCGTAGAAATATTGATCATTATTTATTGTTCTTAGAACATGTATGTTAGAAAGAATAATTTTATTTCAGGAAGATATTCTAAATATGGGTTTATCTATTCAAAACTTACATCTGCTGAAAATAATACCAAAAACCCTCAACTTAATGAAAATTGTTAAATTGTTAAGGGTTTTTGATGGTTTTGAATCCGTTTCTAGCATCAAAATCGCCATTAAAACACAATTAAAATCAGATTTTGCAAAATAAAAAAATGCGGGATTCCAGTGAAAAGCCCCAGTCCGGGCCAAATCGTTGGATTTTTAGACATATACAAAAATAAAATCAAACAACCGATAACTTTTTGTTTCTTAAATTTGCCCCCTTAAATATGTAAAAAATTAACTCATGGATAAATAGAAAAGCCCTACGTTGAAGTGGCCTTGTCTGTAAAAGCTACAAGAATATTATTGTGGTGCAAATTTTGTGTCAATATCTAGGTTATCAAGGTTGGTACAGAACATTCACCACCAACCAAGATTGGGTTAGTTTGTTGATTGAGGACAGTTTCATGGCGTTAAAGTGTAGTTCTCCAATTGAGAACTGCTTCACACATTTATCCAAACACAAGTTGCTTTCGGAGAGAGTATCCATATTCGAAGGGATAGGACTAGGGTTAGGGGAAGTAACCCTAGCAGTATCAGAAGAGATCTATGCACATGGAGGAAAATCAAGGGACGGATTAACCTGAGAATCAAAGAAAAGAGCTCTTGGAGAAAAAGTACAGTTTTTTTCTTCTTGAAAAAAACAGTTGTTGTCGATGCAAAGAAAAACATATCTCTTCCAATATCCTTCTTGCAATTTCAGTTCCTGTATAATGTAACTTTTTCACATGCCACAACTACAAATATGATCATGGACACTTTGATTCTAGCATTATTTGTGATGTGGGTAACCCTCTTAGAAATAGAGGATTTGAAGGAAAATAATAGATGTAACATATATCATGCTTGGCTTCTTACAACACCAACAAAACCAATTTTACTGGCATAGATTAGATGGTGGTAGAAGCAATATTAAATCTGCTACTTTCTACAACAGTATCAAGCCTCCTTTGAATAGCAGGTGGATCCTTATAGCGGCTCTGAAACTTGAACTCTCGTATGGACCTTTGAATAGTGCCTAGGGAAATGGCGGTAGACTCCTTTGGTAACCTATGGCTCAATGCACATGACATATTTTTCCTTTGAAATTCTAATAATCAATCAAATTGAAACTCTATTTTTTTGCTATGATGCTATGTTATTTTTCTAAATATACAACAAATCTTGCAAACATGATAAGTAACTTAAAAAAGTTTCATGTCAAATGATATGTTTTTAGTATCACCAAGTTAATTGATACAATGAGTTTAATCTATTTTTATATCATTGGTGATTAGTTGTGCAAGTAAAGCATATATACATAAAGATTGATGCCCTCTTCAATTCTTCACTAAAATTGACTTTGAGAAACACTCTGGTATAATTTGGCATGTCATGTAAATGAAAAAGTCAAATATTAAGAAGTTGGCTTTGCCGAATCCATCTAGATTCTATAAGGGATATCAAATAGCCTCAACCTTATATGTTATGGGACATCACATTCAATATGGGTTGGAGCAAACATTATTAAGGCATCCCACTCCTTGAATCGAAAGTTGGTCAATTTTTATCCACTAACCCCAACTTTATACTTTATGGGTGCTAAAGTTCTTAGACATCACATACAATATGGTTTGGAGCAAGACATTATTAAGGCATCCCACTCCTTGAATCAAAAGTTAGCCCATTTCTCATTGACCCTTTTCTTATTATCCTTGAAGATCAAACTGCAATGGAAAACCCCATGGACTTCTTGTAAATCTTTTGTGAGGTGTCAAGGTCTAGGTCATGCAACCTACATCACAAAATATTTAAATTTCTAGGGATAACTTTTACATTCTAGCAATGTCCTAAGGATATATGGGGTGCCATTCAAAACATGGAGAAAAAGATCAATAGTTGATAGCTAAACACATGAATCTAGCAACAAAACTCCAACTTTGCAACAATTCATGCCTTCCTATTAAAGTTTTCAATTTTCTATTTTGCTTAATGGCTATATATGTTTGATGGCTATCCATTTATACACAATGTTATTCAAAGATACGTTATTGTTAGTCTTGTATTACCCATGACATGAAGTTTCATCTAGTAGTGCTTACTAGAGGTTGGAGGCCCTTCATAACATTTTGTGTGCCAATGCAAAGGGTGAGAAGGGCTACCCTAAACTCAACTAGACTTATGTAGCTTTCCTCGGGAGTGGAATAGCATGAACATTATCGAAACTTACACACAAGTCCAAAGCCTTTGTACCAAATGGGTCATATGGGTAGTTAAGGGAACAAAAGCATGGAAAGTCTTACTTAGAGGTTATATTTTTCTTAAGGCCTCTCTTAATGAAAATTCCTAATAGGAATGAATTTCCAATCCTTAATTGTCACTCTCACTCGGGTTAATATAAAAGGTGTGTTTGTGGCTAAGAGAATATGGAAATCCTAGGGGGTATTAAGCCTCCCATATGCTAGAAGGGTGAAGCCCTTAGGTCGAGTATTTATTCCAATGAGCATTCTATTTGGGTGTCCCTTGTGCCCCTTCGAAGTGGTAAAGTGGTTACAAATGGATAGTTCTTCGCCTTATACGACTTTAGGAATGCACCAACATGGTTGGGGATAGTTTTGACACACAATCCTTAGAGTAGGTTCCTTGGTTGGATCTAGAGGCCATATTTTCATGGATTATGTAGATAGGCTCATTATGCATGCATTAAAGAGATCAATACTAATAATATAATTATCAAGTTAGGTCATCAACCTCTAGTTGTTTAATGGAAGGTTTAGAGATGGCATAAAAACAAGGCCTTCAAAACCCATAGGCCTATTAATGGTTACAAATTGTTGTGTCAGAATCTTATTTTGGATGGATGGAGTAACAAAATATGATAGCTTAACTCTAAACAAAAAGTACGGCTCTTATAATGTCATAGCATATGGAAGCCTTTTATGTTGCACAAGACAACCTTTTTATCTTGGTCTCAAATTCTTGGCAACTTGGCTTTATGCCAAAGGCTTTCCCAACATGTCATTTCACAATCCAAATATTATCTTTGTGGCAAAACTAAAAGTATAAAAGGTCTAGTACAATTGTGCCCATATGCTAAATCTGTTTGGGATTAGTTGTCTAAATTTTTATCAAGTGAGTCTCTATAGTTATTTCCTAAAAAGTAGCCTTGTTATACGATGAACTCCCTTGAGTTATTGAGTTAAATGGCACATGGTAGTGCTAGGTAGTGCATAGGACAATATTCCTTTTTATATTATTTGGAAGAAAAGGGATGGAACTCTATTTAACTAGTCACATATTGAACTCTTTCTTGGTATTATAGTGATGCAAATGTTCATCTGCATATTATTGTTAAAGCACATAAGGTTAAGATGGATGTGGCACACTTGTACTAACTATGAAGCTACATCCATTTGTAACCATTTTGTAGTCTTAATTGTAGACTTATGGCCATCGAGGGATATCGAACATTACCATCATCTCTTTCATATTTTTTGTTTAAAACTATTATTGCAGTGGTGCAAACTCATGTTGTTGTGGCACAAGGGTTTCTAGGAATGACATTTTAAACTTTCCATGTGTTGAGCAATGCAGGGAACTTGGGAGCCAACCATCCTTCAAATACGAATAGATAGTGTGAGTTTAGATGAAAACTTTGATGTTGCTTTCAATGGATAAATAGTGATCCATAATTTGCATGCATATAATAGACTATAGGGAAAATATAAGCATGAGGTTGTTCCATGGAATTAATCAACAAAATGGATCGAAAACCAACAAAACGGGCAAAAAAACTACCTGAATGGGTAGAATAGTAACGACTACTGTAGATTTATTTTATGAAATACACTGTAGGAAAGCAAAGATGCAAAGGGAAACGTGAACAAATATATGTTGGGCTAGTTAAACAATTAAGTTATACCAAGTCACTCAAATGTACAAAAATATACTAAATAATGAGCAATGCATGGAGCATTCAACAAGAGGAAGAACACATATGATTTTGAATTCTTATTTTATAAAACATTCTACCTGTGGCTCAAGTAGTCTACCGCTAGAAAGTACATGGTTTCGTACCAAGAGCCCCACTACCCATGGACCAAAGATTATTTTATACTTAGTTGCAAGGGGTGTACTTATGTACTTTTGAATGACTTGCTCTAGCTTGACCACTCACCTAGGTCAACATATCTCAATTCATGTTTCCCTATGCATCTTCGCTTTCTTGCAATATATTTTCATAAATAAGTCTATGATGGTGGCTACTACTCACAACTAGCAAAATCAATGGCCATTTTCAACCCATTCCACTAGTTTTGTGCCCATTATGTTGGTTTTCTATCCTCTTTGTTGATTAATCCCACAAAATGATCTCATGTTTGTATTTTAAAGTTTTTTCATCTAGTTTATTAAATGCATGTAAATAATGGATCATTATTTCTCCCTTGAAAGTGACCACAATTTGTTTTTACAAACTTACACTGACTTTGTGCAATTCTTTCAAGGATAGTTGACTCCCAAGCTCCATGCATTACTCAACACATGGCAAGTTTGAAAAGTTCTTCCTAGATATCCACATGCCACAACAAAATGAGTTTTGTAATGACCCTTATCTGGTTTGGCCAATCTTTTTCGTTGATTATCAATGAATTATGCTAATTGATGGATCCAATCACTGAATTAATTTAATTTTAAGATGTTTCCCCAATCCTCAAATCCGATGCATGTTACTAAATGAAGCTTATTATGGAACTTTCAATAAGTAATATTGAGTTTGTAAATGACTATCGTTGGTAATATATACCCTCATATGAAGATTGACTTCTAGCCACTTCTAACTATTGGGATTGGTTGGAACATTTTGAGAAACACTTTGTTGGCAGGCGGTTTGGTAAGTTGGTATCGCAGCATCTACGATGATGCGACAAGGCAGAAGATGGCGCGAAAGGCGATGGCGGAAGATGATTTTGTGCATGTGTGGGTCAATTGTACCGCAGATCGCGGGTTTTGGGTCATGTGGACCACATATTATGTACTGTTGAGTCAGTTATACCGTAGAATGCGGGTTTTTGGTCATTTTTGGATTAGGTCAGTTAGAGAGTGTGTCATTTGTCCATAGTGTCAGTTAGGAAGTCGTTAGTAAGTGCACAAGAGTTGTAAGGCGGAAGCCTATATATAGATAAGAATTGTAAGTGTTGAAGGGAAGGGAGAGAAATATACAACTTGCTGGAGAATAATGCGAAGCTCTGATGTTGGTTGTATGATTTTCGGGTATGTTTTGATGTCGAGAGTCATTGCGGAGATCTAGTTTTTGCAGAGACATTGTATCTGGGTTGACAATGATAATATGATGAAGCTATTTTGGTACAATCTATGTGTTCAATCTGTTCAGTTGTGGTAATGTGACATTGCACTATACGAATAATGTCATGCTTCTTTGATGCAATTCTTGTTTTACAATTATTGTTGTTGCAATGATGAATGTCTTGGTTGAATAGTGCTTTAAATACCATGTTCAATGCTTAGAAATCTCTGTCCCAGTTATGCAATAAGTTTAAGTATTATAGCCGCAACCATCCTCCTTCATTCGGCGGAAACATGGTTTTGTCTGCCCTTCCAAGATGCCTCGGGTGAGACCTCATCTGCTCCGCAGGTAATGCTAGGCGGGATAAAACCTGTCCGAGTCGGTGGCCAAGGAGACTGCGGTATGCGTCGACAGTGAGTGGAACCCCTCTCGACTGGGTTTGAGCCAACAAATGGTTTCGTTGTCGGGACCGTGTTCGAAGTGAAAGGAGAATATGTTGTGGCACCCGATGAAACCGGAGATCCAAGAATGGTTTGATCAGAAGTTGCAGGAATTCGCTGAAGAGGAAAGCCGGAACACTCGATTGATAGTAGGATAGTGGGTAGACAAATACATTCACAACGGACCACATGAATGGTTCTTCTGTGAGTTCCCGGTTCTATTGTTCGAATGGTTGGCAAAGTTGACATTCAAGAAGAGGAACTTCCAAGGTGGTGAACCGACGACCTGGACCCCCGAATTGATTCAGGAAGTTGATAATAAAGCATCATGGGCTGTTGAAGTGTGGTTCAATAGAATCCTAGAGGGCTATATCACAGAGTTCGCGGTTGATACTCAGAAGTCTTATAGTGAAGCTGAAAGATATTTTTTCCGCGAACCTCGGGGTAGGTTTTTACTGTCACTTCAACTGTCGATCAAGATGCTTATTTGCGAAAAGGGTATATTAAAGATGCATCTTGATCAGTAGATAGCCTTGTGGGCAGAGGCCGTGGGTATCGCGACGGTTGGGGGCGGTGCATGGAATGTTAAGGGGTAGATGGGTATAGGTCATGATGAGACTGTGAGTGAAGCCGAGGAAGAGAGTGGTCTTACGAGGGGAGGAGCGAGGTTCCGACAGGAAAAGAGGCAGAGGAGGGGAGAAGGTCCTGCTACAGTCGAACCGCAAGACCATGAAGGAAGACCACACGGGACAAAGAGACCTCACAGGCCTGAAAAGAACGGCCAAGCTACACCCAGGATAGAGGCAGGACCAAACCCCAGCACCAACGTACCCACACCTCCACTCACTATCTCTCAGATAGCAAGAAATACCACTTCGACACCACCAAGTTCGTTAATCCCACAGAATTTAATTGGTAGTAGTACAATGAAAGGAGGAAGGAAGCCCAGAATGGAGGGCGATGATGCTAAGTTACCATTGTTCCACAAGTGTGCGACAGACAACCCCGAACAATATTGGTTTTTGTGTGAAGCAGTCCGGACCATCAAACAGATCACCGATGATGCTGCTAGAAAAGGACAGCTAGCGACGACCCTGCGAGGTCGTGCATTAGATTGGTTTATGAAGTTCGTTCTAGTCCCTACAGGAGCCCCAGAGAAGTCGCTGGATGAGATTCGAGATGGGTTGATTGCCGAATTTAGAAGGCCCAAGTCTGAGGCTCAATATATTACAAAATTGAAAGAAATTAAGCAGTATCCCAATGAAACGGTATGGGATTTCGACCAGCGATTCAAGACGCTGATGGCAAAGGTTAGCTTCGATATGAGTTCCATCCAACATAAAGAATGATTCATCGTGGTGCTGCTACCACACATTCGGCTACCACTGGTGCAACAAAACATCTTGACGCCCAGTGAAGCTCTGGAGATTGCAATGCGATTGGAGGCATCACCGATTGGAGAAAATGCAGTCAAGATGTCACAGATACAAACACAGCTCGCTAACTTAACTATACAGCTGCAAGATTTGAAAAAGGGCAAGGAGATTTGAAAAAGGGCAAGGAGCATCACGACGATGTCTGGTGTACACGATGTCGAGGAGAAGAGCATACGAAGGACAATTGCCCAAACTTCTGCAATTATTTGGTTTCAGGAGCGTCAAATCCATTGAATGGTGGTAGCATGCCATGGTGTCGCGTCTGCCAGGTGTATGGGCACAGTCATAATAATTGACCATATATGCAGAAAATGGTCACCACCCCGAGGAATCTCTATTGTACATTTTGCAAATCGGTGGGTCACAACGACAAGGATTGTTGTGCATATGGGTTGCTACAAGAAAGAATGTGTGATGTGTTTTATGTCAAGGACGAATAGCGTGTCGTACAACATCCGCAACCGCAGGTGGCCCGGATGCTACCTCAACCACAGATGCAGTTTGTACCGCAGCAGCAACAACCGCTGTATTTCATGCCGCAATATGCTTTGATGCAGATGGCTCCACAACAGCAATAGTATGTACAACAACCGTAGTATGCACCTCAAGGACAAGGAATGCAACTGGCACCAGTGCAACAACAGTTTAATAAACAACAGTACCAACAGAAGGGAGGATTCCGGGGAGGATATCGGGGTAGCCGTGACGGTGGATTTGGTCCTGGAGGAGGACGAGGTGGTCGTGGACCTGTTCAATGTTATCACTGTGCGGTATGGGGACACTACCAGCGAGACTGTCCGCTACTGCAGAACCAGTGTACGTTCTACTTTGTTAACGATCACACAGTTGAGAATTGTCCACAGTTGATTGCGCGATGGCAAGCAGGAAATACTCCCCAGTTGCAAAACCAGCCCCAGGGACAGCACCCTGCCCAGAACCCAGTGCAGCAACCAGTACAGAACCAGAATATGCGGCCGAACCCGAATCAGAATGTGAACCCACTTGGGAATCCGCCGTTGAACCAGACCCAGGGTGCAAACATCGCGACAATTTTTGCAAAACCAAGCCCGCAGGATGCTTCTATTACTATGGTCACTCGCGGAGGAAAGACAACTGGAGCAGACAGTTCAAAGAACAGGTTAGCCGGACAGAAGAAGGTAGCATTTGACATTAATGAGGAGCGGGAAACGTTTCTTCAAACACGACGTGCACTAGAAAAGGACCAAGGTAAAGCTGTTATGTATGACATGCCTTCTACTTTTGATGCCACTTCAGAGGCCAGCCCACCACAATGGACCAGCACACTTCGATCATTTTTGGAACATTGTTTGTCCCTAGCCCGAGATCCCGATGCTCTTGTTGCGATTGAAGCCTTGTTGCAATGACCG
Source organism: Larix kaempferi (assembly GCA_027924585.1). Taxonomy (NCBI): domain Eukaryota; kingdom Viridiplantae; phylum Streptophyta; class Pinopsida; order Pinales; family Pinaceae; genus Larix; species Larix kaempferi. Next base: position 12,207,408 of record BSBM01000493.1, on the reverse strand, counting down.
GCCCAGGATCGACAAGAGCTCGTGGTTAATTCCTTGCAATGATGGAAGACAGGTAAGGAGATGCGGATGAATATTCAAATTGGCGACTATGATGTTGATTCGGTTATTCTGGACCTTGGTTCGGATGTCAACATCTTGACCAAGCAGGCTTCGCAGAAGATGGGGATCCCCCCCCCATTGAGCTAGTCTCCTGTACAAATCCGGTTAGCTAATCACGCTAAAGTAACACCAATTGGGAGAGTTCCACGAATGGTGGTAGACATTGAGGGAATGAAAACATATGCCGACTTTGATGTAATAGAAGTAGTCGAGGGAGGAATCTCTTATCCAACATTAGTGGGGATTGGATGGGCTAATGATAGTGTAGCTGTAATCAACTTCAAGCGACGAATGATGACTTTTGAAAATCGCGATCTCAGAGTTATCACCCCGTTGGATCCGGCTGAAGGATGCCGCTACATAGATCCAGTGAAGGACGATGATCCTAGTGGGTGGGACCATGCATTCAATATTTATGAAGATTATATCCATCTGACTGCCAACGACGAGCTGGCATGGCACAGTGACAGCTCTACGTCCTCCGACTCTGATGATGGGCTAGAATATTGGTAGAATTGCTTGCACGAGGTATCGCTCTGTAAGTGCGGGTTGGTTACACAGTCAGTATGTCATATCACAACTGAAACAGTTACACTCCCAACATATGACGGGCTGCCTGGCGTCTCTGACTTTCTGACGAAGTTTGAAGAAAGAGTTTCCGAACCTCAGCGATTACTGGCGTTGAACGAAGCATTGAAGGCTGCTCCAGCACGCTAGTGGGCCACACACAAGGCATCAATTGATAGGTGGTCGAAATGCAGAAGATTGATGATGGTACGCTTTGGCGATGCTGAGATCTACCACACTGGGAAGTATGATGGTCGGGATGACCCTGGTTGTCATTTGATGGAGTGTCAGCGGTTATGGGTATCGCGACCAAAAGATGAGTGGGTCCATGCCTTTATCCATACTTTGGATGAGATGCCACGCTCATGGTATACTGCAGCTGAGTTACGAGGGGAAATTTCTACTTGGTTAGAGCTCACCGTCTGTTTTACCCATACATTCAGTTTTATGGATGACGATCCCGAGGTCAATAATGCATTACAGCTCATCCGCGATGTCATTCTATAGGTTGTCCCGATGGCCTATCCTGCGGATCCACATGCGCATTGCCAGATGCAGTCTCTCATGGAATTCTTCAATATCAGTGGTGGGCCAGAAGATGGTGATGATCTGTGGAATGTGAATATCCCAGAATCTGAAGCAAGTCATGTTGTGGTACCACCTAATGCGCCAAGTGATCCTCTCAGTCAGCTACTGAAGATCCGCAAGATTAACATTGGGACAGAGGACACTCTGAAGTTCACAAATGTCGAGGATTACTGGGATGATGAGCTGATAAGCAAGGTCACTGATATGCTCCACGAATTTCAAGATGTATTCCCGACAAAATTTTCTGACATGAAGGGGATTTTGGGCAATTTAGGGTAGATGAAGATTCCATTAAAACCAGATGTTAAGCCAATTCGGCAGTGACCCTATTGGCTAAATCCGCGACACAAGGAGACGGTCAAGGCAGAACTTGATCGCATGCTAGACACTGGTATTATTGAATTGGTTGAGGAGTCGGAATGGATTAGTCCTATGGTGGTGCAAGACAAGAATACTGGAGAGGTGCGCATCTGTGTAGATTTACGAAAGTTGAATGATGCCTGTTTGCATGACCCCTTTCCGACCCCATTTACTGACGAAGTGCTCAAAGGAGTGGGCGGTCAGGAGATCTACTCATTCACAGATGGGTTCTCTGGCTACCATCAGATCCGCATTGCCAAAGAAGATCGCCATAAGACAACTTTTGTTACCGAATGGGGCTGCTTTTAGTACACCGTGATGTCGTTTGGCTTGAAGAATGCACCTGCGATATTTTCATGGGTTATCGTTGCCGCATTCAAAGATTTCATTCAGAAGTTATTACAGGTATACATGGATGACTGGACGATCTATGGGTTGGTTCACGATCATCTGGCGAGTCTGCGGTTGATGCTGGAACAATGCCAACAACACCAAATATTGCTGAATTTGAAGAAATGCATCTTTTGTGCACCGTTTGGCATATTGTTGGGTCATATTGTGTGTAAGAAAGGATTGTTGGTTGACCTAGCAAAGATCGCGCTTATTCTGAGTTTGACACCACCAACTACTGTTAAGTAGTTACGGGCGACGCTGGGACACACAGGGTATTATCGCAAGTTCATCAGGGGTTACGCTGCGATTACTGCCCCTATGGAGAAGTTGTTGAAGAAGGATGCAGTGTTCCAGTGGAGCCCGGAATGTCATGCTAGCTTTGAAACACTGAAGGCAAAGATGGCGTCGGCACCAATATTGGTATTTCCAGACTGGAGTAAGGACTTCCACGTCCATGTTGATGCCTCATCGATTGCATTGGGCGTCGTATTGGCTCAACCAGGAGAAGGGGATCTCGATCACCCCATTGCTTTTGCTAGTCGAAAGTTGTCATCTACAGAAAGAAACTACACTACTACGGAGAGGGAAGGTCTGGAAATGGTTTACGCTTTACAGAAGTTTCGCCATTACTTACTGGGAGGCCATTTCAAGATGGTCACAGATCATTATGCATTAAAATACATGGTCAATAAGCCTATGTTGGGGGGGAAGATATGCCACTGGCTACTTCTTTTTCAAGAATTCGATTTTGAAATTATTGTGAAGCCTGGCTGGTTGAATGCCGGTCCTGATCATCTCCCGCGGATCGATACAAGAGAAGAGCCAACCAACATTGAAGATGGGTTACCGGATGCCCAATTGTTTTGGGTTGAGGTTGCAGATGGCTACTTTACGGAAATCATTCAGTTTCTGACAATGGGTACTGCACCTGACGAGTTCACCACCAGTATGAAGAAGTAGTTGGTAGTCAAGGCAGCGGACTTTCATCTAATTGCAGGAGAGTTATACAAAATGGGTGCCGATGAGGTATTGCGCAGAGGTGTCTTACCACATGAGAAAGCGTATATACTAGCAGAAGCGCATGAAGGAGTAGCTGGAGGACACTATGGCGGTCGGGCGACTGCTAGGAAAGTGTTGCGTGCCGGACTGTGGTGACCCACACTGCATAATTATGTGACAGACTATGCGCGGTCCTGTGATGTCTGTCAGCGAACCGGCAAAGCATCCCGACGCGATGAGATGTCACTCATGCCTCAGTTGACATTGCAACCATTCGACAAATGGGTAGTGGATTTTGTTGGACCAATCAATCCACCAAGGAAGCACACGGGTGCGCGCTACATTATCACCGCGACAGAGTATTGACTCAATGGGCAGAGGCAGCACCATTAAGTGATTGTTCCGCAGCAACAGTGGCGCGATTTTTGTTTGATAACATCATCACTCGTTTCAGCTGCCCCAAGATATTGCTAAGTGACCAGGGCAGCCACTTTCTCAATCGCACCATCAGTGCATTGACGGAGGAACTATAGATACAGCACAAAAAGAGCACACCATATCATCTGCAAGCAAATGGCATGGTCGAAGCCTTCAACAAGGTATTGGAGCATGCGCTGACAAAGGTGTGCAATGCGAACCGCGATGACTGGGATCTAAAAATCCCAGCGGTGTTGTGGGCCTATCACACCACATGTAAACAGTTGACAGGGAAAACACCATTCAGGTTAGTATATGGACAAGAAGCAATTATGCCCATGGAGTATATTGTCCCGAGTTTGCACATCGCGGCCGCAACAGGCATGGATGATGCAGTGGCCCTAGATGAACGTCTAAAGCAGTTGGTGAAGTTGGAGGAAGATTGGTTCATCGCTAGGTTCCACTAAGGAGTAGAGAAGGATCGCCAGAAGGTATGGCATGATCGACACATCAAGAACAAACAGTTTCAGCAGGGTGACTTGGTGTTGTTATACAACAGCAAGTTTATGAAACATCCAGGAAAATTGCAGATACATTGGCTTGGTCCGTATCGCATCAATAGTATTACTTCAGGGGGTGCGGTTCAGCTGCAGCAGCTGGATGGGGCGATGCTCCCCAAACTGGTGAATGGTCATAGGTTGAAGCCCTATCAATGGGGCTCGGAACAACCCGATGCCTGAGTCGCATGAAAAAAAAAATGTGTGTGTTGCATGATGATTGGTGGTAGGATGGCACATCGACGAAGAAACAAATGCGCAAGCAGGCGGGCTTGTGTCGCAAGTGACGAGCGGTCCACGACAACTGGCCGTGTTACAACCGGGTCAAATCAACAATAAATGCCAAAAGTTAAACAGTTAATTAATGGCACGTGTTCGAATGATGGGCATTAATGGCGGATTCGACCGATCGGCTGACAAGATCGACGATGGATTTGCGTAATTAATACAGGATTTTGGTTGAATTAATGCAGGATTTCATGATGCCTATGGAGGATTCGGTGAAGAGCTATAAAACCGAGTAGGAGTTGCTCGGAAAGCCCCGAGATTTTCGTTGATAAGTGCCTATGCAGATCCGACGAGTATTGGCATAAACTTGGTGAGGCGTTGAGCAAGGTTCTGTTGAATTTGCAGAGTGGTGTTAGCGCTGCGAGGTATGCCAGTCGAACTGGAGACAGTTGAGGTTAGCAGCAAAGTGGAGTCTCCATTCATCCTGGAAGTTGTCGAGCAAGAAGTTGTGTCATCCGGAGCCGTCAATCTTGGAGCCGAAGTTGAAAATATGACGGTGGGAGCATCAGTCATTGCTAAGAGGCGGCGGGGGGGTCAGCACTTTGAGTCCCTACAGAGTAAGAGGGTGCTTCGTTGATTCGCCGCGATGGTAGGCGAAGCTCAGGAGCAGGTGGGGCAATCCGGTCGCTGCATTCGCGAGTCTGCCCCATGGGCAGGACTGTCGGCTGGTGACATCCTTGGGTATATCCCTCCCATTCGACCGGATGCCACCCCACACAAGATAAACCCAAAACAGAAGTATGGTGTGAAGATGTCGTCGCTCCCGACTGGAATGGAGTGCTCTGAGGATATTGGGTCGGCGTTGATGCGCCTATGTTACGACGACCACGATATGGTGGCCTACCCTGACATTGCATCCGCCCCATATGTGCCTAAGACACGTCGTTCCCCGACGCCAACTGTACAAGACTAGGCACGAGGATTGAAGCAGGACGGCTTGATAGGGCTTATGCGTGAAGCAGCTCTGTGTGTGCTTTCATGATGGTTCGTTGTGGCTGGACAAAGAAATCCCGGTCACCATCGATTTAATTTCACACATAACCGGCTTGCCGAAAAATGGAGTCGATCCCTCGCAGTTCATCCAAGGGAAAGCAAACAACAAAAAGTGGGCGTTGCAGTTGGCACATAAATATGGCTTAGAAACAGATGGGTGTGGGTATCGCACCAGCACCTGCAATGATCAAGCGGTACTCACGGGCATTAAGATCCTATCCTGCAAGGTGATTAGGGGTGGTTGACCTAACCAGTGCAACTCGGGGATTATTGCATGCGCAGAGCAATGTGCGGAAGGAGTCCAAATGAACTAATCTATGTTTCTCTTGAATCAATTAATGGAGGATGTTATGGCAGTCCGATCAAGAAAGGGTGCCTTCACATATAGTTGGTTGTTGCTGTTGATCACCTTCGTTGCATGGAAAGAGCCCAGAACGTACGAGGGCATGGATCGTCCGGCTGCAGCAGAACGACGGGGTGCATGGTATCGGAATCTGTGGTATGTACGGGAGCTAGAGAGACTATGGGATTGCCAATTTCAGTTTTGGATGTTTTGGGAGATGCTTTGTGCTGCAGCAACACAAGTCTCGCGAATATCTGAAGAAACTGCAGCGCGGTTCAGACCAGTCATGGCGTTTGCAATTCGGCCACATAACATACATATACAAGTTCGTCGTGATCCTGATCGGAAATGGTTGCAGAGGTGACGTCCGAAGAGTTAGAGGCTACTGTGAATGAGTGGCCGAGGCATGGCAACAACCCATGATTTTAGCATAGATAGAAGCCGGTGGCCCAGCATTGGGCCCAAATGATCGGGAATTGGCCCGGGACCAGCAGAGTCACCATAACTCAAGGCACGAATCGACCAAAACAATATTGGATGATAGTGACCGGGCCCTTGAAGAAACCCGATCAGAAAGGTACCAAGAGCATGCAATGATCAGCGGGTTGTCCTTGCCAGCCGAGGCATAGTTGGGCCACCTGCTCACAACGCTCAATACTATATCCTCTGCGGCAGCGAACAAGATGTCAAGAAAAGCGGATGAAGGGTTCCATGGGATCACCGCTCGGTTAGAGTCGTTGTATGATATGGTTTCCCGAAAGGCACTAGAGGAAGCAGCGGTACCAACCTTTGGCACAATCAGCACCGAGCCACGGGTGAGGAATGTGGAGATTCCCCCGATTGCGATTGTGACTGAAGACGAAGCTACCAACGCGTTGTTGTAGCAACTGAAAACAGTGACCATTAATGTGAATGCCTTTCCCGCGGAAGGGTTGGCCACTATGCAGCTACTACTAGCAAAGAAATGATAGACAGACTACGGCAGATCAGCGGTATGTGTGCATGGCAGGCTGTGGATGACCTCGAAACACACATCAAGGGAGAACGGGATGAGAAGGGACACACAATCAAAGGCGTGAAAAAGGACCACAATTTCCGTGTTGCGGAGAAGGCTCGTATGTGGGATGACAGTGTACGGGTTGACCGGGCGATCACAGAAGCTTATCAACACGTGTCGGAGCCCACTAAAGAGGTGGATGTGCTCCACCGGGTGCAGCGACTGGGGGCTGCCATTATTCAGTTGCGACAAGAGAATCAGGCATTGAAGACCCAGATAAATCCGGGTACGCCTCAAGCTGAAGTTGATGAACGAAGAAGGGCAATTGAGGAAGTTGTCGCTCAGGTGGAGGAGCTGGAAACGCAAGCAACCAAGCTCATGATCGACACTATACAATTATGGGGCCGCATTGTTCATGAAGAGCGGGTTGAACAGCTGACTAAGTATCAGCGGGAAGCTGAGGGACAGTTGGCCACATTGAAAGCAGGAATGCGCACTATGCCACCACTGGAGCAAGTTGCTAAGTCTCAGGAGCTAAAAGATTTGCAACACTGTGTCGCCAAGGCGGACAAGCGACAGAAGATGCGCGCAGCACAGTTAAAGGAGTTCCAGGACAGTGGCGGAAAATTCATGATGCAAGCTAGTGAAGCTCTGTAGGCAGTACAGAAATGTCGCCAGCAAATAGCAGTAAAGCTTACAGATCACCCATCTGCCGAGGACGTGGTCGACAGTCAGTCAGCAGCTATGGAAGCCGAGGAGGTGGTGCGGATAGTTGAACAACCGTATGAGGACTTCAAAGTCAAAATGACCGAGTACACCGTATCCAGTTGACGTGGCTCGAGGGTGAGCCACAAGATTGTGTTGGGGGCCTGTTGGCAGGCGGTTTGGTAAGTTGGTATCGCAGCATCTACGATGATGCGACAAGGCAGAAGATGGCACGAAAGGAGACGACAGAAGATGATTTTGTGCATGTGTGGGTCAATTGTACCGCGAATTGCGGGTTTTGGGTCATGTGGACCACATATTATGTACTGTTGAGTCAGTTATACCGCAGAATGCAGGTTTTTGGTCGCTTTTGGACTAGGTCAGTTAGAGAGTGGGTCATTTGTCCATAGTGTCAGTTAGGAAGTTGTTAGTAAGTGGACAAGAGTTGTAAGGCGGAAGCCTGTATATAGATAAGAATTGTAAGTGTTGAAGGGAAGAGAGAGAGATATACAACTTGCTGGAGAATAATGCGAAGCTCTGATGTTGGTTGTATGATTTTCAGGTATGTTTTGATGTCGAGTCATTGCGGAGATCTAGTTTTTGCAGAGACATTGTATCTGGGTTGACAATGATAATATGATGAAGCTATTTTGGTACAATCTCTGTGTTCAGTTGTGGTAATGTGATGTTGCACTATACGAATAATGTCATGCTTCTTTGATGCAATGCTTGTTTTACAATTACTGTCGTTGCAATGATGAATGTCTTGGTTTAATAATGCTTTAAATACCATGTTCAATGCTTAGAAATCTCTGTCCCGGTTATGCAATAAGTTTAAGTATTATAGCCGCAACCATCCTCCTTCATTCGACGGAAACACGGTTCCGTCTGGCCTTCCTAGATGCCTCGGGTGAGACCTCATCTGCTCCGCAGGTGTTGCTGGGAGGGATAAAACCTGTTCGGGCCGGTGGCCAGGGAGACTGCGATATGCGTCGACAGTGAATGCAACCCCTGTCGACTGGGTTTGAGCCAACGCACTTTGATTACTAATAGCAGTAGATGGATTGCCAGTTACTAGGACCTTGGAAACGTTGAAATGTATTAATTGTTGAAATGATAAGCTTGACAAACCATCATGTGACAACTCATCAACCCACTAGTTGTTGTCACGCCGCAGTTGCGAAGCCGCCCACAACTACCCAACCGTGCACAACTACCCATTCGTCTAGCCATTAAACTCCACCGTCTAGCAACCAGGAGTACAATGCAAACATGCTTGTAAAATGTGCTATAAATAGATCATTTGAGAGCTGCATAAGGCAGACTTGTGGATGTAACTTCTTCTACGTAATAATATATTGAGCAGCAACTCATATCTATCTTATTGCATTTTTTCAGTTCCCATTTTAGTTTTTCTCTTGCATCCTTCTCCTACAAATTGGTATCAGAGCCTGGTTGTGGAAGTGCAGAGGCTGCTTTTGGAAGTGCAGAGTCTAGCTGTGGAAGAGCAAAATATGGTTATGGAAGGGCACAATATTTTTGGGATGATATTGATGTTGAATGCATGAGGTATATCATTTCATTTGTTGTGTAAATGGTGATATAATTTCTCCAAGTAATTTGTAGACTTGTAAACCTCCAAATGCCAATTTGTTGTTAAATATTATTTCAAGATTTCTACAGGGAGATGCATGGTCTGATAGGTTTTCCGGAGAATCCGCAATGGACATTGTTGTTGTCAACGTTTCAATTCCAGATCATGAACATCCTCAAGACAATGAGTCAAGTTGAATGAGCTGCATCCCAACTTAATAAATAGGGTTTTTTCTATTAATTTAATTTTGTAGCATCGGCTTAACCCTAATTTTGTGTTTATATATTAAAGATATTTTATGTTAGGTCTTTGTTTATTAAGTTTAATAAGTCACCTTAGTTTCAAATGTTATTAGGCTAGGAATATAATAACTAATAATCTTTATTATGAATGATTTCCTTAATAATTATTGATAATTTTTAATGCATGTTATTATAATTATTATTACTATGTATGCTATGTTAGTACTATTGATCACTATTATTATTATGCATTTTTAATTATTATTAATATCATTATTATTATTGTTGATTAGAATTTTGTAAGTAATGTTACATGTTTTTCTTATTAGTAGTCTTACTTATTTTATATTTTATTTTGTTGTTAAATATCAGTTTGTTGCTTTTGGTCCACTCACAAGTTTGGTGCTTTATTCACGATTTTATTAAAAGGTTGTTGGGACTTGAAAAATATGTTTCATGCGGTGCTCTAATCAATTTGCATTGGCTATGCAAAGTTGTGCTAACAAAGTATTGTGAAAATTGCTATATCTTCTTGAAATTAGTTGAAGTATGGCAGGTCTGAGTAGCAGTAGTCTCACTCAACCCCAAATTCCACAATTTAATGGAAAAATTTATGAATATTGGAGAATTAAGATGACGACTTTATTTTGTTCAGAAGAATTATGGGACGTGGTTGAGAATGGTTTTTACAGATCCCGCAGATCAAGCAACATATAATGTTTTATCACAAGCACAAAAGGATCTTCTCAAGGAAAATAGGAATAAGGATGCCAAGGCATTGTTTTTAATACAACAAACAATGGAAGAATCAATTATCCCACGGGTTGCAGCAGCTACAAGGTCCAAGCATGCATGGGACACTCTACAAAACTCATATCAAGGTACTAGCAAAGTCAAGATGGTAAGATTACAAATGCTTAGAAGAGATTTTGAAAATTTGCAAATGATGAATTCTAGGACAGTAAATGATTTTTTCACTTGTGCACTAAGTATAGTAAATCAAATAAAGTCTCATGGAGATAATTTGGATGATCAAAAAGTTGTAGAAAATATTTTGAGAAGTCTTCCTATTAGATTTGACCCAATAGTTGTGCATATTGAAAAATCAAAAGATTTGTCTCAAGTTTCTATTGATGGACTTATGGGGTCTTTACAAACCCATGAGCAAAGACTCAATAAATCAATTGGTTCCTCCGTGGAAAATGCATTCAAATCACAAGTTCAAGTTAGCAACAACAGAGGCACAAGAGGAGGAAAAATCACTAATACAGGTGCAAGACGATTTGGAAGAAGAACTAGGAACCGCAATGAAGGTGGCAGACTAGACAACACTCATGAAGAAAGAGCAAATTCTAATTTCTTTGCAAGAAGAAGAGGCAGAGGTGGCAGTCATTCTCATGAAGTTCACGACCAAGGAAAAAGGTATGACAAATCACATATCCAAAGCCATTATTGTCAAAAATTTGGACATTATGCACCTAAGTGTAGAAAGAAGCGATTTGATATGAATAGGTAGAATGCAAATTGTTAGAGAGAAAATCACTCTGAAAATAGTGATTCAATGTTTATTACTTGTAATAGTGCACAAGAAAGCTAAAAAAAGTATGGTTTTAGATAGTGGTTGTAGTAACCACATGAGTGGTGTGAGACCCCCAACTTGGGTCTCCTTTAACTTTAATATACAGTCAGATATTTCAGATATTTCAGTTCTGTTCAAAATTTCTGTTTTAAATTTTCTAACTTATGTCTATTTCTATGCATGTAAATTATATCAAGTTTACATACTTTTCATGTGCAGGTGAAATAACATATAACATATAACCGGAAATAATAATTTGATAGAGTAAAAATGATAAATTTACCTGCTGGAAAATACATGTAGGTAACTTGCAGATCCCCTTTGTTATTGTCCCCGTTTTCCGTTTCTCCTTGCCTTTTTCCCTGCAGTCAAAATCCTTCCCCACCGTTCTGAAACTCAACCAGCCAAACCAGTTTTGCCACCCTACCAACTGGCGAGGTCTCGCCGACTACCCAGCTCCAAAGGTACCCCTTTGGACCCCCAAGCCCAAACCGAGTACAAGCCTAATCTGTTGTATCCCTTTAGAAAAACAAACTCCAACAAAATCCCCTCTTTGCAGCTCTCCTCTCTAGTTTCTGCTCTGCTAAACTTCTCCCAAAATCCTAAGGTAGAAAAGATCCCCTTCTCCTTCCTCCCTTCTCCCTTTTATCCCCTTCACTTTCCGACTCTCCCCCTCATTACTACCCCTATCCCTAACTTAAATTTCATCCAACCCATTCATCTACCATGTAAGTCCTCGAGCCCTCAACTTGGACTTGGACTCTTTTAAATAATTAAATTAATATTAAAAGTGTTGGTTGGGGTCACTTCTCAACCGTAACCTTTAATTCAATTAAATTTAATCCTTTTATTTAATATAATAATTTTAAACATATCCTTACCCATATTCCAATATTTAACCATTTAATTAATCTTTTAATTAATTAATCCAAGCTCATTTTTATAACTTGTTACATAATGGTATATGGCATTGTTCGTAATTTACTTCCTGGTTATAAACAACTACGACATACTTATAAGAAATTAGTAATATATAAACTAAACCTTATCCCTATATTTCAATTAATTAACAATAATGGTCAATTGATTAACTATTATTAACCTAATCGTTTAATTAATGGTTTCTAATGTTTATAATATGTTAATTCCCTCTAATTATCAATTCAACTAATTCAATTTATCAATTATGAACCATGATCCCATCAATGTAATTCATAACATTATCAAGGTGTAATTATATTAATTAAATAAAATTTACTAAGATTTAATCGACTCATTTACCTGGTTCCATTTTAATTACACCTTAGTTTGTAATTAGCTAATTAACAATCATTACTAAGGATAAGCATAGTCTTGTTAGAATTAATTAACATCATTAACACATAATTAATTTAAGGGATCAAGTTACTATTACTTATTTAACCTTATAATTACATTTCAACCCTTAGCCCTGGCTAATTAAACTCATTAACAATCAATCAAGCATTCTAATCAGTTGCAATAGTCACTACCTAGGTTAACCCTAGCTTTGTTTATTAATCAACAATAATTAATTATTAATGGACAATAATTAATCGTTAATCAACATTATTAACCCTAATCATCATTATTAACTTTAATCGACATTATTAACATTGATCAACAGTAGTTAATTACTAAACGACAGTAATTAATATGAAGCGACATTAATTGACATTATTACTCAACAATATTTCATGTAATTCATAATATGTAGGCAAGTTATGTAAGCGCAGCTACTGCTTACATTCCTCACGTAAGTACACTAAAGTAATAATTCACATACATCAATCATAATCAAGGAACTTATTATTTACCGACACATGTTTTAACATAGTTTACAAGGTACGATCCATTAGCTTACTGAAATCCAAGTTACGACAATTCATACATCACTGATTTTGACACATACTAATCAAGGGTTTTACACGCCTACAGTTAGATCTTGTTTTCACCCCTACTTCACACTACACCTATCTACCTACATCATTACTATCTTACACATCCTATCCTGTCCTCTGCTGGACTACCCTGAAATGTCAAGTCATGACCGGTTCCAGCTAGAACCCGTAAGCGGAAGTGTCGACTACATCGACCAAGCTTCCCCAGCAGGAAACCACCAGTCATCATCACACACCTTGGGGAGCGCGCCGTAGCACAGCCCTCCCATGAATCTGGGTTTCGGGGATAAACGGTGGGTAAATCCTCCACCCCCCTAATGGAACAAGGGACTATGTCCACCCGACATAACAACAGCGTTGCACTTGTGCTCGGTTTGTCATCGTATAACCGATCTGGGCGGTTGAGTTTCCTGAAACCCTACCCCACCCATGTCATACATTACATCATAATAAACAGCATAATAACCATACGAAAATAATGCATCACTCGCATACCATTTTCTCTTTCGAAGTCCGTGTCCCCGAGGCCCTCCCACCTCGTAGGATCTAGCTTTCACTTAGCCGTTTCAGCCTGTAAGTCAGTCCTCGACATACAATATAGAATATCGTGCATAAATCCTCGATATGTACACACATATATTTCATCATAACATAACAACAATAAACTCGTTCATTCGCCATGCACCTGACATAACATTCATTATTTTCAACATATAACTGTAACGGTATCCACGTACCCATCATTCAATAAATTCCATATATTTGACATAATTAACACATGATACATATCTAAACATGACTATCGATCATAACACTATCATCATACACACACATATATATATCGGCAAAATAATAGAACCATGTCCACAGTGTCGTCAACTGACGAGGTCTCACAGTCAAACAAATACAACATATAATAGTAGTTCAGGTAGTAATGTCAAAACGGGGTGTTACATACACCCACCCTTCAGGAAACTTCGTCTCGAAGTTATGATCAAAATAATGTGGGATAATCACGACGCATAGTCTCTGCGTCCTCCCAGGTAGCAGAACCTGGGCTATATCGGTCCCACTGGACCTTAACTTGGTCCACCAAACGGTGCCTCAACTGTTTAACCCTGCGGTCCAATATAAGTAATGGTTCGACCCTGATGGTTCCCTCGTCTGAAACCTGCAGTTCCTTCCAATTTATTTTATGTGACTCATCAGCTACATAATGTCGTAAAACAGATACATGAAAAACATTATGAGTTTTGTGCAAATGGGGTGGCAGCGCAAGACGATACGCGACGGGTCCAACCTTTTCTAAAATTTCAAAGGGTCCTATATATCGTGGCGACAACTTTGTCCCTTTCCCAAACCTGATGGTACTTTTGCTAGGCCTGATGCGGACGAACACTGCATCACCAACCTTATAGCTTCGGTCAACCCTATGCGCATCGGCATAAATCTTCTGCCTATCCCGTGCTTCCTTTAACCGTTGTCTAATCTGAACAACCTGTTCTTCCATCTCCTGAATCAACTCAGGTCCTATAATTACTCGATCCTCTAACCTTTCCCGACTCAATGGTGTCCTGCATGGCCTTCCATATAAAGCTTCATATGGAGGCATCCCAATTGAGCTATGGTAACTGTTGTTGTAAGCAAACTCTACCAAAGGTAAGTGCTTTTCCCAATGAGTTTGTTGATCCATTACATACATTCTAAGCATGTCCTCCATCACCTGATTCACTCTTTCTGTTTTCCCATCTGTCTCTGGATGGTAAGCAATGCTTAGGTTCAACTGAGTACCCAACGCTGACTGCAAACTCGTCCAAAACCTGGATGTAAACCTGGAATCTCTATCCGATATAATCTTCTTGGGAAACCCATGGAGACGAACAACTTCATTTATGAATACACGTGTTACATCCGTGACATCATAGGTCTCCTTAACTGGAATGAAGTGAGCAGTTTTGGTCAGTTTGTCAATGATGACCATAATGGCATCATGCCTATGAGAGGTAAGAGGCAATCCCACCATGAAGTCCATGGAGATAACCTCCCACTTCGACATAGGAATGTCATGTGGCTGCAACAGACCTGCCGGGTGGTGATGATCAGCTTTTACCTGCTGACACTCAAGGCACCTAGCGACGAATTTGACCACGTCGCTTTTCATCCCTGCCCAAAAGAAGAGTTGCTTCATGTCTGCATACATCTTCTTTACACCCGGGTGTGCACAATACACTGCTCTGTGGGCTTCCTTAAGGATAGTCTCTCTAATATCTCCCTCCTCAGGTATATACATCCTCCCTTGATACCGTAACAAACCATCGGCTTCCAACTCATAGCCTTCAAACTTTGGTCCCACCGGTTTCCCATTTTGGAGTGCCGCTGTGACCTTTAGGTACCAACTATCCCCAAGTAGCTGCCCTAAAATTATTTCCCTCAAATCTACCTTCAAAGGTATAAGAGAGAAAAGTCTTGGTTTTCTGCTTAAGGCATCCGCTACCACATTCTCCTTCCCCTTGATGTAGGAAATCCCAAAATCATACTCGCTCATGAATTCACTCCATCGCCTTTTCCTAGCATTTAGGTCTCTCTGAGTGAAGATATACCTTAAGCTTTGGTGATCGGACTTGAGTTCAAAGCTTCGTCCAACAAGGTAATGTCTCCACAGCTTCAAAGCTAACATCACTGCAGCTAACTCTAGGTCATGAGTAGGGTAATTCTCTTCATGTGTTTTTAGCTTTCTCGACGCATAAGCTATTACCCCACCTTCCTGTATCAACACTGCACCCAAACCTTGCCTTGAAGCATCGGTGCAAACTGTGAATTCCTTCTCCATATCTGGAACCCATAGAATTGGTGCACTCGTCAATAGTCTTTTCAGCTCGGCGAATACGGGATCACATTCATCCGTCCATTCGTACCTGGTGCCCTTACGTTGTAGGGTAGTTATGGGTTTCACGATTTTTGAGAAACCCTCAACAAACCTTCTATAATACCCAGCTAACCCCATGAAGCTCCTTACTTCATGCGCATTCTTTGGCACGGGCCAATCCATTATGGCCTTCACCTTTTCAGGGTCCACAGAAATTCCCTCACCAGAAATTATATGCCCTAGGTAATGGATCTCCTTCTGATAGAACGAACATTTGGACAACTTACCATACAACTGATGCTCCCTTAAGCATGACAACACTATTCGCAAGTGTTCCTCGTGCTCCTGTTCATTCTTGGAGTAGATGAGAATGTCGTCCAAGAAGACTTGCACAAACTGATCTAAGTATTTTCGAAACACGCTATTCATGAGACTCATGAATACAGCTGGGGCATTGGTCAAACTGAAGGGTACCACCACAAACTCATAGTGCCCAAACCTTGTTCGAAAAGCAGTCTTAGGTATATCACCTTCCTTAATCCGTAGCTGGTGGTAACCTGATCGTAAGTCAATCTTTGAGAAGACTGTTGCCCCTTTCATTTGATCAAAGAGGTCATCAATTCGGGGTATCGGGTACCTATTCTTCACGGTGGCTCTATTCAAATCTCGGTAATCAATGCAAAGACGCAAGGAACCATCCTTCTTCTTCACAAAGATTACTAGCGCACCCCATGGCGAAATACTTGGTCTGATGAGCCCTAGATCTAGCAGTTCCTTCAACTGCATTTGCAACTCACAAAGTTCTGGGGCTGTCATCCTGTAAGGTGTCTTTGATGTTGGCTCTGAACCGGGTTTTACCTCAATGGTAAAATCAAGTTCCCTTTTAGGATGTAACCTAGGTAATTCCTTTGGGAATACGTCACTGAACTCGGCTAATACTGGATAGTCATCAAGGGAGGATCCCTTCTCATTGTTTACCGCTTCAACAATGTACAACTGGCATCCTTGTCGCATACATCGCTTTACGTTCATCGTTGATATGAAACGTAGGGACACCTTCCGTTTGATACCCTGGATCTCGATGGCCTCTCCGTTGTCATTAATGCAAAGAACTTTCTTCCCATAACAATCCAAGAAAGCTCGATGTTCCTCAAGCCAATTCATACCTATGATGAGATCATAAGTTCCGAGGGTGGTGACGTACACTTTGACTTGTGTAACACACATCCCGAGATCCACTACACACTTATCGACACTAGGTCCTACTGCTTGCTTTACCCCTGAATCCATTTCGACTAAGCTGAAATCATCATGCTCGTAGGCTGCCAACCCACATTTGTCTAATGCATATGGAGAAATGAAACTATCAGTAGCACCAGGATCAAACAATATTCTAAGCTTGACATTATTGATCGTACCTGATGATTCCACCACAGTGGATTGGTGCTCTGCCTGATGGTTGTTGACTGCAGCTGAGATCTGATGCCTACTACCCCCACTCCCCATTAGAGCTTTTCCTTCTCGACGCACTGTACCGGATCGTAATTCGGGACAGTCACGCTGGTAATGTGGACCTCCACATCCCCAACAAGCAACCTGTAATGGAGAGGGCGATATAACCTGTTCAGACCTCTGAGAGGGGTTCCTCCCCCTAGGACCCCTTCCCCTACCGGCTGATCCTCTGAAATTCCTCACACCCAGGTGAGTTCCCTTGGCTGACTGGGGCACTGCCCTAGTTGCCACTGATCTGTCTACCGCTGCGACTCTTGGTGTGCTCCTGTTTCCGTAGGGAGGTGGCCTCGCATATCCTCCCCGAGGATAGCTTCGAGGGGCCTTCCCCACAAACCCTGACTGCTGAGAGTTGAATGACCTGATGGGATTTGCACCCAACATATCCTCAGTGTAACGAGCACAATCTACTGCTTCGACGACCGAAGTTGGTTTCCACATCCGTACCTGAGCCCTGATCTTAGCATTGAGCCCATACACGAAGCGCTCAACCTGGTGTTCGTCATTGTCCAAGTAAGGGACATACTTCACTAACCCCATGAACCTCTCTTCATACTCCTCCACAGATAGATGCCTTTGTACCAAGGCATGAAGAGCCCCTGCTTGTTCCTCCTGGTAGGATGCGGGTAGGTACTTCCCTTTGAATTTTTCCACAAACATTTCCCATGGAACCGTGTCTGGCATAAGGTGTAGCTGCCTTTCTTGGTTTCTCCACCAGTTCAAAGCGGCCCCCTTTAGTTGAAATATGGCCAGTTTGGACTTGGACGTGGAGGTGTACTCCTGCAAGGTCAAGCACCTGGTCATCTCTTCCAACCACGACTCTGCTCGTATCCCTGATCGACCCCGTGAAAATTCCGGGAGCCTTATCTTCTGAAGCTCCCTTTTGATATCTTGATGTGGAGTTCTTAGTACCGTATTCACTTCCACCACAGGAACTTCTTCCCTTAGTGGAGGGGCATCCACCTCTACCTCCGACGTAGCACTTCCTCTCTGTGCTAGTCCCCTGAGTGTTTCGTTTATTGCTTCCAACGAGCACAGTATAAGGATGGTCTCTAGTGATGGTGCTGGCACATTCGACTCAGGTAATGCCGTAGCCTGACATTGCCCCCGACCTGCTCGTGTTCTTACCATGTTTATCCCTGTACAAGGAATAATAGGATAATTAGCACACAATGACATCATGACTAATTTTCTATCAAACTCAACAATTAATTCAAAAGTGCGTCATGACTAATTTTACGAGCGATTTACTCTAAGAGCTATAGTTCAGGACGTTTCGATCGGGCCATCTTGAGGCCACCCGGTACTAAATTTACAGCAGTAGCTCTACGCAGGTTTAGGTATTGGATTCCACACAATCCTCATTAAGTCGTCATCAACTCTTCAAGATATTCAATTAATGTTTACTACTTCGTTTCTCATTAATTTTTTTTTATTTTTTTTTAAACATAATCTTAAGTTTTAAGTCTAGAGTCGTATTTATCAAACAATCTGGTCACGGGCTAGAATCAGTGTCCTAGCGATCAGCTCGTCATGCTGGTCAACATGGTGTCTTGTTTTCGAAATTCTAGGTCCGTCTTGCCCTTTCGACCTTACGTCGAAATCTCGACAAGGGTATTTTTAAGAAAACTAATTAATGTTAATTTAGTTTATGACCTATACTTACGCGTTTCATTACAAAATTTAATACAAAATTAATTGATATTAATTTATTTAATAAAACTAATGTACAATTTAATATTAATTAATAATTTTTAAATTACATTAACCTTGTTACCTTAACAAGATTAATCCTCTAAATTAGATTCTCAACAAACTTAATATTAATTAATCTTATTTAAGATTAAGTTAATAAAATTAATTAACATTAATAAAATAGATTTTTTTTTTTCATTAAGTAATAACAATCAACAATTAATTTTAATTAATTAACTTGAATTAAACTTTAAATTTGAATTTTATTATATATATAAATATAAATTAATTTATAACATATTTTAAATTCCTAAATATAAATCAAACTTGTTGTATTTATATATATTGTTCACATTAATTTTTAACTAACCCTTAGTATTTAACAATTTAATTTATTTGATAAATTAAATAATGCCAAATTGAAAATAAAATAAATAATAATAAAAAAAATCTAACCTATACCAACCCTAAACCCTAAAGGAGCGCTCGACCAAGCATGTGGACCACGCGGCTTGCATGCAATATAGATTTTTTAAGTTATCTTCCAAACCCTAACATGGTAATATCCCTTCCCATCCTCAGTCCTCATGCGCCCGCTCTGCAACCCTTGAGTGAGCTCTGCAACTCTCCAAGGGAGCTCTGCAACGCGACGGAGGAAACCTGCAATCGACTGGTCGAGGTATAGCGAAGGGTTTTTCTTTTGGAACATGTGCATCCAGGGTGTAGCTGGTCCTGCGGCTCCCCTGCCTGTTGGATGGTGAGGGCTCAACCTTAGCTATGGCTGCCCTACCCTCACGCTCAATGCAAAATTTTGTTTCTTTACCTGTTGTTTTTCGTTTAAATATAGCTATATACTTGTATCCTCTGTTATTTTTGCATATATGGCACATAGATGGAATCGTGGCTCTCCCTTCACTGCACTCCCGTTAATGGTTTTCGTTGGCTCTCTCCTCTACACAGGGGCTGGGCTCTCCCCCAAGTAGGGCATCCCTCGACGGCCCTCTTACTGCACAAGCCTGAGGTCCCCCCTTCACGCTCAAGCCGTGGTTCTTCTGCTCCCTCGTGCTCTTCACGAGTCGACTGCGCCTCTCTTCCACCTCGTCCTCCTCTGTGCTGGTCGTTAATCTCCCGGCGCGCAAGCCCTGCACGTTGCCTCCCCTTTTTCCTGAGCCGTCGCTCCACGGCCGGCTCCTCCCACCTCGTACCCTTCCGACATACCCTTCAAAGATTCAAAATCCTACAACCACAAAACACCCCCCCCACACTCAACCCGTATGTGGGCGGTCTGTCCCTGGTTCTCTTTGGTTCTGTTCGTTTCCGGTTCTAGATCTGGTTCTGTGTTAGTGGTTTCTGGCTCTCTCTCTTTCTGTCAAGTCTTTTGTTAAGCTGGTCCGAAGACGATGGCGACAGCAGATGTTGAGTTCTGATGCTTAGTCGGGGTCTTTCCTGGGTTACCGATGACAGAAGCCTGCAGGAGGCTTTCAGTCCCTATGGAGAGGTCGTGGTTTCAGTGACATGGAAACCATCAGATCCCATGGAAACCCTTCACCCGTGTCATATTTTTATTTTTATTTTTTAATCTGGTATCTGAACCGTCCAGTGCAGTGGTTAAAACACTTTCCGAAGTTCGAATCTTTGGGCAATGTCGGCTCAGTTTCAGAAAATTAGCTCAAACCCATTGCCTGCAATTCTCCCGCCCAGTCCTTGATTAGCATGAAACGCACCCAAAATAGCCCTCAAGCAGTTTCGAACCGTTGTTGTCGAAGAATTCGTAACCCTACGAGGGTTTTTTTTTGTTTTTATAAACCCTATTGGAAATTTTCCAACAAATGGCTATTGCCGGCGGACTAAACTGTCGCCGAGTGACTGTTTTTATTTTAAATGGGTATTCCAGGAATGTATGTTGAAGCCAGGCCGAGGCTACTTCGTGTGGGGTTAGGAGTATCGGTTAAATAGTGTGAAGTTACAGGTTCAAACCGTAGATAGCGCTCTTTAGAGATATCCATATAAGATTCAAAAAATGAAACTCGTTATATATTTTTTTTTGGTTTATATATGTATATATTCTTTTTGTGTAAAAATAAAAAAATCTTACTTTCAATATGTCAATAATTTCATGTTTTATCCTACTCTATATTCTCTTTTTTTTTGAAATTTTTCCCTCTCGGTTTTTAGGCCGCAGCCTGTGGCTACTGCTCCATGGATACCATGGCCACTGGACGCAGCACTAAGGCCGCCACTCCATGGCCACTCTTTTTTTTTTTTTTTTTCTTCTTTCTTTTTTCTTTTTTCTTTTTTCTTGAAAATTTTGCTGTACAACCAAAATTTTATCTCTGCTCTCCTTTTAATTCGTTTACGGAAGCACCTGTATTTTACCAATAATTTAAATACCCTAGATCTTTATATATAATCTTCATATTATAAGATATAATCTCATACCTTGTCTACATTGACACACTTAGATCAACTTACGTATAATATTTAGTTTAAACAAATATAATAGCATTTCCCTACAAACATATAATGCTTATTTCATTCCTTAAGCATTTGGATCGATATACTATGATATTTAACGAACATGATAATATTCATGTGCTCAACTTATAGGTCGACATAAATATCAGATGAGTCTTAGTGTCATTATAGATTTTCTTTCATCACCACAGAATTCCAAAATCCCATGTTGAAAGCGTTATGTGTGGTTACCTCCTTCGTTGCATGTGGAAATAATTTCATTTTTGTTTCTTTAAATTTTTTTTTTTATTTATAGAGAATATTTAAAATAAAATTGAATGTAAAATATGTAAAATTTATCTAATCTGTCATATTTATATTATTGGTTGCATTTTTCATGTTCTTATAGAATATCAACTAGATAATAAACAAGTGTAAATACTTTACATTTTGCATTTATGTAAATAGGGATTTTAGTTTTTTTTTTTGTATGTTTGTGTGAATAATTATAAATACCAATTTCCTAACTCTCCCCCTCGTTTTATGCAGGTCTAAGGCTTCCGCCACAAGCTTTTACAGCTTCTGTAATGAGCCCTCTGGTTCCAGATTTGGAACCATGGCTCTGATACCATATGTGAGACCCCCAACTTGGGTCTCCTTTAACTTTAATATACAGTCAGATATTTCAGTTCTGTTTTAAATTTCTGTTTTAAATTTTCTAACTTATGTTTATTTCTATGCATGTAAATTATATCAAGTTTACATACTTTTCATGTGCAGGTGAAATAACATATAACATATAACCGGAAATAATAATTTGATAGAGTAGAAATGATAAATTTACCTGCTGGAAAATACCTGTAGATAGCTTGCAGATCCCCTTTGTTGTTGTCCCCGTTTGCCGTTTCTCCTTGCCTTTTTCCCTGCAGTCAAAAGCCTTCCCCACCGTTCTGAAACTCAACCAGCCAAACCATTTTTGCCACCCTGCCAACTGGCGAGGTATCGCCGACCACCCAGCTCCAAAGGTACCCCTTTGGACCCCCGATCCCAAACCGAGTACAAGCCTAATCTGCTGTACCCCTTTAGAAAAACAAACTCCAACAAAATCCCCTCTTTGCAGCTCTCCTCTCCAATTTCTGCTCTGCTAAACTTCTCCCAAAATCCTAAGGTAGAAAAGATCCCCTTCTCCTTCCTCCCTTCTCCCTTTTATCCCCTTCACTTGCCGACTCTCCCTCTCATTACTACCCCTATCCCTAACTTAAATTTCATCCAACCCATTCATCTACCATGTAAGTCCTCAAGCCCTCAACTTGGACTTGGACTCTTTTAAATAATTAAATTAATATTAAAAGTGTTGGTTGGGGTCACTTCTCAACCGTAACCTTTAATTCAATTAAATTTAATCCTTTTATTTAATATAATAATTTTAAACATATCATTTCCCATATTCCAATATTTAACCATTTAATTAATCTTTTAATTAATTAATCCAAGCTCATTTTTATAACTTGTTACATAATGGTATATGGCATTGTTCGTAATTTACTTCCTGGTTATAAACAACTACGACATACTTATAAGAAATTAGTAATATATAAACTAAACCTTATCCCTATATTTCAATTAATTAACAATAATGGTCAATTGATTAACTATTATTAACCTAATCGTTTAATTAATGGTTTCTAATGTTTATAATATGTTAATTCCCTCTAATTATCAATTCAACTAATTCAATTTATCAATTATGAACCATGATCCCATCAATGTAATTCATAACATTATCAAGGTGTAATTATATTAATTAAATAAAATTTACTAAGATTTAATCGACTCATTTACCTGGTTCCATTTTAATTACACCTTAGTTTGTAATTAGCTAATTAACAATCATTACTAAGGATAAGCATAGTCTTGTTAGAATTAATTAACATCATTAACACATAATTAATTTAAGGGATCAAGTTACTATTACTTATTTAACCTTATAATTACATTTCAACCCTTAGCCCTGGCTAATTAAGCTCATTAACAATCAATCAAGCATTATAATCAGTTGCATTAGTCACTACCTAGGTTAACCCTAGCTTTGTTTATTAATCAACAATAATTAATTATTAATGGACAATAATTAATCGTTAATCAACATTATTAACCCTAATCATCATTATCAACTTTAATCGACATTATTAACATTGATCAACAGTAGTTAATTACTAAACGAGAGTAATTAATATGAAGCGACATTAATTGACATTATTACTTAACAATATTTCATGTAATTCATAATATGTAGGCAAGTTATGTAAGCGCAGTTACTGCTTACATTCCTCACGTAAGTACACTAAAATAATAATTCACATACATCAATCATAATCAAGGAACTTATTATTTACCGACACATGTTTTAACATAGTTTACAAGGTACGATCCATTAGCTTACTGAAATCCAAGTTACGACAATTCATACATCACTGATTTTGACACATACTAATCAAGGGTTTTACACGCCTACAGTTAGATCTTGTTTTCACCCCTACTTCACACTACACCTATCTACCTACATCATTACTAACTTCCACATCATATCATGTCCTCTGCTGGACTACCCTGAAATGTCAAGTCATGACCGGTTCCAGCTAGAACCCGTAAGCGGAAGTGTCGACTACATCGACCAAGCTTCCCCAACAGGAAACCACCAGTCATCATCACACACCTTGGGGAGCGCGCCGTAGCACAGCCCTCCCATGACTCTGGGTTTCGGGAATAAACGGTGGGTAAAACCTCCACCCCCCTAATGGAACAAGGGACTATGTCCACCCGACATAACAACAGCGTTGCACTTGTACTCGGTTTGTCATCGTATAACCGATCTGGGCGGTTGAGTTTCCTGAAACCCTACCCCACCCATGTCATAGCATACATCAAAATAAACAGCATAATAACCATACTAAAATAATGCATCACTCGCATACCATTTTCTCTTTCGAAGTCCGTGTCCCCGAGGCCCTCCCATCTCATAGGATCTAGCTTTCACTTAGCCGTTTCAACCTGTAAGTCAGTCCTCGACATACAATATAGAATATCGTGCATAAATCCTCGATATGTACACACATATATTTCATCATAACATAACAACAATAAACTCGTTCATTCGCCATGCACCTGGCATAACATTCATTATTTTCAACATATAACTGTAACGGTATCCACGTACCCATCATTCAGTAAATTCCATATATTTGACATAATTAACACATGATACATATCTAAACATGACTATCGATCATAACACTATCATCATACACACACATATATATATCGGCAAAATAATAGAACCATGTCCACGGTGTCGTCAACTGACGAGGTCTCACAGTCAAACAAATACAACATATAATAGTAGTTCAGGTAGTAATGTCAAAACGGGGTGTTACAAGTGGAAACAAGGATATGTTTGCAAACATAGATGAATATGTGCACTTTGAAGTAAAATTGGGATATGATAACAAAGTAGTTATCATGGGTAAAGGTAGCATAAAGTTTAAGACTAAGCAAGGAGAAAAGAAACACAATCTAATTAGCATTGGGAAACTACTACAAAAGGGATATAAAGTCTATTTTGAATATAATGCATGTGAGATTCTTGATACACATGGAACACTAATTGCAAAAGTCCAAATGACACAAAACAAAATGTTCCCTTTAAGGTTTCAAAATGATTTGTTTGTTGCTTTCAAATATGTCCTCTCGGATCAGTCTTGGTTATGGCACTTAAGAATTGGTCATTTAAGCTTCAAGGGTCTAAATTTGTTGCATAGGAAAAACATGGTGAATGATTTGTCATTGATTGAACAACCAAACAAAGTTTGTGAAGGTTGCATTCTTGCTAAGCAACATAGAGAATCATTTCCTATTGGCAAGTCATATAGAGCAAGAGCTCCACTTGAAATTGTGCATTCATATTTGTGTGGGTATATGTAGACACCTTCTATTGGCAATAACTTGTATTCCATAACTTTCATAGATGATTATTACAGGAAAACTTGGGTATATTTTTTGAAAAACAAATCAAAAACTTTTGAAATTTTTAAGCAGTTTAAAGTTATGGTTGAGAAGCAAAGTGGGTACTACATTAAAATTCTAAGAACAAATAGAGGTGGAGAATTTGTGTCCAATGATTTCTTGAGTTTTTGCAAAGCAAATGGGATTAAAAGGCAACTTCCAACTAGCTATACACCACAACAAAATGGTATAGTAGAAAGAAAAAATAGAACAATAATGGAAATGACAAGAAGCATGATAAAAGCTAAAAATCTACCAAATGAGTATTGGGTTGACGATATAGCCTGTGCAATGTATATTTTGAATCGTTCCCCCACAAAGAGTGTGAAAAATGAAGTACCACAAGAATCATGGAGTAATAAGAAACATAATGTTTCTCATTTGAGAGTCTTTGGATGTATTGCATATGCACATGTTCCTAATGAAAATAGGAAGAAGTTAAAGGAGAAAGATGTATTTTTGTGGGTTATAGTGACCAATTAAAAGCATACAAGTTGTATTATACCGACACACAAAAGACTATAATCAGTAGAGATGTTAAGTTTCTTGAATATGAAGAATGGATTTGGAATGAAAATCTACATCGACAACAATTTGAGATGAAAGATGTTGGTGAAGATCATGCTCCCAACAATGGCTCCAGTTCACATTATACAACATCAACTCCTCAATCTGCTTCAAGATCTCAGTCAACACCTAGATTTCACTCAAGTGATAGCTCAAGGTCAGATAGCACTCTAGTGAAGACAGGAAGTCTCAGGGAAATATATGAGTTAACTCAAGGTAATGATGATGATGATTTAATTTCTCATTTTGCATTATTTTCTATTGTTGATCCAATATGTTTTGAAGAGACAATTAAGTATGAAAGTTGAAAAAAGGCAATGGATGATGAAATTGAAGCAATAGAGAAAAATCAAACTTGGCAATTAGTGAATCTTCCAGAAGAAAAAGATGCAATAGGTGTGAAATGGCTCTATAAGACAAAGTTTAATGCTAATGGAAATGTTGTGAAGCATAAAGCAAGGATAGTTGCAAAGGGTTTTTCACAACAGCCCGAGATTGATTACAATGAGACTTTTGCTCCAATAGCTAAATTAGATACAATAGGATCAATATTAGCAATAGCAAGGCATCATAAATGGAAAGTTTATCAGATGGATGTCAAATCAGCATTTTTGAATGGGATATTTACAAGAAGAAGTGTAAGTGCAGCAACCACCAGGTTATCAAATATTGGGTCATAAACATAAAGTTTATAGATTGAAAAAGCCTTTGTATGGTCTCAAACAAGCTCCAAGAGCTTGGTACATCTGCATTGATTCATACTTCTTGAGCCATGGTTTTAGCAAATGCAGCAGTGAGCCAACTCTTTACATCAAGGTAAATGATCAAGGTAAGGTCTTAATTGTATGCCTATATGTTGATGATCTGATATTTACAGGAAATTTTTCAATTGAGTTGTTTAAATCAACAATGAAAAGAGAATTTGAGATGACAGATTTGGGCTTAATGAAATATTTTAGGCATAGAAGTAAGTCAAACAGAGGATGGAATTTTCATTTTGTAAACAAAATATGCAAATGATGTGTTGAAGAGGTTCAAGATGTTGAATTGCAAGCCAACATCTACACCTGTGGCAACATACTTGAAATTGAGCAAAGAAGACAAGGGCACAAAGGTAGATCCAAGTTTGTTCCAAAGATTAGTAGGTAGCTTGATGTATCCGACAGATGTATCCGACAGCGATAAGGCCTGACATTATGTATGCAATTAGTTTGATTTCAAGGTTCATGGAGACACCAAAGGAGTCACATTGGCAAACAGGGAAAAGGATTTTGAGATATGTTAATGGAATAAGATATTATGGCATTTTATATTCAAGGTCAGATGATTTCATACTAATTGGATACACAGACAGTGATTTTGCAGGTAGCACTGATGACAGAAAAAACACATCTTGATATATTTTTCATCTTGGTTCGGGAGCAATCTCATGGGATTCCCAAAAACAACCCATTGTTACTCTTTCAGCTATAGAAGCAAAATATGTAGCAATAACATCAATAGCATCTCAAGCAGTGTTGATAAGAAGAATTATGTCAGATTTGATGCAAGATCAAGGAGCAACAAAAATTTACTGTGACAATAATTCAACAATAGAACTATCAAAAAATCATGGTTTTCACAAAAGGAGGAAGCACATTGATACTAGATATAATTTCATTAGAGAGCTTATCAACAATGGTGAAATATATTTTGAATTTTGCAAGTTTGAAGATCAATTTGCAGATATCTTCACAAAGCCATTAACAAAAGAGAGATTTGAACACCTAAGAAAAGGTTTGGGTATCATCAGGAAGTCAAGCTTAAGGGGGAGTGTTGAAAAGATAAGCTTGACAGACCATCCCACCACAGCTCATCAACCGACCAGCTGTCGTCCCGCCGCAGTTGCCAAGCCGCCCACAACTACCCAGTCGTCTAGCCATTAAACTCCACCGTCCAGCAGCCAGGAGTACAGTACAAACATGCTTGTAAAGTCTACTATAAATAGATAATTTGAGAGCTGCACAAGGCAAACTTGTGGATGTAACTTCTTCTACATAATAATATATTGAGCAGCCGCTCATATCTTTCTATCTAATTGCATTTTTTTACAGTTCTCATTTTAGTTTTTCTCTTGCATCCTTCTCTTACATTAATGTGTGCTTGATAAAGGTGGTTTCCAAGTGACGACAATGTCATGTTTATCAATTAAAACATGGATGCTCCACAACAACGATTATAACACAAAATATCAGACTTTAAATAAAATATCTCAGATCTGCAATTTGCATAAATAATGACGTTTACATGCCTGAGAATAGAGTACTGGAATGTCTGATTTGTAGAGATTGGAGGAAGAACACGCTGCTACAGGAATACCTTATTTAACCAATGTACCACGAGTTCACAATCAGCAGTTGATGAATGTAGATCGCTGGAGATGACTTGACTTTAGTGTTGCATCTGCCCCCACAGCTCGACCTTCACTATTATGTGCTACTACAGACTTCCCTATATCAGCTCACAATGGTGCAAGTGTGAATGGAGGCTCAGAATACTAAATGACTCGATTTCTCTTTGGAATGGCAGATCACTAAACATCAACCGTTTGCAACTATCCTCTTGGCTCTACGACTTGTACAATGGCCCAGAATACGCCCTCCCACACACCGATGTCAAGATAGATCTGGTGGACAATGTTATTTGCTCCCACGACTTGGTTATTAGGCAGAGAATGCCCCATCTTTAATACTCAAGAAACTCGTGGCTGTTGTGAGTATGATTCCTTCTCAAAATTGCGCCCTCCACAAGAAGAAAACAAACCCCAAGTGCGCCCTTGTCTTGAGAGACCATAAACCCATGGCATGGCTGCCCCCTCCATCATTTTCCTATGGAACTCCCTCTAGACAAATGTGAAAACTTTATCCATGGGTTGAAGCGCAAATGAAAGATCCAGATGACCTCTCCTCTTTCACCAGTTAGAGAGGAATCTTTCAGCCCCCGAAAGCAGTGTCACAAGCAAGGGTTTCTCAAACCCCATCTCAAAGCTCAAATGCTGGTCAAAGAGCTCTCAAAACTTTTTCTCCGAACTGCGAAAGTGTTGAATGATGAGAGAACCCTCATTTCCCTTTTTTATATTTCTTTACTCTCCTCTACCTTATTATTTTTATTATTCTAATAAAGTCACTTTATAAACCTTTAAATCTCCAGGAAAGTCGTTAATTCCTTTTAAGACCTATCCTAACATTGGATCCCCTTTCTCATCATCCCATCCATAATATCTTTACGTTCCGGATCCAACAAGCTTTTTTTTCACAGAAAAATATAACTTACTATTAATATACGAAATAGTAAATAACACCAGCTGTCAGATAACATACATGTCTGCATCCAAATCCAGTAAAGTGGATTTGCCAGATATAGCCAGAAGAGTCACCCATAAT
The DNA here is from genome assembly GCA_027924585.1 of Larix kaempferi. Classification (NCBI taxonomy): domain Eukaryota; kingdom Viridiplantae; phylum Streptophyta; class Pinopsida; order Pinales; family Pinaceae; genus Larix; species Larix kaempferi. Next base: position 12,178,193 of record BSBM01000493.1, on the reverse strand, counting down.
AACAATAAAGTCCAGAAATAGTACCACATGTCCACAGTAATAGTCAAGGATCCCTCCGGGAGGAGAAACGGATCCCGAGATCACACCATAAACCATAAGTCCATAAACATGTACAATAAACAATAATGCCTACAGTAACCGCTGTCAGAGTCCCAGAGAGGCAAATATAGAGTATAACAAAAAGTAGTGCCAAAATATAGTCCTATCATCGATCATATCAGCCGCAAAAATATAGTGAGAGCAAAGATGTCCAACCAGTAATTGGATCCAGGCTCTAAGGAGTATCTGCACATATAGCTAACCGGAATGTAAGATAAATATCCGCAAAATATAGAGCATAAAAACAAAAAATGACAGACATACATAAATAGCATCATAACAATCAAGGCCAATGAAGATGATAGGAACCCTGAGAAGAAAGAGAATCAGCCCGCCATTCTTGCCACATGATGACCCCCGCCTGAGAATGAAGAGCACGTTTAGAAAGCAAATCGGCATCCATGTTAGCCTCCCGATAGACATGCTGAAAGTGGAGATGATCAAATTCCCGGATAAGGTTTTTGGTCGCATCCATCCAGTATTGGAGTAGCAGAACATTGAGTGTAGTCTTGCCACTAGCCCAAGAGATAATAGATAGAGAGTCACCAAAGATAACAAGTGAGGTGATCAATTTCATTCGCGCCCAGAATAGAACGAGCCAAAGGGCACATAGCTCACTCCGAGTATTGGATCCATTACCCAGGTTAAGCCAGATATGCATGGAAAAATCCATGTTCAGATGTAGTATGGCTCCAGCTCCCCCACCCCCATAACGGCCCTCCGCAGCCCCATCAAAAAATGCACAAGGGAAAACAAGTACAAGGGGAGCAATTCTACGGGAAATCGCAAGAGTATCTCTCCCACAATTGGTATCGTGAGCAGACATGAATTCCTCGTGTGCAGCAGTCGTTTTGAAGCAGATACCATCCCTAGAAGGTATTTTGCCTTCAAATATACACAAGTTTCTAGCCTTCCAAATCTCCCAGATCATAAAAAATGGTAGTTCAGGGCATCCCCCATCAATACGAGACCAATGCTCCAGATTTTCATTCAGAGTGCCATGATTCCAAAGATAATGTATGCCAGCTTTAGTAGCAATCATATTCCAGATTTCTCTAATGAAACAACAGGCTGCAAATAGATGGTCCACAGATTCACCCTGTGTGCAACAGAATATGCACCACCCCGGGCCGCAAAAACCACGGCGACACAAATTATCCCATGTTAAGATCTTGTTGCACAGCGTAAGCCAGGCAAAACATTTTATTTTAAGGGGTAAAGAGAGTTTCCAAATATATTTATCCCACCATCTCACCGCATAGCAGGAATCAGCAAACAAAGAGTCATAAGCCATTTTAGCAGTGACAGTCCCTCCAGCCACATCCCACGACCATATTAGTCTGTCAGCTACGTCAAATAATCTGATATTAGATTGATACAAAGGTCTGGTGTAGTCCGCCCATTCATTTCCCAGAGAGCCCGATAAACCCAGCTGCTCAGCCGTAACCCAACGAGTATGCCCATCCACATACCTACCGGCCACGTGAGCCAGAGTGAAATAGCCAGAAGCTCGGAGATGAGTCCTCAAATTTAGTGATAGTGTATGATTCGAAGGACCACCCATGAAAGGATCCGTTCCCAACTGAATATTGCGACCATTTCACGGCATCCATGCGATCCACTGCGTAATAACCCTGAAAGCACTGACAAGACCGTTCCAGATGTTTGAGATCCCCAGAGTCACAGGGCTTGCCAACCTTAACCAACTTGTTACTGGGCTGTTTTTCAAATATTTGGCACGAACAATCCTTCCCCATATAGATTCATTAAATAAAACACGCCACAGACTCTTAGCATGTAGGGCCATAACAAAGTGTTCCAGATCCTTGATGTTCCAGCCCCCCAGTTTCCATGGACGAGCCAAGACATTCCACTTTGCAAGATGGTATTTCTCCTGAGTATCATTCCCCGTCCACAAAAAACTGAAGACCTTCCGTCTAATAAGACTTAAAATGGTACGTGGGATTTTACAGAGTGAGAACCAATAAACACCCAAGTTCTGTAATACAGATTTAACCAACGTAAGCCTTCCACCCAGAGATAGAAGACGAAAGCTCCAGTGGTTAATGCGTGTATCAAAACGACTGACAAGCCATGCCCAGTCATAGATCTTGTAATTTGATGGTTTGATGAAGAAGCCCAGATATTTAGTGCCCTCCTCTAGTTCAATAAATTTAAGAGGCAGAATGTTGGAGATCGCTTCTTCCGTATCTTCATCCAGCAAATGCTTCAGGAAGAACGATTTAGTATAGCTGATAATCATACCAGTGACTAGACAGAAAAGATCAAGTATAAGCTTATATTGAATCCATTCAGCAATTAAACCCATTCCAAAAAGCATAACATCATCCACAAATAAAGAATGTGTTACAGAGATCTCCCTGGTTACTTTAATGCCAGTGATCCGACCTTCCCGGCGCGCCTTGTGAATAGATAGGCTCAGTCCTTCAATAACCAGTAAGAATAATAGTGGAGATAGAGGGCATCCTTGTCGAAGACCCCGTGTAGCCTTGAAGAAATCCGTGGGATGCCCATTGATTAAAATAGCATAATTGACAGAGTTTATGCATGCCATTATCCATTTCATCACACGCCAAGGTAACCCAATCTGGATGAGTATTAATCTCATAAAATTCCAATCCACCTTATCATAAGCTTTTACCAGATCCAGTTGAAGTGTAAGAGCTTCAATTTTTCTTTGTTTGATAGAGTGAAAGATTTCCTGAGTCACACCAACAGCATCATGAATTTGTCTACCACATAGAAACCCATACTGTTCCATAGAGATGTGTTGTGAAAGCAGAGGTTTGATTCGATCAGCAATAATCTTGGCAATAATCTTGTAGACCAAATTACATAGAGCAATCGGTCTGTATTCATCATAGCCATTCGGATGTGAGGTCTTCGGGATAAGGGCCAGATAGGTAGTATTAAGAGCCCCCGAGACAATGCCCAATTTGCGAGATTCATCCACAGCCATCCGCAGGTCCTCCCCCATAATATCAAAGAAATGGATGAAAAGCTCCACCGTCCACCCATCAGGTCCAGGAGATTTATCCTTAGCAAAACCATTCAAGGTGTTTTCCACATCACCCAGAGTGACCTCCAGGAAAATGTTATCACCCTCCTCCTCCTGGAACATCCGTGGATACTCCTTTATAAGCCTAAATTGTTCAGCCAGGGAGGTATTTTTTGGATCACAATAATATTCCCGGAAGTGTCTAACAGCTTCATTCATCAAATTCTCCTCCCCCCGAATCCGCCGGCCTTGATGGTCATTCAGGTCCCAGATAGAGTTTTGCATACGTCGAGAGTCTGCATATCTGTGGAAGAATTTTGTATTCAGATCTCCCGCCTGGAGCCAAGTAGCCCGACTTTTCAGCCTCCAGGATTCTTCCTGAACCAGAAGGATTTTCATTTTCCTGCACTCCAGGGTAGAGAGACTAGAAAGTTCCATAGTATTCAATTCAGTCTCAACCCCTCTATTCATCAAATATTCCACTTCCATCTCAATCTCATTGAGTTCTTTTCGCATCAAGGCTTTTTTAGTTTTTTCCCACTTGATAGTAAAGTCTTTTAGCAACTTAAGTTTCACCGCCATTTTTTCCATAGCAGATCTCTCCCCAGAGACATCCATTTGCAACCATAACTGCCTTACCCCCGTAGTGTATTCCACATCCGCAAGCCAGGTGGAATTGAATTTGAAAGGATAGGCTTTCTGGAAAGGTTCATCATCAAATTGGAGAATGATTGGCAGATGATCGCTAATTTTAATGTGGTGCATCCAGGAACGATAGTTTTGAAAATTGGTTAGTAGTGATTCAGATATTAGGAAACGATCAATACGTTTCTGGATCTGCTCAGCCCCTTTCCTACCATTCGACCAGGTTGGTGCCAACGGTCTCGGAGCAACATCAATCAGAGAATACTTCCTGAATAAATCTTGGAAAAAAGGACCCAAAGGGTCACGTCTAGCCGAAGTCCCCCAAAATTCCCCATCCCCCCACGTGAAATTAAGATCCCCAGCAATTATTAAATTCTCCATGGCTAGCAGATGTTCAGAAGCCGCCAGGTTCCAAAAAGCCTCACGATCACAGTACGGTCCATAACAATTTTTGATGTTTATGATCTGTTCCGAACCCCTCATGTTTCCAGTCAGCAAAATACCCATTGATATATGTGCTGGTGACAATCTCAACACCGAAGGGTTCCATGCCGCCAAAAGACCTCCAGAAAGCCCAGCCGCGTCCACAGAACAGTACATCCATCCCGGCTTCACTTTATTAAAAAATATACGAGCTTTTTCCCCACAAACCATAGTTTCCTGTAAGAGCACTAGATCAGGTTTAACAATTTCTAATATTCGTTGAGGGCCAGTTGCTTGGGCAGGCCCCCCACCCCCCGGATATTTAGAGAGAGAAAGATCATTTCCGAACCCTAGCAAGGGCTTTCATTCCTCTAAGAGCCTGGGATTCAGTAGATTTGGGGGAAATAGTCATATCAAGGTCCACCACTGCCCCCCCAAGAGTGGCCATCTTGTTTTTTCTGGCACTTCTAGTTTTTATAGGCGAAAAGTCTTGTGCGAGGCCACCCCTATGGGCCCCCCTAATAACACTTGTGTCCCCAGTAGTCTCAGGTATATTCCCAGTAGGGTTTTTGCAAGCCCCCACCGTCGGAGTGGATTCCTTCAATGCCAATGGGTCCCCTCCAACCCCATTGTTGTCATCAGGGTCCACAATCCGATTCTTATAGTATGTATGAATAGGGATTTTCTTCACCATATCGGAATATGTAGGCATGTGTATGACATTCCCCCCCGCATCAGGAATAATATTAGGTTCATCACCAGGCCCCTCAGTCACCAAGACGTCCCCGCCAGCCATATTCACCAGGTTCAAATCATCAGTCCCCAACCCCCCAACCATGATGGCATTTGGATTTTTAACAATATCTTTCTCCATATCCCCACAGCCCAAACCCGCGCCCGCATTATTGCATGAACTGTCCAATTCCCGTGAGTTGGGAACCGGCAGAGTAGCCGAAGGAGGATTCTCAGGAGGACTCACGGTAACCAGAGGAGGGTCACCAGGATTAAGGTTTTGTAACCTATCCCTCAATTCCGACTCACTTATCGGGTCATCATATACAGAATTGTCATTTGAAGTGCTATCAGTACCGGTGGAAACATAACCCATGTTTTGACCATGACCCAAATAATTACCATTATTGCCATGGTTCTTATCTAATTTATTTATGAAAGTAATATCCATATCATTTAACGAATGGAAAAAATGAGGGTCCTGTAGTTCCAACTTACGGAATAATGCCGAGCCAGATGTGAGAGGGTTGAGGACCCGATTTGAAAAACCATCAAGTGCGCCTGTTGCATCCATCTCCAAATCGCTGCCATCGTCGGACGACCAGAGTGGATCCCCCTCCCTGGGACGACCGGAAGAAGCAGGAGCCCTACATTGTCTCCAAAGATGACCCACAGCTTTGCAATTCGAACAACGGAAGGGTATACCCCAGTAGTCTATAATTTGAGTCAATTGACGACCGCGCCAACTGATGTGCAGAACGTCAATCAAACCAAGAGAAACATCAACCTCGACCAGCATCCTACCCATACGCCTGTCAAATCCATTCAGGTGTTCCTCCTCCACATGTAAAAAACGACCCAGCCGGTTTCCAATGGCCTCATAAGCCCCACGGTTCCACAATGCCAGTGGTAGTCCAGGCAGTAGCACCCATAAATGTCTGAGACGAACGGTAGCCGAGTCCGGGTTGAAATCCGTATGCCATTTTTGCAGCATAAGACTCCCGGTTCCATAGAGCCATAACCCCGCAAGAATGCGAGTACTGTGTGCTTCCTCATGAAATTTAAAGCCATACCAGCCACATGAAAGAGCAAATATCTGAGGCGTGTATTCTAGAATAGGGTTCCATGTCTCTTCAACCCATTTGACGATATTTTGCCTGTTCATGGCATGGTATGAAAACTTTCCCACAAGAACAGTCATGTTGCATTCCACAGCTTCCTCCAAACCAATATCTCGACCAACCGTGAGATGAGACTCCCCAGGTCTGTTAAAATATTTGCCAGCCAGTCTATTGTTTGATCTTGACGTCGTACCATGCCGTTCACCACCAGCCCGCTCAGGGCGAACTCTACCACTTCCGACCGATGGGTCCGAGCCCATGACATCACCATGTGGCACACCCGTGTCCAGATGTCTCTTTGGGGTTTTTCCCTTGTGTGCCACCTGTCGACCACCGGAGTTCAGAGCCCGTTTTCCACGGAGCTGGTTCCTGAAGAAAGAGTCAGTTTTGAACAGGCCAGCCTCTTCAATCATATAGTCCGAGGCGTTCATATTATTGCGTTCATATAGTCCGAGGCGTTCATAGCTTGTTGGACTATATTATTGAGGCGTTCATATAGTCCAACAAGCTATTAGACAAAGGTTTTCCCTTAGATAATACGGTCTAAATAGTACCTTCTCTATATTTAATTAAAGTATGCCCAATAATAATTCAAAATGACAAAAATTGCTGGAATACCACAGAATCATAGTGAATTGTGCAGAAATGATTCAGATGAAATATGGTGAATGGACTAGCTTGGGTCCATAGAACTCCTCCAAATTGCTCGATTCCGATTTTCCTTATTTTACTCTTTGTAAAGCCACCTCTAACTACAAAACAAGGAAATCAAAAAATGGGGACATGACAAATTCACATTGTTGCAACAATAATTTTAAACAAAAATGATAAAGGATGTGATGGCCATGTTCTAGAGTTCATAACACCCACAAATCTACAATTAAGAGGTTTAAACTTTAGACTACTTTGACTTTTTATTGCCTTCATCTTGTTGAATTCTCACCTTTTTCATATGTTTATGCTTACCATCATGCTCCACCATATTCCCTCCCATATGACTATATCCTCTTACATATTCCAACACCCATAAAGAATCCCATGAGCCAAGCCAACATCATTTGCAAAAATTAATGCACTTGTTATTTTACCAAAATATACCTCACCACCAATTTTTCAAGGTGTCAATCAACTAAGATGCATGAGATGATTCCAATGCAACTACTTAGAAAACCTATGACATTGGAGAATCACCTATAATTTGTCTCCGTCTCATCCTCATGTTTTCATAACTTTAATGGCCATCTCTTTGATCATCCATTCTACGTTGCACTTTCCAGTGACTTTGCAATTAAACAAGGACTCTTTGGACCACAGAATTCTCCATATTTCCCTCTTGGTTTAGATAAGGCTTTACTCAACTCCTTACTCACATGCTTTAACTTGATGCAAAACAAGTTCAATACTTCTAAGTACAACACTATTATGTGTTAATGCCTCTCCTTCTTAACTTTCATCATTCTTTTAATGGCTTTTCTTATGTAGGGAGGACACGAAATGATTTGTGAACTCTTCTTTAGAAAGCATTCTACCACTAATCTAAGTATTCCATTTCTAGAAAGGACATGGATTTGTATGAGGAGCCCCATTATACATAGCCAAGTATTATTTCGTACTCAATTGGAAGGGGTGTACCCACAACTACCATTGAATTCAAGGGAAACTATATTTAAGTAGGGTTGGGAAGGTTGTACCCACAACTACCATTGAATTTAGGGGTGATTATATCTATGTAGAGAAGAATTTATGAGATCTATTCTAGTCTATTGTAGTTTTAATTTAGTTTACTTTAGTATTTTTGAGTGATTTAGTATAATTTGATTGGTCATCTAGTTCATTGCATTTTATTGGAGACTTGGTAAAATTTACAATTTTGTAAGCTTATATATATATATATATATATACTTGTCTTTGCTTATTGCTTGTGTATGAGTTCTCCTACATCATTGGTAGTTTGTTGATATGAAAGGAATGTTACAATTGGCATCCCCTACCCTAGCAACAACAAGAGTATCGGTTTCCTCAATTAACTCTTATTATCTATAAGGCCAAAAGGTTCCCCATGCCTAACCAAGATAGAAATGCATAGAAGCTCATTAATCTAGACCCTAAACATTCACATGGTGACTAAAGGTTCCCCCTAAAGATCAAGATGACCCTCCTCCCAATGCCAAAAATGACTTCCTCTAATGAGTAATTATGTTACTTGTTCTCTTGATTTTTGTACCATTTTACTATACATTTGTTTTACATTAAGGTCTTGTTTACAACTTTTAAGCCCAATTGGCAATTTTATTTTTATGATGTATGGCAATTTTGATTATGGGGTTCACCTAGGATAGAGACGATGTATAAGTTAAAGGAACATTTTATTCCCAAAATAAACTAATTTGAGGACAAATGTTAAGTGGAAATCCTTGATTCACTTGCCTTGAATGCTACATAAAGGCAATAAGCCACTTCACAATAGAATGATCTCCTATGAAATAATGTCATGCACTCATCTCAAATGTACCATTTGGTTGAATAATTCTAATATGTTTATAATAAATTAAATTCAAAATTTGATTCCTCATTTCCTTTTATTTAATTTCAATGTCAAACCCCAAGAAATTGGTATAAGGATTTGGGCTTTGGCATTGCACTTAATGTCAAACCCCAAGTAATTGGTAGAAGGATTTGGGCTTGGCATTGCATGCAACCCTGCCCCAGGTACAACTCTATCAAAGGTTATGAATAATTGAGTGTTAATTTGTGAATTGATATCAACTTCATTAAATTCTAGAGGATTCATTCTAAGATTAACACATGACTCTATCAATTCAATGTTGAAATATTGTAACTTCTAAGAATATTATATTTGTACTTTATTATTCCAGAGATGTTCCATCCCTCCGAGGTGACCCTATTCTATATCCGGAGATGTTTATTCCTCCAATGAATTGTGGTAACTAGGGTTATTAGATCTCCCATGTGGAGGTCGGCCCTGAGTTAATTTATTAGGAGTTATTAGACTCTCTTAGGAGAGGTCGGCCCCATTTTGTAAAAAGTCAGTCGGGAAACAAGTATAAGTAGAGGAGGATGTTCCTCGCTTATCACACACTTCCATCACTCGAAAAGTAGCGCACAACTGAGAGGGAGGTTTGCATAGGAGGTAGAGAAGGAGCTCTAGTCTTGGACTACATCTTGTATTTGGTTGATCATCTTATTGAGGAAAGCTTTGTTGGGTTTTCTACCCCATGAGGGTTTCCCAGCGTAAAATCTTTGTCTATCTTGTGATTGTGTTTCTTTCAGTGATCTTGCTAGTCAAATTAGTATAAACTTAACATGGTATCAGAGCTAGCCTAAATAGGACATCTTTCACAAAGTAAAAATATATCTCTCTCTTCCTCCGGTGAAAATTAGGGTTTCAGCAAAAGTTGGAAATTTTTGTTTCTGATTATATCACTGGATAGCCCTCCTCAAAATTGAACTTTTGAGCCATAGATCGAACTTTTTGGTTGGGTAGAACTCTGGTAAAGTCAAACCCTAGTCTGACAAAAAGTGCGGAAAACCAAAAAACCAGAACCAGATTTCTACAGCAGGTCCGAAGTTCGCTGGTCAATTTGGAGGCTGAAAATTTGAAGTTTCCAGAAAGTAAGTACATCAGTCACCTCACCTCAGTCAAGCCAATCTCCTGGTAAGGTCAGTTTTTTCATTTTTGGAATTTTTCAATTTTTGGTAACCCCCTGGGCAAGATGGCCCCAAGCACTAAGCTTGAGGACAAGCTAGAAGATATAGAGAATTTCCGGGCATGGAAATATAGAATTGGCCTCATTCTTGAAGAGAATGATCTTGCCCAATATATCAAGGATGAAGTTGCAGAACCTGAAGAAGATGAAGCCAAAGAAAAGTATAGGAAGGATCTGATTAAGGCAAAGAGAATCATTGCTGATTCTATCAAGGACCACTTGATTCCCCAAGTGGCATCCAAAAAGACCCCAAAGGAAATGTATGATGCCCTAGGAAGAATGTATGAAGGGAAGAACATCAATAGGAAGATGGACCTAAGATCTCAGTTGAAGAGTACCAAGATGAACAAAGGAGAATCTATTCAAGACTATTTCTCAAGGGTTTCCCAAATCAATGAACAACTAGATGCCATTGGAGATACCCTTGATGAAGATGAACTAGTCATGACTGCTCTAAATGGTCCTACTAGATCTTGAGAGTCATTCATCCAAACTATGTGTGCCAGAAAAGAAAGCATGAAGTTTGATGTGGTATGGGAGGATTGTATTAAAAAAGAAGCTAGGGTAGCCAATAGAGAAACTCTTCTCAAGGAGGATGACCAAGCCTTGGCTACTCACACCAAAATAAGAAGAAAAGGTCACTTCAAGAAAAATGACCACAAGGAGTCTCAACCTCCCCACAGATTTAAAAGGAGAGGAAGAGCAAACTTAGAAAGAGACCTTTCCACAGTTCAATGTTTCAATTGTCTCAAACTAGGACATTTTGCCAGAAATTGTACTTCACAAACAAAGAAAAAGAAGTTTGTTCACAAAAGACATCATGCACATATAGCAGAAGATGATAGTGAAGAAGAAGAAGAAGAAGAGGAAAGGCCTCAAAAGAAAAGAACTAAAGTAAAGAAAGAAGATGCAGAAGAATATGTTCTATTTTCTGCACTCTCTGGGTCTGTGACACCTGGAGAAGATACATGGCTCATTGATAGTGGTGCTTCAAAGCACATGACAGGTCAAAAGAAAACTCTCTAGAGACTTGAAGAAAATACCTCTCCACAAAAGGTATCTCTAGGAGATGATTATCAATATCCCATCAAGGGAATAGGTGAAGCAAGCTACAAGCTTGATTCTGGAACCCCATTAAAGATGAAAGAAATCTTATATGTACCAAGCTTGAAGAAGAACCTACTTTCTATCTCAGCATTAGATAAGAAAGGCTTTAGGGTTGCATTCATAGATGGTCAAGTACTTATGTGACCTAAAGGAAAATCAATTAAGGATGCAATTGTCATTGGTGAAGAGGAAGGAGGTCTATACAAACTCAAGGGCCATTCAAAAGCTGCCCTTGTTCATGAAGCCACTAGCCCAAGTGAGCTATGGCATAGAAGACTTGCTCACATTAACTACAAAGCCCTACCTCATGTGAGCAAGGTAGTTATAGGACTACCAGACTTAAAAGTTGATCATGATGGCATATGCATAGGTTGTGCAAAAGGGAAGAATATAAAGAACCCATTTCCTAAGAACTAAACAAAGACTAAAAGTACCTTGGAGTTAATACATTCAGATGTATGTGGACCAATGCCCTTCACATCTTTGAGTGGATATGAATACCATCTCACATTCATTGATGACTATTCAAGGAAGACTTGGATATACTTTTTAAAAGGAAAGAATGAAGTCTTTGGAAAGTTCAAAGAGTTCAAAGCATTAATAGAGAATCATTCAGAAAAGAAAATCAAAATACTCCGAACAGATAATGGCGGAGAATATACTTCAAAGGATTTTGAATATTTTTGTAAGGAAGTTGGAATCAAGAGGGAGCTAACCACTCCCTACAATCCCCAACAAAATGGGGTTGCGGAAAGAAAGAATAGAACCATCATGGAAGCTGTAAAGACAATGATACATGATCAAGACCTACCCATGTATCTATGGGCTGAAGCAGCTAGAACATCAGTCTATGTACAAAATAGAGTATCCCATAATGCTCTTAATTTCAAGACTCCAGAAGAAGTGTTCACAAGAAAGAAGCCTAAGGCAAGTCATCTTAATATATTTGGATGTCCAGTGTATATTCACATTCCAAAAGAGAAGAGGACCAAGCTAGATCCTTCTGGGAAGAAGGGAATATTTGTTGGATATTGTGAATCATCCAAAGCATTCAAAATATACATCCCAGGTTTTCATCATATGGAAATAAGCAGGGATGTGACATTTGATGAAGAAGCAGCTCTCAAGAGATCTAGGAAGTGCCAACATGAAGAGATATATGAAGAAGAGGCACCTCCCAGAACTACATAAGCTATACCCATCCTTGAAGACATATCACCTGAAGACCATGACATACTAGAACCTCAAGAACCCCCCATTTCAAACATTTCAAGGAAAATAAGGCCAGCATGGGCCAGAGACATTATACTAGGAGCAGAAAAGTATGGGGCTCCTGAAGGCTCCACTAGAGTAAGCAAGAAACCAAAGCTATTATCCAACTATGTGGCTTTGATGTGTGATCTGGTGGATCAAGAACCTACTAGCTATGAAGAGGCAGCTCAGAAGAAAAAGTGGGTAGAAGCAATGACGGAAGAATACCAGTCAATAATGAAGAATGATGTTTGGGATATAGTTCCCAAACCAAAAGACAAGAGTTTGGTATCCTCCAAATGGATATTCAAGATAAAACATGTTGCGGATGGTAGAATTGAAAAATATAAGGCAAGATTTGTAGCCAGAGGATTCTCTCAGAAAGAGGGAATTGACTATGAAGAAACATTTGAACTAGTTGCAAAGTACACTTCCATCAGAACCATCATGGCACTTGCATCTATGATGAAGTGGAAATTACACCAGATGGATGTTAAGATAGCTTTCCTGAATGGTGTGATTGAGGAAGAAGTGTACATAGAACAACCACAAGGATTTGAAGTTGAAAATGGAAGAACACATGTATGCAAACTAAAGAAGGCTTTGTATGGATTGAAGCAAGCTCCCAGAGCTTGATATGGAAGAATTGATAGTTTCTTGACAAGCATGGGCTTTACCAATAGTAAAGTTGATCCTAATCTTTATCTCAAAGTTATGGATGATGAACCTGTCATATTATTATTATATGTAGACGATCTATTTCTGACTAGAAATGAGAAACAAATTATTGAATGCAAGAAGAAGCTCTCTTCAAAATTTGAGATGAAAGATCTCGGATTGATGCACTACTTCTTAGGTCTGGAAGTATGGCAAGACCCAAAAGGAATCGTTCTAAATCAAGGTAAGTATGTTGTGGGGATTTTGAAAAGATTCGATATGTTGGAGTGCAAAGCCATGGCCACCCCCATGGACTCCAACTTGAAGTTATTGGTTGATGACTCATCAGAGTTAGTGGATGTGACTCTATACAGACAGATTATTGGGTCATTAATGTATTTGACAAATACTAGACTAGACATATGCTCTGCCGTAAATACCTTGAGTCAGTATCTAGTGGAACCTAGAAGAGTTCACTTAATAGCTGCAAAGCATGTGATGAGGTACCTAAAGGGTACGATAGATTTTGGTCTATATTATCTTGGAGATCATGACTTCAGACTACATGGCTACACAGATGTTGATTGGGTAGGGAGTGTCTCAGATAGAAAGAGTACATCATGTGGATGTTATTGTCTTGGATCTGCCATGATCTCGTGGTTTAGCAGGAAGCAGTCTAGTGTGGCTCTCAGTACAGCGGAAGCGGAATATATAGTTGCTTGCTCTGCTATTTGTGAAGCAGTATGGCTTCGAAAGCTGTTATCAGGACTATTTGACTTAGAGATGGAACCCACTGTGATCCTATGTGACAACCAGAGTTGTATCAAGATGACAGAGAATCCAGTGTTCCATGATAAGTCAAAGCATATAGAGATCCGATATTTCTATATACGGGATATGGTGCAGAAAGGACCTATCAAGCTCGAGTATGTAAGCACTGACGAACAAGTTGTTGATATATTGACCAAATCTTTGTCTCGAGTAAAGTTTGAGTATTTCCGAGACAAGCTTGGTGTAGTTCAAAAGGACCCTCCTCGAAAGGGGGAGTGATGTGGTCACTTATGATGAGATTGCCTGCATCGACAGTGAGGTCAATGATGTGGACACCTATATTGGTGATGCCGACATAAAGGTTGGTGGTTGGTCCTTAGACAGGGTCTAAGTTGACGAAGGGATTGCATCATCCTTGAACACATGTTCTAAATTGATCCGTAGACAGATGTCTCCGAGAATGAAGTCCTTAGTGGATAGGCGGGGATTGTATCTTCCCCGGACTTCGGTCCTAGAATTGATACGTAGACAGATGTCTCCGAGAATAAAGTCCTTAGTGGACAGGTGGGGATTGTATCTTCCCCGGACTTCGGCCCCAGAATTGATCCGTAGACAGATGTCTCCGAGAATGGGTCCTTAGCGGACGAGTGGGAATTGTATCTTCCCCGGACTTCGGTCCCAGAATTGATCCGTAAACACATGTCTCCGAGGAGGATGTTCCTCACTTATCACACACTTCCATCACTCGGAAAGTAGCGCACAAGTGAGAGAGAGGTCTGCATAGGAGGTAGAGAAGGAGCTCTAGTCTTGGATTACATCTTGTATTTGGTTGATCATCTTATTGAGGAAAGCTTTGCTGGGTTTTCTACCCCATGAGGGTTTCCCAGACTAAAATCTCTGTCTATCTTGTGATTGTGTTTCTTTCAGTGATCTTTCTAGTCAAATTAGTATAAACTTAACACTCAAGACAATATGGAAAGTATTTGGTGTTGACAGGAACCATGTTTGGATGTTTGATCATGCATGGTGACATTGTTGCAAGAAAAGTCATGGACATTTCAATGTTTGTATTTGTCCAAATACATAGAAGTGTTAAGTCCCTATGCTTATGGTCTAGTTCTTCCAAAAGTTTTAAAAAGCCTAAGATTGGGTCAAGAGTTGCCATGCACTTTTATAGCTCGAGGGGCCAAAAAAATTTGACTTCTGATAGTTGACAATGCTTGAGACAGAGGACCTTAATACTTCATTAACTTGATATTATAAAGTTGATTTAATAGTGAAATTGTTATTGTAGATCTCAATGCAAGCGGAAAAAATACTCACTAGATGTTGAGCCCTACAAAAACTACTAGAGTTCTAAGGTGGGACCCTTGCATTGTGCTTGGAGTCCCACTAGAACATTCTAGATCGCAATCATTCATTCCATCTAAAATATTCATGCAATCAACACAACAATACAAGGCTCATCACCAGATAGGTGCTAATTTCATGAAAAAAGGGAACATCAACAACACTCTCCTCATGAACAACATGATGAACCACCCTATCCCTTCTTTGTTTTGCTACTATTGGGGATGTCCTTCCTCTCCATGTGTGCACTTTAATGAGGTAGACCCAATAACAATCCCTAATAAGTTGCCCATGTATACCTTTGGCAACCTCTAAGGGATCACATATCCAAGAGGGCTAGGGAGAATATCAGGACTTGTTAGATGTGAACAATCCACCATTTGCATCTAGTTAGTCCAAGCCACATAAAAATGCTCATGAAATTTATATTACAACATACTTATGAGGAAAAGTTATGTTACTCTCTTTAGTGGTCATTGATCATTAACTTTATATTACCATATATGTTTGATGAAAAGTTATGTTACTCTCTTTAGTAACAAACGAAAAGACTTTCTTAGCAAACGAAAAGACTTTCTTGGAACATTTAAAGAGATTTCAAAGCTATAGAATTATGTTTTCTCTTTAATATCTCTCTAATTACGATCTATCTAATTACAAAATAAGATAAGACATCAATTAAAAGAAATACTTGATTAGGTAAGGTTTTTAATATTTATATATATGTTTTCAAATACTCTAAGGTGTTTAAAGGTAATTGTATTGTTTTTATATGGAATTATCTTTTCTCTTTATGATCTTACTAGCCACAAGTCAATACGTTACACCATGATGCATAAGCCAATTACATACCACCACAAATAAACCCCAAAATAAGCGTGATGCATCAGTAAATGCTTCCCAAGATCTCAAATTGTGGATAAAGAATCCATGAAGGTGCATATAAGGATCAATGGATATAAAGATGGACGATATTGACCATGGCGGATATTCAGAATGTGTCCTGACATTATTTATATATCTATAGAACAACTAAAGATAGCTGGAGTGCCGAACCACCAATTCTCAATATTTTGGAATGGAGACTCAGATAATTACACATGCACAATCACCTCCAAGTTTGATATAGCAAAGAGAGAAATATATATTCCATTCAATTTTTAACGTTGCCCCAAAGTAAAGGTTGTGTATTAAGACAAGACTCTGTATTAAGAAAGATGATACTAGATGCAAGTTCGACCACTAGTGCTTATAATATCAGCAGGAAAAAAATGTGATTTTAAAATTTTAATTAAAGGCCCAATTTGTTAAATTCTAGCTGTTATTCGTTCATTTTGGATGATTCCTGGAAACAAATCCAGGCATGTAGATTTATGAAACAAATGTGAACTGGAGTGTCAGTACATCACTTATAATCCACAAAGGGAAATCCACAATTATGTGGAAGTATTTGTTTTCTCAACAAATAGAGAAACGCTTGCAAAACGGCTATAGCTTTCTCTCTCCCGCCCGCAAATTGACTTCTTTGAAATTTTCCGGCACGTCATATATAGTTACATAATCGAAATCAGGCCAACAATTCTTGTTGTACAAACCTCCAGAGCCTCAGCCAACTCGTTTTCAGAAAGAATGAGAGTACAAATTATTAGTAGAGTGAATTGTAAGTGGAGGCAGTTGCGATGATTGAAATAACTCCAATGATCAATGTAGGCAGCAGTGTAACATTCAGAAGTAAACCCTGCCCCAGGTAACCTGCTAATGTTATTGTTCCATCTGCCATCACTCGAGCCAATGTTCCAGCTTCTGTTGACAGTAAACCACCGTTGTAGGTTCCTCGTGCTAACCTTGAGGACATGACCTTTGATAACAAGGAAAGGTTCACACCTGGCAATGTACAAAAACAGAATAGGACATTAGACTTGAATGAGAATGCAAATGGAGAGATATCGGGCTGCATATCTAAAGAGAAATTCAAGAAAGAAACCATGCCACGAGTCCTTCAGCAGAATCACCTTAAGGAAAATTCTCCAATCTAAATAATTATAATCTGAAAACAATGAAATAGAATGAACTTTAAATTGTCCCGGAAACATTTGCGCTCTGAGAAATCTTTCCCCGAGAGCTTTGGGGGCATTTCGGCTCTGCTATCTTTCTTTGAAAACATTCCGGACACAAATGGAGCTCGGGCAGGAGTTTCCTGCGACTTTGGTGGGGAACAATACTAGAGTAAAAGTGAATTTAATTTGAAGCTCGGTTTTGGTGTTTATGTGGGAACTTGCAAAGTGTGTCAGATCACTTTTGATATTTCCTTTTGTGTTATAAAAAATGTTTCCCCAATCTTTAATCTTTTCTATGAAGCCTTTTAGGAATCGATAGATAAGTGTCACGACTCAATTTTGATATTTCCTTCCATGTTATGAACAGTGTTTCCCAAAGCTTAACCTTTGCTCTCGCACTTTTAGGAATCAAAAGAGGCTTGGGAGAAGACAAAGGGTAAACACCAAAACATTTTCGATTTCTAAAATGTGCGATGCACGTCTCTGGATCATCTGAAGGTACATTAGAATTTTGAATGTTTCCACTGATGTATCTCCTAATACTTTGGACATATTTGCTCAGGGTTTTGATTTTGAATTGTGAAACCAGAAGGGAAACTAGTCCTGACTTCTTGAAACATCTATCACTAACTTCTGCGCATCGTGGGCCAGGCTTATTCAAATATAGGCATGCAAGGAATTAAAGCATAACCATTGCTTGATGAAATTACCTTCAAGAACTTCTGCAGATACAAATGTGATAAATGCTCCACCCACATACTGTGCAACAGAGTAAGGGATTATCACATTGAAGCTTAGCAAGATACCAATGCACGTAAATACTTCAGCCGCAAATAAAATTTGCCTGAAAGATGAAAAGTATGAAAAGTATTAAAGAATGGCCAAACTAACTGAATCAAAGCACTAACTTAAAATCGTGTTTAAAATATTTCATTGCGGAGCAGTTAGCTAAGATAAGTATTCAACATGCACTCTAACTTCTAAAAACCTAAAGACCGTTCTTTCAAAAATATATATATCTGAGAAACATTCAGATCTATGCAATTTGGGAATCATAAATGGAGAAACAGCATTAAGAAAGGTGTTAAGCAGGAAAAAGAGCAGAGCAGAACGGAGATTGAGAGATTAAAATATAGATAATTGGAATATAACAACTGACTTTATAAATGCTTTGCACAAATCTCAGATAATTTCTTGGGATTCTCGAGACAAATAAAAGGCCTGTAACTGAGAATCTGCAAATTCTAGTTCTGCTGAATTGAATTTGAAACTTAGAAACACAGTCTCTTTAAATGAATGGATACAGATGACTCTCTGTTATATACAACCGCTATCAACAAGAAATACCATCAGGCTGTGTGGAAGAAACCAATCTGGAATGTGGATAGGAATTTGAACTTAAAGGTGACACCTCTGATAGGCTCAGAATCTTTCAAAATGCAAACAATGTTTATGTGCTATATAAGAATTGCATCAATTAAGTTGATACTGCTTGCTGGCTCTGATAATGCCTTAACAACAGTCTTCTTTAAAAATGCCAGTGACAATATGATGTTGCTTTTGCTAGTTACAACTATTTTGCATTATTGTGATCCCAAATTCCCTGCAGATGCAATTCCAAAGGATGAGACCACAATTAACCTCTGGAATCTATAGAAAGATACAGACCTGTCCTCGTACATGTTGCTGATGTAGTTTCCAACAACAACATTGACCGGTAAAAGTGTTAATCCAAGCAATGCAAGAAAAATTGCAACTGAGCTAGTAGTCCAATTGAAGTAGTATGCTGTCACAACACTTGACTCAGAAAGCAATATCTCCATTGCATACTTAAGCATAAAATATATCAAAAGTTGCACCTGCAAAGCACGCCAGAATAAACCGTTATGATGACCTCACAATTGAACAAACAAAACCAAAATTAAAAAAAAGCATAATTCATTGCTTAAGTACTAGATTCAGACTCTGAACAGGATAAGACAAGATAATCTTATTCATCTCTACAAATGAAAAAGAATGGGTTAATCGGACTACTGAATACAGCCAGTCAACATCATACTGTGAGAATGTCAACTAGAGAATAGTAACTCAAATCATACTAGAGAATATATTACATTTAATACATCTACAAACAGCATGAATATGGCTTCCATAGTACACTTATGATCAATTTCCAGAATTAAAATTGATAGTTTCAAGATATATTGCAGGTGGTGCAAGGAAGCAGTCTACAAGACAACACTATATGGCTTCCATAGTACATTTATGATCAATTTCCAGAATTGAAATTGATAGTTTCAAGACATATTGCAGGTGGTGCAAGGAAGCAGTCTACAAGACAACACTATATAGCTACCAGATATTTTTTAGTTTTAACCAATATGGTGCCCCACGGATAAACAAAAAAGAATACCTTACAAGGCTAAATACATAATAAATGGATTTCAGTAAAGACCAACCCAACATAAATCGATGGGAAACTAGCATAAAGGTGCTTGTTCTTACAGAACAAACACTCAACACTAAGAAGTTGAGATGTCATCAATGGGTGATGGATGAAAAAGGTACTGAAAATTTGAAAGTAACAAAGCAGAAGAATGATAAAGTGATATTGGCAGTTTCCTTCCACTGTTTAGTATTCAACGTGTCTCAAAAGTCTACGATGGAAAAATATAAGGGACTCCAGAAGTGCCTAGCTATTACTTTTAGTCTTGATGACAAATCTTCCGAGGATCCTACAGGACTATGAGATTGTTCACCTCCTCCTTCCATCCTATGTCAACCATTGGGGATGTCAAGGACCTTAGTGGATATTGTAGTCAGACTTGGTCAGTGATAGATGTGTGAGGTAGTGCTTCCCAACACATGAGACCACCTTGAGTTACTAACACCATCATAGAGGGACAGCTACCATTCCCCACACCCATTTAAGATATCATGGATAATTACACGTCACCAGTTTTCTTTCTTCATCAAGCGACTCATCATCCATGGATGCTAAGAGAGTCACAAGTTCCTAATGTCCCCTTGGGTAGCACACTAGGGCACTATTAGCCGATGTCAGTCTCCAGGGTACATCAGGCTTAGTGTTGGCACTTTCACGACGGTTAACACAGATGTTGGCACCTCCTCTGATTTCGACATCAGCTTGAGTCTCGTAGCTCTTGACTTGATCAACTTTTTTGGCTACAAGGAAGTTTCTACTTAAAAAATTTGTCCCCACTACATGGCCAAAGGTTTACCCATTTGTGTTCAGCTCCTATTAAGTTTTTTATTTTGATCTTTCTTTGTTTCTTGTCTTTTAGAGATGCTCTAGGCACTCCATTTCTATGAAGTATTGACCTACTTTGGTCATTCATGGACATTAATATAATTTCATTTCATTTAATAAATGTAATTTTGTATTTGAAGTTTTGTATCTAGACATATCATAACCAAAATTTTCTATAAACCTAGCATAGCTGTCATTATTTATATCACCTAGACTTAATTACTACTTTAAGCTCGTTTTTAGAGGGGAATTATAATAACTTATATCACAAAAATAATTAAATAATATGCATCATTTGTTTTTCCATAATAAGCCAACTAGCACGAAAAATTTCACAGTACTAATTATATGTAAAATCTACTATCTAACCCTCAGTGCAAATAGAGGGACAACTACCTCTTCTCACCCTTGGCTCAGATCTCGTGGATAGTGGCACATAACTTAAATTTCATTCTTCATCAGGTTACTCTTTGGCCATGGATGTTAGGAGTCACAATGAGTTTCTGATGTCCTCCTGGGGGACACATTTGAGCCCTCTTAGCCCACTGCACTCTCCAGAGAAAATCATTAGGCTTAGCAGTGGCGATTTCACAATGCATGACATAGATGTTAGCACCTCTTCGGAATGGCATGCCAACTAGTGCCTCACAGTTTATGATTCAGTGGACCTTTTTTTCTACAAGGACATTTCTACTAATAGAATATTTGTCTCCACTACATGGCCTTTAGGGTTCACCTCCTACAAGGTTTTTAATTTTTATCTTTCTTTGTTTCTTGTCTTCATACATGCTCTAGGCACTTCTTCATTGCTATTACTTCTTTTTGTATTTTAGAGTCCAACTGAACTACTTTGGTCACTCGTCGACATTAACATAATTTCATTATTTTAAGCATAAACCTAGCATAATTGTGTTAATAACTGCATTTGTATGCAAATATTGGTAACCTAGACATTAATTAGTATTTTAAGCTCTTCGGGGGAGTGGGGGGTGAGGTAGTATAATAGCTTATGTCACAAAAATAACTGACCAACATGCATTGTTATTTTTTTAAATGATTCAAATAACACCAAAAGCTTCACAATGCTAGTTACATGCAAAATCGATTATCTGACCTTTACAGGTGGTGTGACTAATTTATATGCCTCAACAATTGAACTTGCAGGTCTTCGAGAGTCTTCCGAAGACTCTACACTGTAATCAATTTCTAGCTCAGCTTCCTCATCAACAATTTTTTCTGAAGTCCGTGAGCTTAAAAGAAGAGGTTGGGTCAATCCATCTTTAAATCCATCTTCTTCTTCTTGTCCTGTGCAAAGGAAAATAGATCTGTCATTGAAAGATTCAAATAGGAAAAACAGCTTTCTGAAAGTGAAATAAAGCAAAAATGGTGATCTTTGCTAAATGCATTTGTTCGACTATGAAATACAGTAAATACATTGTAAGATTCCAAGTGAATAATAGAGGAATGCATAATAGGGGACCGCACAAATGTATCCACCTTTTAAAACCATTCACAAGATTACTTTGGATGAATATGATGATATAACACAAATTTTAGTTTAATTGTATGACAGTAAACTGAACAAGTCGGTCCTTGTTCATCATGCCTTATCTGATTCTACCTCCCTTTAATCATCTTGTAAATCAGAATCCTTATTAGTAGTCCAAATATCATGTTGGCAGCAAGAAAAAAGAATTAGATTGAATAACATAATAACTCTGTATATTCCTTGCAGTAAATCTATGTAATCAAGGAAAACATTAAAAATAGGATACACCAACTTTAAACTGAATTTGACATTTCCATTGAAATGGGCTCATCCATATTAACCGCATACTACCTGTAAATACCCACAAATATAAAGGTATTTGGGATAAGGCTAGCAGGCAACAAATTTTTAATTTTTAATACTGAACAACAACAATGCATACACTGCAAAATTGCCAGAAGCAACTCTTCACAACATGCATTGTTGTTCAATAGAGAAAGTAGCAAGTAGTAAGAGACTTATGGAATGATCAAACCTTTGAAAGTGAAAGTTTCCCTAGTTCAGGATGTGCATGTGTCATAACAGAGTCTACACATATCAGCCAATAGAGTTTGACAGACTTATACGTAGCAAATAAATTGAAAACTGTTGATGTATTGATACATTGTGATTTACAAGTACAGACCATGAGTTGCCCTGTGTAAAAGCTTTGCAAAGGAACAATCAGATTGCAGGGAGTGTTGAAAAGTACCAAGGAAGTGTTTTTTCCACCTTGTGATGCCTAGGGGTGGATGAAACATTAAAAGTGGTCCCTAGTCACTTTATTAAAGTGATAAGCACTTTATAATTTTAAGGTCACTTTATAAACTTTGCTCACGGTTCTAATTTTTAATTGACTTTATGAGAATTAAAGTGGGTAAGAAATTAAAATGATCATTAATGTACTTAAGTTGAAAAGTGCGTTAAATTAATTTATTTAATTATTAATGAGCCTTTTATGTGAGCCTTAGATCTAATCTTGGCCATTGAATCTCAAGAAGAAGTTACCATGAACAAAAAGGGGAGAACCTAGGCATTGAGACAGTCATTCATTCATTATGATCTAAGAGATTTGGAGAGCAAGAGAGAAAGAGAGAAAACCCTTGAAGAATTTGCAGACTGAGCATAGGCACAAATTCCAAGAAGGGCACATTTCCCTAGACAAATCCTTACAGCAGAGAGAATCCATACAGGACAGAAATCAAGGAATTCTGTACAGCATTTATTGCCGTTCGTACCAGCACAGAAATTGAGAATGACACTGTTTTCGAGGCAGAAAATAGGTACAAATTTCAAGGCAGAGGTACAGTAATTAATGCTGTCCGTACAGGAAGAATTTGGCACAGATTTCGAGGCATAGAATCAGCACAGAAATCAAGAAAACACAGTCCATACAGCTCGCACGTATGAGATCATACAGCACATTTTTCAAGGAGGCTGTACAGTTCTGTTTTTTGAGGAATCCGTACAGCAGGTTTGTTAGTGAGATACCGGCATGGTTTTCGAGAAGAAAATAAAAGAGATAAGTACTGCTGTAATTTTTATAATTTATCTGTGAAGAAATAAAATCTCTCTCCTAATCAGGTTTTCCCTTCAAGGTTTTTCCTGAGCCAAGTTGGCTAAAAATTTATGTGTCTAAATTTTCATGTGGCTGATTTAAATTTCTGTAGATGAAAATGTGTAAAAAATCTCATGTGTTTCAAGCAAATTGTTAATTTTCTGTTTATGAGAAGCTGATGGGGTTTGGGCGTTAAACTCTGTGAACAAAACATGAAACCGAGTTGGGGTTGGAAAATTTACATGGTACCAAAGCCCATTTAAAGGTAGAAATTAAAATCAGAGATTGAAATTTCAGATTTGGGAAAGAAGGGAGAACAATTTTTTTTAGAATAACAGGTTTCTTGAACAGGTTGTAGTCATGGTCACTGGACTTAGATTAGAGGATAGATTGGATGGGGCTGCAAATTTTAGCCCATGGAAGGCTAGAATAATGTTGATACTCGAGGAGAATAAACTATGAGAAATAGTGAGCAGTACAGCAGCAAATCCAGTCATAGTTCCTACCAATGCTACAGATAGGGCTGCCTTTATGAAAAAGGATATAAAAGCGAGAAGGATCATACTTGATGCCGTGAAGGATCATGTGATCCCACATATTTCAGCAAAAGCCCATGCTTTCAGATGTGGACAGCTTTAACAAATCTTCACCAAAGTTCGAATGAAAACAGGAAGATGGTGTTGAGGGAAAACTTGAAGAGTGTTCACATGAGTAAGGGTGAAGGCATGGCTTCCTACTTTATTAGGATCACACAGGTGAGAGATGAAGTTGCAGCTGTTGGGGAGGTTGTACAGGGCAGTGAGTTGGTGCAGACGGCCTTGAATGGCGTGACACCACCATGGGGTATCTTTGTACAGACTGTAGTTGCTCGTGAGCATATGCCTTCTTGGGATCGTCTTTGGGACGACTTTATACAGGAGGAGACTCGGAGAGGTTATGTACAAGGTAGTTCATCTCATAATAGAGAGGATGAAGACAATTTAGCATTGGCAGCAAAGGGAAAGAAGAAGAAGTTCAAGAAGGGCCCTAAGGGTGGGGCCAAACAACACAATGGCGAGCAAAAGAGAGACATGAGCAAAGTCAAGTGCTTTGCTTGCCAAAAGTTTGGAAACTATGATGGACAGTTTCTGAACAAGAAGAAGAAGGGACAACAGATGGCAACAATGACAAATATTGATGATTTTGCTACATGATTTGAGGGAGAGTTTTCTCTCTATGTTGGTTGTACAGAGAGAGCATCTATCACCAGCAGTGATGTGGAGGATCAGATACAGTATTCCTTAATAGTTGGTCATTTGTTGAGTGCTTCCACCACTCCTTCCACTTGGTACATTGATAGTGGAGCTTCGAGCCATATGACAGGTGTTCGAGATATGTTCACCGAGATGACTGAGACCGGCTTGAGTTTAGAGGTAGTGTTGGGTGATGACACGGTTGTGAGAGCAGTTGGGTGAGGGACTGTCACCTTTCAGAGGGAGTCCATGCAGTCCATGACATTGATGGATGTCTTGTATGTCCCCAGGTTGAAGAAGAACCTTGTTTCAGTTTCCACTATTGAGGACAGGGTCTTTGGAGTATATTCCCTAGATGAGAAAGTGTATGTTTTCCCAGAGTAGCAGGACCATCTACTTCATATGCCATTGGAGTTAGATGTGAGAAATTGTACAAGCTTCTCTTCCAACCTCATAATGAATCGGCCCACACTAGCAGTAGCAGCGAGATGTGTGAGTTGTGGCACAGAAGGATGGCCCACCTTCATCACTCAGCTTTGAGATTGCTGAGGGAGATGTCTACAGGTTTACCGCAGTTCAACACAGAGCAGAGTGGTGTGTGTAAAGGGTGTGCTTTGGGAAAGTACACTAAGACTTCTTTTCTGAGTAGTGATAGCAGATCAGGAGTAGTACATGATTTTATACATTATGATTTATGTGGACCCATGTTTTCTGCTTCATTGACAGGTTTTGAGTATTATACCAGTTTCATTGATGATCACTCCAGGAAGACCTGGATCTACTTCCTAAGAAACAAGAAGTTTGAGGAAGTCTTGAAGAGGTTACAAGAGATCAAAGCTCTTGTGGAGAACCAAACAAAGGAAGATTCAGGCACTCAGGTCAGACAATGGGGATGAGTATATCTCCAAGGAGTTTGATGAGTTTTGTAAACAGGAGGGCATCAAGAGGCAGTTGATCATTCCATATACTCCACAGCAGAATGGTGTTGTCAAAAGGAAGAACAAAGCGATAGTGGGAGCAGCTAGAGCCATGTTGCATGATCAAAGTCTTCCTTTCTTTCTATGGGATGAGTGTTAAGATTTAATATGCTAAGACAGAAAATAGCAGCATTACATTCCATTTCACAATAATAGCATATACAGGATCACTGAAGAAACAACAAGCACAGCATAAACACAAGAGACACAAATTTATCCTGGGAAATCCTCATGGGGTAGAAAACCCAGCAAAGCTTCCTCAATATAGATGACCAACAATATACAAAGATGCAAACCAAAGACATGATCTCCTCCACCATAGCAGACCTCTCCTCCACAAGTGCGCTACATTCTGAGTGAGGGAAGTGTGTGTATAATGAGGAACACACCTCCTCTATTTATATACATCTCCGACTTCTACTTTATATTAACTAGGTCGGCCCCAACTTTACCACTGGGTTAAACACCCCACTACAACTAACTGGGCCGACCCCCACTAGGGAAGTCTAATAACCCAAGTTACCACATTCCGACGAAGGAACAAACATCTCCGGATATACAATAAGATCTTCACGGAGGAATAAAACATCTCCGGAATAACAGAGTACAAATATAATATTCTTAGAAGTTACAATATCTCAACAATGAGGCCTGTAGTACAGTTGTTTATGTGCAGAACAGGAGTCCACATCGTGCTTTTGGGTGTAAAACTCATGAGGAGATGTTCACTAGGAAGAAGCTTGAGATAGGCCACTTCCGCATATTTGGATGCCTTACATATTCTCATGTCCCTTCTGAGAAAAGGACAAAGTTAGAGCTCACTGTAGAGAAAGGCATCTTTGTTGGTTATGATGAGACTTCAAAGGCCTTCCACTTATACCTTCTTGCACAGAGAAAAGTTGTGGTGAGGAGGGAGGTGAGATTTGAGGAGGAGCGGGCCTTCAGGAAGTCTTGTGACACAGATATGGCGAAGCAGCAGGTTATTACTCCACAGGTGACACAGATATGGCGAAGCAGCAGGCTATTACTCCACAGGTGACAGCATCTCAGAGTTCAACTAGGCAGAGTGCAGGGTCACAGGTTTCAGGGGTGACTGGTCCACAGGTTAAGGGGCTCAGTCTACAGGGACGGGTTCTCGGTTCACAGGTTTCACCGTCATGTGATTCAAGTTCACATGGTTTTGGTTCACCAGGCACGGGATATCAGGCCACAGGTACTTATTCAAGTAGACAATTGCCAAATGAGGATGTTCATGAGGAGGGCCTGTCACAGGAAGCTACTTCCAAAAAATGAAAGCCAAGTTGGCTTAAGGAGCTTGTGAAGGAAGTTGAGGAGTCTGTGGGGCCACCCAGGAGGGAAGTCATAGAGACTAGAGCACCAGAGAGGTTTTCCAGCTATATCGCGATGGTGACTAGCTTGTGTAAGTCAGAGCCTACTACACTTGAGGAGGCTATCCCACATCAGGTGTGGAGAGATGCCATGATGGAAGAGTACAATTCCATCATGAAGAATGATGTGTGGGAGATTGTTCCGAGACCAAAGAGGAAGTCAGTTGTGACTTCCAAGTGGCTCTTCAAAATCAAGCATGCTGCTAATGGTAGTGTTGAGAAATACAAGGCTATATTTGTGGTGCGTTGTTTCTCTCAGGTGGAGGGAGTTGACTACGATGAGACTTTTTCCCCTGTGGCAAGATACTCTTCCATTCGATCAGTGATTGCTATTGCTGCAGAGATGGGTTGGAGCATTCATTAGATGGATGTGAAGACGACATTTCTGAATGATGTCTTGGAGGAGGAGGTTTATTTGGAGCAGCCTCAGGGATTTGAGGTGCATGGGAGAGGGTCCCATGTGTGCAGGTTGAAGAAGGTCGTTTATGGGCTGAAGCAAGCTCTGAGAGCTTGGTATTCCAAGATTGATGCATATTTGTAGGAGTTGGGATTCCAGAAAAGTGAAGCAGATCCAAACCTCTACTTCATTGTAGTTGGTGAGGTTCCACTTATTCTGGTACTGTATGTAGATGACTTGATCATTACAGGTACGGAGAGACTCCTTGCAGAGTGCAAGAAAGATCTTGCATTGGAGTTTGAGATGAAAGGCATTGGACTAATGCATTACTATTTGGGTTTGGAGGTTTAGCATGAGCCTGAGCATATCTTTCTGGGACAGGGAAAGTATGCCATTGGCATTCTGAAGAGATTTCAGATGGGGGAGTGCAGGCCCATGACTACACACCCATGATCACCAATTGGAGGAAGCTTCATGCTTCTGAGGGAGAGTTGGTAGATCCGACATTCAATCGTCAATTCATTGGTTCCATGATGTATTTGGCCAACACCAGACCAGATATCTGTTTTGCAATGAACACTTTGAGTCAGTTCATGATGGAGCCTCGGAGGGTTCAATGGAAAGTTGCAAAACATGTGTTGAGATATTTGTGTGGTACAGTTGATTTTGGTCTAGACTACAGGAGAGGAGATGGAGTGAGTTTGGTTGGTTATACTGATTCTGATTGGGCGGGTAATGTGCGAGACTGGAAGAGTACATCTGATTGTTGTTTCAGTCTAGACATTTTGTACTGTTATCACATACATAGTAGTCGGGCTACCATGATTGCAAATCAATTTCCAGTATATTTTTGAGTTAGTCCTTTCCCATGTGTGCAGGTTGAAGAAGGCCGTTTATGGGCTGAAGCAAGCTCTGAGAGCTTGGTATTCCAAGATTGATGCATATTTGCAGGAGTTGGGATTCCAGAAAAGTGAAGCAGATCCAAACCTCTACTTCATTGTAGTTGGTGAGATTCCACTTATTCTGGTACTGTATGTAGATGACTTGATCATTACAGGTACGGAGAGACTCCTTGCAGAGTGCAAGAAAGATCTTACATTGGAGTTTGAGATGAAAGGCATTGGACTGATGCATTACTATTTGGGTTTGGAGGTTTAGCATGAGCCTGAGCATATCTTTCTGGGACAGGGAAAGTATGCCATTGGCATTCTGAAGAGATTTCAGATGGGGGAGTGCAGGCCCATGACTACACACCCATGATCACCAACTGGAGGAAGCTTCATGCTTCTGAGGGAGAGTTGGTAGATCCGACATTCTATCGTCAATTCATTGGTTCCATGATGTATTTGGCCAACACCAGACCAGATATCTGTTTTGCAATGAACACTTTGAGTCAGTTCATGATGGAGCCTTGGAGGGTTCAATGGAAAGTTGCAAAACATGTGTTGAGATATTTGTGTGGTACTGTTGATTTTGGTGTGGACTAAAGGAGAGGAGATGGAGTGAGTTTGGTTGGTTATACTGATTCTGATTGGGCGGGTAGTGTGCGAGACTGGAAGAGTACATCCGATTGTTGTTTCAGTCTGGACATTTTGTACTGTTATCACATACATAGTAGTCGGGCTAACATGATTGCAAATCAATTTCCAGGATATTTTTGAGCTAGTCCTTTACACATTTTGATGAGATCAGCTGATGAGGAGCAGCATTATGATGATCACTCCTATACATTCAGTGGATCTAGGGCTTGTACATTTACAGTCTCATGCCAGGACTGAGCCCCATGACACCAGGTCGGTGACTGAGATAGCCATTCCTCTATCATCCAGAGCAGATTGGTGACAATGCCCATATTATATTCAAATGCAGTGCTCCAGTGTCGTTCAGGTAGTTCAGATCAGGGACTCGGGTATATGATCCAGCATGTTTATTTTGGTACATATGGGTTGTTGATGTGCTCTTCCTCTTATCTAGGTAGTTTATGACTGGGCATATTATGATGGTTGTTGGCTCTATCTTATTTGATGCTTACTTGTTGTTTAGAATAGAAGTGGTTGGTCACTACTAGTAAGAGGTTCTTGTATATACTCATTGGTCATACCCTTACTCCATGAAGTACTGACTTGTCCATTCCCTTATTTGAGGGCCTTTGCTATCCATGGCACCATCAGTCATTTTTTTCACCCATTCGTTATCTTCAATTTTTCGTTTTATCCCGACTTACACCTTAGCTAGTGATCTCAAGGACTTCCCCCACCTAGACCTTTGTGTTGGATAGATTCCTAGTTTGCATTGTGTCTCGGCTCTGGAGTGTGTGATTTTAGTCACAGTGGCTATTCTTCTTTAGTCCTCGAAACTAAGTATTCCTACAAACAGTGTTGCTAAACACAAGAGCATCAAATCCTAAATGATATATCTAAGGGATTCTTAGTCAGCAAAAACAGTGTTGTTAAACACTACCATGCATATCTAAATTAGCTAGTAAGGGGCCAAGGGACGCGCACTCATCCTTTGTATGATGTAAGGTTTGTTTGCCCCTACAAGGAAACAGGGTGGTCACTCCATCGCACCTATGGACGGTGGCGGGCAATGGAGGTCATACTGAGTCATTATCTGAGGCCCGCCATGCTATTCAGGGCACCTGCTCTTGGAGGATGGCTAGTGAAAATCTATAAAGTGAAATAAATGTTAAATCTTAAATGTGAAAGCTGATAAATAAATAAATTGCTAAAAGGTTGCATGTCTAGAGTCTATTGGAAGCATTCTCATCACTCTACCCATTTGTGAGACACTGCCATCCAATGTGTTATCTTCTATCCAGCATGTGCCTAAGTGGTCTCCCTGGTTCCTTCATCCGAGAGATTGCAGTGTTGAGGTTGTTGAGTCTTTCCCCTAGCATAGCCTTTGTTTTTACACCCTCACCCATGATTAGCAAATTGTTCAAGTCAGTAAACGAGTTACACTTGAAAATCTTGTTTATAGTAGCTAGTTACTTTGATCTAGGCTTGTATTATTTATATTAGTAAACGAGTATACACTTGAAAATCTTGTTTATAGTAGCTGGTTACTTTGATCTAGGCTTGTATTATTTATATTATTTACATGCCTACGCCAGTAAAACATCATTCTATGCTTTAGTCTAGCTACTGATATAATTGAAGGAGCATATCATAACCTTTTGTACTTGTAGCAGCAGTCATTTGTGATCTGGATCATTATTTTGGTCATTCTTGACTTGGTCAACCTAGTTTGACCAAGTCAACCACAAGTTTTGGGATGAGTTTTGGCAGACAGTGATCGAGATGGTTTATTCATGGCTCATATTTGTCCATTTGATGGTTCCATGCTTCATACAGCCTTTTCAGATGATGGCTTGGTGGATTTTTATGATTATCATTATATATAGACCATTATTTTTATTATTCTGAGCATGGATGAGCTTATAGAGGTATCTTTTGATGGTCACATGGGGTATGAGTACTCATCCCTAGTGAATTTGAGCATTTTTGAGCTCATTGGTGCACTCAATTATCAGTTTTGAGCATTTGTAGAAGATGATATGGTCAGTTTATCACTTTTCTCCAGTTTGCCATTCAGAAATGGCCTGTCCAGCACTTTCATTGAGCATGCATGCTCTCCTAGGGAACTTCTAAGGGGATGGGGGGCCCAGCAGTCGATATTACCATATTACCCTATTTCCAAACATTTTGGTACAGTCAGATTTGTGTTCGGGACAGTTGCAAGTGACTTACAGGCAATTTTGTACTTTCAGATGTGGTTTTCCGGGAGTAGAATGGCTCATTGAGGAAATCGATTTGGCTTAGTGGGGCAAGGAAATGGCATGAGATTGGTCCGAGATATTTTGATGATGATGTCCACACCTTCTAGCACTTGTTCCGGCATCAGTGGGGTCCACACGTCCCAGTATTCATCATTTTAGGCATTTTATTGTGAATTTGAGGTGCCACGATTTGGTCACATGGTCACATTATGATGTTAACTTGTCATATTATTTGTTATTGTGCCATGGGGCCATGCTAGCGAAGGATATGATTACCTCTTAGCCCCACCATGTGCTTATGTCATGTGTCTTAGTCACTTATCATGTGTTGCATCCTCTTTAGGCGATTTAGTGAGTATGCCCCCTCTATTTTTGAGTCGATCCATGTATTGTATTTCTGGCTCATCTTAGTCATTGATTATTATTGTTATATCTTTTGATCTCCACCACTCATTTGAAAAGTGGTTAGGGTTTTGGTCTCTCTCATTCCTATTTAAGGAAGAGACCCCCCTCATTGTAAAGGGACTTTTAGCTCTGGAATAAAAATATTATTACTATTTTGCAGCTCTCTTTCTCTCTTGCTTTGATGAATGTTCTTGTACATGATTGGAATGCCTCTCTCAAACATCTCAGCGAGTTTCATGTGATTTCAACATAGTTTCTATGGAGGCCGAATTAATCTTTTGCAGGGTGCGAATTGCTTGGAGGGACGATTGTGGGATCTCTCCATCTCTTCTTGGGCAAATCGTTTCGTCTCTCAGGGAGTGTTCAATTATGATTTTGTCCATTGATCTATTCTCTTTGATATGTCATGCATAGTTCTTCTTTCATTTGTGGATCAAATCTAACTTGGGATGTTTGAATTTGCAAGTGAAGAACACACATTTCCTCTTTGGATCTACACGTTTTAGCTTGGAATCAATTGGATCTCACTCGGAATTGTAACTAATTGAAAGGATCACCAATGTACTTGGCGGCCGCAAGCAATTGAGGTAAGATCTACAAGGTATGTAGTGATATCATTTACTTCCATCCATTTGTCACTCATTTTCATAAGTTTCAAACCCTCGTTTTGTAGATCTGATAGATCTGGCGGTTATCTGGGCTAAATACTTAAAACTCAAGTCTAAAATAATTAATAAACCTTAGATACCAAGTTTGGTGCAAATCCGACTCCATTTTCCCTGAGATCCAGACACTGGCCATCTCTAGGGGAGGACGCACTTGTGGGTTTTTCGTGATCTTTCCAGATCTGTCAGTTGGGTGTTGCTAATTTGTCGTCTAAACTCCAGATCTATCATTTAGCAACCATCCTAGTGCCTTTCCTATCCTAATTTCACTAAGTGGGCCCCACCTCACTCTAATTTGACCAAATCATACGTGGATCTCATTTGGGTCTTTCAGATCGGCACTAGATCTATATCTAGATCTACTTATTTAACTTCATTAGTGGCATATTCATTCTTTGGTTGAGCATTTACTTCTTGCATAAGCCTCCTCAACCAAGCCGTAACTCCATAGGCCACTCATTTTCCTTAGATCTAGATCTACGTATTCTTGATCTCTCTCTCTCTCTCTCTTTCATTTCACATCATCCTAGAGTGTCTTGAGTAAATTTGCTAGCCTTCATTGGTTAGCTAGGGTCTCCCCCTTGATCTTGTCTTGGCTTGATCTAAAGCGACAAGAGCCCATTTGGTGTGACAACCTCTTTATCCAGTGGTGAACGAGGCCCTTGCGAGTGTCACTGGTTAGTTGCCCTCCTCTACCATCCTAGATAGGATCCCTTTAGTTGGTAACTACACTTTGTGTGATAACATTTTTGGCGCCATTGTCGAGGAGGTAGAGGCTTACCTCAGGTGTCTGCAAGTGTCTGTGCGATCATTCCATTTCTTATCGAATTCGATTTTATTTTTGAATGGTTACCATTTGCATTTTTAAATCATACATAGCCATCTCATTTCACGCATTTCTCCCTGTTATTATACGACATATCTTTTGGTAGACGAAACTTATAGTTTACCTGGCGACTCCTAAATGTGACTCTGCTGAGGAACGACCCCATATACATCCTTACGATCTCAGAAGTCGAGTTAATTCAAATCAATTACAAGGAACCCCGCTCAAATACATCGAAGAGATCCCAAAGCTCAATCATATAATTTCTTTTGGAAAATCATGAATTCTTCTAATTCTCCAAATCGTCTTTTAGGATCTCCTT
This sequence comes from Larix kaempferi, assembly GCA_027924585.1. Lineage (NCBI taxonomy): Eukaryota > Viridiplantae > Streptophyta > Pinopsida > Pinales > Pinaceae > Larix > Larix kaempferi. The sequence goes on along the minus strand of BSBM01000493.1, from coordinate 12,144,883 downwards.
CAACTAATCAAGTTCCTCCTACCTCTCCATCTCATCAAATAAATTCGATGGCTAGAACTACTCAAACTCCTCCGGGTAATAATAATCCTCCTATTGTTTGTAGATTTGGGAACAAAACTAAGGCTTCACCTTTCGATTTTTCCCAAATCCCTAGTTCACCTAATGACATGCCTGATAAATATTTTGAAAAGATTCCTAAATTTAGTGGAAGTTGTGGAACCTCCATTGAAGATCATATCGAGGTTGTCTGGGCTCAGATGGAAGCCTATGGGGCTGAAGAAGAAGATGTCTATATGAGAGGTCTCTTTGCATCCCTGGAGGGTGATGCTCGCAAGTGGTTTGACCACTTGCCTGCATCATCAGTCATAGGATATGATGCTTTCGTTGAAAAGCTTAAGCATGAGTGGACCCCACTGATGCAATGAGTAAGATTTCTCAAACCAATAGAATTTAAGTATTTTGGTAAACCATTATGGTCTAGTTGGACCTATAGAAGTCAAATATGCTTATGTGTCATAATTTATAAACCTCACCTTGGTTAAGATTTTGAAAAGTTCATCTCGAAATATGATAAACATACCTGAAATAATAAATATATAGTATTTTATATTATCACTACTTATAAGTTCTTTAAAATATAAATATCACATTAATTAAGATGAAAGTGGAATAATTTTGAAATAATAAAAACGGTTATATAATTAATCTCTCATAAATAATATTTAAAAAAGTATCATAAAAAAAATTAGGAGAGAGAAAATAATTGTATGTTATTTGTGCGATAAATTTCTCCCATGAACTCGGAATTTGACGCTTCTGGTATAGTTGGAAAGGCCTCGACGAGAGCTACAACATTTTTGTTTTGATTTTTTTCGAGATTCTGCACCGATTTTTAAGGGTGGACATTCTAGTACCCTGGTACTAGAATGTCCACCCCGGAAAATCGGTTCAAAATCTCAAAAAACTGCACCGATTTTCAAGGGTGGACATTCTAGTACCCTGGTACTAGAATGTCCACCCAGAAAAATCGGTGCAGAATCTCGAAAAACTCAAAACACTAAAGTTGTATCTCTCGTCGAGGCCTTTCCAACGGTACCAAAAGCATCAAATTCCGAATTCAGGGGAGAAAGTTATCACACAAATAACAAACAATTATTTTCGCTCTCTCTCCTCATTTTTTTAATGATACTTTTTTAAATATTATTTATTTTTATTTATGAGAGATTAATTATATAAATATTTTTATTATTTCAAAATTACTCCACTTTCATTTTAATTAATGTGAGATTTATATTTTAAAGGATTTGGAAGTAGTGATAATATAAAATAAAATAAAAAATAGCTATTGTTTATTTTTAGTATTATTGTAATTATATTTTTTCATTATAATTTTAGTTTTTTTTTAAGTTTTAGATTTTATTAAATATATAAAAAGTAGTGGTATATTTAATATTTATAAATAAATTATAATCTAAATTTAAAAAATTTACCACTATATCATTTATTGTATATGCACAATAATCTAAGCCTTTCATTATTATTTTCAACCATCATTTCTTCACTCTACATTAACCCAACATACTTGTCAACTACCATTAATGCGATATTATAGGTTGACCTTCACTAGATAACACCTTTAACTTAGTGTGACATGGCATATTTGTAATGTGACGTGGCTTTTTTTATTATTTTCCTTAGGAGGCCCATTTTAGACCCCAAATTTCCTCTAATGCTAGTTTCTTATTACTCCGTGAGTTACCTAGTGACAAAGGAAGTATGCGCTTTAATGATCCATCTCACATTACTACTCCTTCGCCAACGTTCCTAGAGATGGAAGCTCAGAGGCTTCGAGACATGGCTTTGAATCATCCAGCACCACCCATAATTCATCCGTCAAGTTTAGTAGACAAGGTTGTCCCAATCCCATTCGGAGAAGGTAGCAGTAGAAGTAATGAAGACCATATTATACCATCTCCCTTGGAAGAAGAAAATGAAGAAGTTGTCAAAGATTTTTGGACTGTGGGAGAAACTCCCAAGTATATTATTCACCCACAGAATGAAGAACCGAGAGAACATGAAAAGAGAAGAGTGATTCAAAAGTTCTTATTGGTAGTGTAGCCATTCCTTTAGATGGTGGTACTCCCAGACTTGATGCAGTTCATCCTTAAAGGAGTTCGGGAATAGTTACCCCTCAACCGCAATACCGTGCTAATGTTCATCCTATCCCGATCCGTAACATTGAAGTAATCCTTGAATTTGTGAATTGTCGTAGATTTTCTAGTGGTGATAGGGTCATAGTGCCTAACCATATATTTTACACAAGATCTAGGGGATCAAATGATATTTGGGTTGGACCATTTACGGTAGAGCGTTGTAGTGGCAACATGTGTTTCCTTGTTACTAGAAGTGGAAAGCAAATTCTGCTACCTATCAATCAAAGAGAGTTGAGGGATTACATCCCTAACTTGATTTAACTTGGACTTCCCTTGCCTGTTCAGTTTAGAGTAGGTAGTTCTCTGAATAAGCTCATTTGAGCAGTAGCTAGTGTCTTCTGCAATTGAGTCTAGCATGTCTTCTGTCCTTTTACTGCCATTGAGTTTGGCCCTTGTTGTCCTTTTGTCTTCCTAGTTTTCTTTATTTCCTGCGGCAAAATAAAACTTGTTAGTTATTAGATCAACATTTTATTTCCAGCATTTTATTTCAGTATGTTACATGCAGTATCTTTTATTTTCAACACCTTTTATTTTTGCTTAGTTTATATTTATATGATGTTAGTGATGACCGGTATGTGAGATTGGTAGAGCTCTTTGCATTTTGCAGGTACTAGGTACATGATTTTTGAAGATGATGCAGAGCTCGAGTGCATGATTGATGATTGATGCAGTGAGTGTTCTGGACCAAAGATATCTGAGGTTCTCAAGCACTCTCTCCCTTAGAGCACTTGTCCCAGCTGGAGCTAGATGTTATCACATCCATAGTAGCCGAGATACCATGATTGCAGATCAGTTTCCAGTATATTTTTGAGCCAATCCTTTAGACATTTTGATGAGATCAGCTGATGATAAGCAGCATTATGATGATCACTCCTATACATTTAGTGGATCCAGGGCTTGTACATTTACATTCTCATGCCAGGACTGAACCTCATGACACCAGGTCGGTGTCCAAGATAGCCATTCCTCTATCATCCAGAGCAGATTGGTGACAGTGCCGATATTAAATTCAAATGTATTGCTTCAGTGTGGTTCAGGTAGATCAGATCAGGGACTCAGGCATATGATCCAACAGGTATATTTTGGTACATATGGGCTGTAGAAGTGCTCTTCCTCTTATCTAGGTAGTTTATGACTGGGTATATTATGATGGTTGTTGGATCTATCTTATTTGATGCTTGCTTGTTGTTTTGAATAGAAGTGGTTGGTTACTATTAGTAGGAGGTTTCTGTATATACTCGTTGGTCATACCGTTACTCCATGAAGTATTGACTTTCCCATTCCCTTATTTGAGGGCCTTTTCTATCCATGGCACCATCGGTCATTTTATCCATCCACCGGTTACCTTCCAGTTTTGGTTTTATCCCGACTTACACCTTAGCTAGTGATCTCGAGGACTTCCCCCACCTAGACATCTTTGTTGGATAGGTTCCCAGTTTGCATTGTGTCTAGGCTCTGGAGAGTGTGATTTTAGTCACAGTGGTTGTTCTCCTCTAGTCCTCGAAACCAAGTATTCCTACAAACAGTGTTGCTAAACACTAGAGCATCGGATCTTAAATGCTATATATAAGGGATACTTAGTCAGCAAAAACAGTGTTGCTAAACACAACTATCCATATCTATATTAGCTAGTCAATGGCCAAGGGACACGCATTCATCCTTTGTATGATGTAAGGTCGTTTGCCCCTACAGGGCAACATGGTGGTCAATCCATCGCACCTATGGACGGTGGCGGGAAATGGAGTTCATACTGAGTCATTATTTGAGGTCCGCCAAGCTATTCAGGGCACCTGCTCTTGGAGGCTGGCTAGTGAAAATCGATAAAGTGAAATAAATGTTAAATCTTAAATGTGAAAGCTGACAAATAAATAAATTGCTAAAAGGTTGCCTGTCTAGAGTTTATTGGAAGCATTCTCATCACTCTACCAATTTGTGAGACACCGCCATCCCCTGTGTTATGTTCTATCCAGCATGTCTAGGTGGTCTCCGTGGTTCCTTCATCCGAGAGATTGTAGTGTTGAGGTTGTTGAGTCTTTCCCCTAGCGTAGCCTTTGTTTTTCCACCCTCACCATGGTTAGCAAATTGTTCAAGTCAGTAAACGAGTATACACTTGAAAATCCTGTTTATATTAGCTAGTTACTTTGATCTAAACTTGTATTATTTATATTATTTACATGCCTATGCCATTGAAACATCATTATATGCTTTAGTCTAGCTACTGATATAATTGAAGGAGCATATCATAACCTTTTGTACTTGCAGCAACAGTCATTTGTGATATGGATAATTATTTTAGTCATTCTTGACTTGGTCAACCTAGTTTGACCAAGTCAACCACAGGGTCCGGGATGAGTTTGGGAAGACAATGATCCAAATGGTTTATTCATGGCCCATATGTGTCCATTTGATGGTTCCATGCTTCAGACGGCCTTTTCAGATGATGGTTTGATGGGATTTTATGATTATTATTATTTACATACCATTATTTTTATTATTCTGAGCATGGATGAGCTTACAGAGGTATCTTTTGATGGTCACGTGGTGTATGAGTACTCATCCCTAGTGAATTTGAGCATTTTGAACTCATTGGTGCACTCAGTTATCAGTTCTGGGCATTTGTAGATGATGATATGTATTATGGTCATATTACAACTTTTCTCCAGTTTGCCATTCAGAAATGGCATGTCCAATGCTTTCATTGAGCATGCACGTTCTCTTAGGGCGCTCCTGAGGGGATGGGGGGTCCATCCAGTCATTATTACCATATTACCCCATCTCCAGACATTTTGGTATCGTCAAATTTGTGTCTGGGACACTTGGCAATGACTTACAGGCATTTTTGTACTTTCAGAGGTGGTTTCTGGAAGTAGAATGGCTCATTGAGGAAATCGATTTGGCTTAGTGGGGCAAGGAAATGGCATGAGATTGGTCTGGGATATTTTGATGATGATGTCCACACCTGCTAGCACTTGTTCCAACATCAGTTGGGTCTACACGTCCCAGTATTCATCAGTTTAGGCATTTTATTGTGTATTTGAGGGGCCATGATTTGGTCATATGGTCACATTATGATGTTATCTTGTCATATTATTTGTTATTGTGCCATGGGGCCATGATAGCGAAGGATATGATTACCTCCTAGCCCCACCATGTGCTTATGTCATGTGTCATAGTCACTTATCATGTGTTGCATCCCCCTTGGGCGATTTAGTGAGTGCACCCCCTCTATATTTTAGTTGATCCATGTATTGTATTTCCGGCTCATATTAGCCGTTGATTATTATTGCACAGTTACCGGATTCGGCCCTAGGCCTAACCACACCCGAATCATATTCTTCAGGATCGGATTCTTGGATTCTTCATCGAATTCTTCCACCTGGTTTTGACTAATCTAAAGCTGTTTACGTAGGATAAATGTAGGATATTTAGGGTTAATTAGGGTTAGGGTTATGAATCCCCGATTCCTAATTTTGGGGTGAGTGCCACTCTCGTATCAGATTCTTCAATCGATTCCGATCACACCAGTAGTTCGTGTAACCTTGTATTATTGTTATATCTTTTGATCTCCACCACTCATTTCAAAAGTGGTTAGGGTTTTGGTCTCTCTCATTCCTATTTAAGGAAGAGACCCCCCTCATTGTAAAGGGACTTTTGGCTCTGGAATAAAAATATTATTACTATTTTGTAGCTCTCTTTTTCTCTTGCTTTAATGGATGTTCTTGTACATGATTAGAATGCCTCTCTCTGAGACATCTTAGTGAGTTTCATGTGATTTCAACATAGTTTTTGTGGAGGCCGAATTGATCTTTTGTAGGGTGCGAATTGCTTGAAGGGGAAATTGTGGGGTCTCCCCATCTCTTCTTGGGCAAATCGTTTCATCTCTCAGGGAGTGTTCAATTGTGATTTTTTCCATTGATCTATTCTCTTTGATATGTCATGCATAGTTCTTTCATTTGTGGATCAAATCTAACTTGGGTTGTTTGAATTTGCGAGTGAAGAAGACACATTTACTCCTTGGATCTACACGTTTTAGCTTGGAATCGATTGGATCTCACTCGGAATTGTAACTAATTGAAAGGATCATCAATGTACTTCGCGGCCGCAAGAAATTGAGGTAAGATCTACAAGGTATGTAGTGATATCATTTACTTCCATCCATTTGTCACTCATTTTCATAAGTTTCAAACCCTCGTTTTGTAGATCTGATAGATCTGGCGATTATCTGGGCTTAAAATTAAAACCCAAGTCTAAAATAATTAATAAACCTTAGAGACCAAGTTTGGTGGAAATCTGACTCCGTTTTCCCTGAGATCCAGACACTGGCCATCTCTAGGGGAGGACGCACTTGTGGGTTTTTAGTCATCTTTCTAGATCTGTCAGTTGGGTGTTGCTAATTTGTCCTCTAAACTCCAGATCTATCATTTAACAGCCATCCTAGTGCCTTTCCTATCCTAATTTCACTAAGTGGGCTCCACCTCACTCTAATTTGACCAAATACGTGGATCTCATTTGGGTCTTTTAGATCGGCACTAAATCTATCTAGATCTACTTATTTAACTTCATTAGTGGCATATTCATTCTTCGGTTGAGCATTTACCTCTTGCATAAGCCTCCTCAACCAAGCCCTAACTCCATAGGCCACTCATTTTCCTTAGATCTAGATCTACTTAGTCTTGATCTCTCTCTCTCTCATTCATTTCACATCATCCTAGAGTGTCTTGAGTAAATTCGCTAGCCTTCATTTGTTGGCTAGGGTCTCCCCCTTGATCTTGTCTTGGCTTGATCTAAAGCGACAAGAGTCTGTTTGGTGTGACAACCTCTTTATCTAGTGGTGAACGAGGCCCTTGCGAGTGTCACCAGTTAGTTTCCCTCCTCTACCATCCTGGATAGGATCCCTTTATTTGGAAACTACACTTTGTGTGATAACAAGTACATAGTTGTCCCCCTAGTTGGCTTGGTAGCCAGCAGGTTCAACAAGAGCTTGAAAAGATGTTGGCCGCTAGAATCATTGCTCCAACAAGGCATTCAACATGGTTGTCCAGCTTCGTAGTTGTGAAAAAGAAAAATGGTGAAATAAGATTATGTGTTGATTTCAGGAGCCTAAATCTATAATGCAAAAAAAGACAATTATCCTCTCCTTAATATGGAGGATTTGTTACCAAGGATCACGGGGTCAAGAATAATGTCTATGTTAAATGGTTTCTTGGGGTATAACCGAGTCTTAGCAAACTAAGAATATCAACACAAGACAACTTTCACAACACCTTGGGGCACTTATCAATATCTAAGAATGCCATTTGGGTTATTGAATGTCAGTGCAACATTTCAAAGAGCCATGGATTTTGTCTTCAAGGGCCTAATTGGAAAATCATTGAGCTATGATTTGACTATGTACTCAATGGATAGAAGCGATCATGTGAAGCATCTAAGGCAAGTGTTTGAAATATGCCAAAAATATGGAATATCTTTGAATACTAAGATGTTAATTTTTGGTGTAGATGAAGGCAAAAGCTACTACGCCACATAGTTTCTAAAGAAGGAGTTAGGATTGATCCGGAGAGAATAGAAGCTATCAAAGAAATCCCTCTACCAATCAATAAGAAAACAATTCAATCATTCTTTGGTAAGATCAACTTTATCCGAAGGTTCATTCCAAATTTGAAATTTCACAGTAATAACTAAGCCAATCCAAAGGTTGTTGATGAAATATATTGAGTTTAAATGGTGTGAAGAAGGACAAAAATCATTTGGATTGATTAAGGATGCCATTAGTAGATCTCCTGTCTTGGTTAGTCCAGATTACTAAGGATTTTCAAATCTTTTCATTTGCTTCTGAGGACATTATTGCAGGGGTCTTGTTACAAAAAAATGATGTAGGGAGTGAACAATCCATAACATTCATGAGATAATCACTGCAAGATGTGGAGTTAAAGTATGTAATCATGGAAAAAAAAGCTTATGCTCTTGTTAAGTCTTTAAAAAAAATTCGGGCCTATCTTGGTTATTCTAAAGTAATAGCTTACATTCCCCACCCAACAGTGGAAGACATATTATCTCAATCAGATCGTCTGGGAGTTAGAGGCAAATGGGTATCAAAGATACAAGAGTATGACTTAGGAATTAAGGCAAAAAAGTTGATTAAGGGACAAGGCCTAGCACAGATGCTGGCAGAAGGAAATCAGAAGGCATTGGACATAAATACTTTGAATGAATCTCCAATGTACCCCACAATCATAGAACTTTTGGAAGATCGTGAGTGGTATGTGGACACCATTTATTATCTTAAGAATCTTACTTGTCAAAGTCACTTGGTTGAACATAAAAGAAGAACATTAAGGTTGAAAGCTTCTAAGTATCGTTTCATACAAAATGGGATGGGTTGGAGAAATCCTGATGGGTTGATATTTAGATGTGTTAATGACAAAGAGGCCAAGAAACTCATGAAGGAATTACATGAAGGAGTATGTGGAGGACATTATGCACCAAAGATGACAGCTCATAAGATTTTAAGAGCAAGATATTATTGGCCCACTTTATTTTTAAACATTCATAAATTCGTTAGAGAATGTGAGCCATGTTAGCTTTTTGCACCCAATCATAGTAGAAGCCTCTTTCCAAAAATGGGGATTTGATTTCATCAGCACATTTCATGAAAATTCAAGCAATGTTTATACATGGATCCTCACCATGACAAATTACTTTACTAGATGGGTTGGAGCTACTCCCGCAAAGAAGGCAACCGATAAAGTGGTCATGGAATTCTTAAAAGATTAAGATAATCACAAGATTTAGTGTCCTAGCAAAAATAACCATTGGTAATGCTATGGCATTCAACTCAGTAGAGCTCTCATATTTCTACTTCGATTATGGAATTGTGCTATCCCATTCATCCAACTATTATCCTCAAGGAAATGGTTTATTTGAATCAAGTAATAAGAATTTAATGACCATCATCAAGAAGATAGTTGGAGACAACAAGAGAAGTTCGGATAGCAAGCTCAAGTATGGCCTGTGGGCAGAAAGAATAACAAAGAAGTAGGCCACGAGGAAAAGTCCTTTTGAATTAGTGTATGGGGTTCAAGTTACTTTACCCAACCACCTGAAAATCCCTCTGTACCAACTGCTACAAGAATTTTCAACAAATCAGGAAGCAGTTCAAGGTAGAAGCAATCAGCTGATAGAGTTGGATGGGATCGAAAGTGTTACCAACTTATTTGTACCATAGTTGGATTATCTGAAGAGCCGCCATATGACAAACATGATAAGTGTTTGTGTTCTAGTGTATCAGATGATCCATTTTTTGTGCCTAGCCAGTTTTGGCTAGTCAGTTTGTTGTCTGTCTTGAAATGACCATGCCCCACAGGGCTTTTGTAATAAAGTGTACTAGTAGGATTTGAGTGACTCGGTCACCCATGACTGGTTTATCAACTAAGGTATTCCAGGGAGTTTTTTACCCTGATCAATTATACTTTGCCTTCAGCCAAGATATAATTGACAAGGTTTTCTCCCACCTCCTCCAAAGCCGGAATGCCCAATTTTGAGATTCTAGCCATGGGGGATTATTAGAGTCCAACTGATGAATATGAACCTACTAGACACTATGAGTCGAGTCAGTGGTCATTTCTTGGGTCTGTAGTGGTTTTTAAATGTTGTCCGAAAAAATTTTACCAGACGCGTTGGACAGTTAATTATTTTATTTTTTAATAATTACTTTTTCCATAGTTTAAATGGAAAAATTCAATTTGTAATATGTTAGTTGTCCGGGGGTGTTTTTCAGTGATTGGAGGCTCAATTCCCAAGCCAAAAATCACACTTAGACCTCGAACACCTTTATCCTAAATTTCAGATCATCATTTGGCCAATTAATTAATAAATCCTCAAAAAATCAATAAAAGAGGATTATTAATTAATTAAATGAAAAAATTAATAATTGGAGAAAATCCAACTCTCTCCAAAATAATCCAAATTGGATTATTTCAGTGGCTAAATGACATGGCACAAGGCATTAAGAAGGTTTCCAATCAACTTCAATGAAGTATACAGTCACCATAGGTTAACTCTCCCATGAGAATTCGCCTTCCTTCCTTGGATTCACGATTTTATGAGTTGTCAAATAATGAATGGATTGTTGAGATGCATTTATGATGAAGGTGGGGAGCCAAGTCTTAGTGGAGCCATAAACTTAGGGAGGCACCCACCTTCATCATAAATGCATCTCCTTGAAGAGCTCATGCATATCTTTGGATGTTCACGTATTATGCAAGGTGGAGGGCTCGTATTTGATGGTGAAGCTTCCAAGAGAGGGATGGGGGGCGCCTTGCCAAGGTGGAGGCCACCTCCCCATCTCCTTTATTGTAGCTCGAGTTGTATGGTGGGATTATCACTCCAAGCCACCTTTAGATTGGATCTTGATTGGATTTCAAATTGATCTCATGTGCCATTGGCTCTCTCCTTGAAGCCAATTAGAATTAGGGGTTTGGTTGTCTTGTTTTGTTATTTAAAGAGAGGTATTCCTCCTCTTTTCTCATGGAGAATTGAGCATAGAAACTCTGCTAAAATTGTAACCAGTCTTTCATTGAATAAAGCTTTTCGACTTTGGAGGTCTATGTGATTGTTTCTTCATTGGTGGATGTGTCTATTATGAGGTGATATCTTTCCTTGCTTTCAAATTGTTTCTTATGTGTTGGATCAAATAACTAGCTTTAGAGGTCTATTGTTAGAACATAAGATTTTCCATTTGCAGTTGTCAAGTTGGATTATTATGCAAAGCTTGTTGTAATCTAGATGAATACAAGTACTCGGTTATATGAAGTATTGATCTTGATTTAATATTCCTAGCATACTAGTTATTTTGTTTGATCTCACTAGGTTTCGAGTTGATTGTCTCAACAGATCTTGCTATTTGGAGAAGGGTGTGAGCTCAGCTGCATCGATCTCATCTCCATCATCATAAGAACCTTCTAACGTTGTTGTCTTTCAGGATCTACAAAATTGGGCTTGTTCCAAGAACAAAAACACAAGGAGATCTTACTCCAAAGCTCCATCTTCAATTCAAATCTATCTTTCTTTCTGGTTACTTGGTTACCTTTTTGAGTAGTGGATCTTCAAGTTTATCATTCCCGTACTCTTCTTTGTCTTCTTTCTGTTAAAGTTTTGGCTTGAGATAGTAAATCCCAAGGGCCACATTATTTTGTGGCTACTTCTCTATCCCCACTAGCATCCTTGCAAACATCTAGCTAGCTGGAAGGTTTTCGGGACTAGTGTTCTAGTGGTCACCGTGTTCCAAGGTTGATCCTACCTTGTTTGTTTTTGCCTTGGTTTTTTTGACATGCCTTAGCCTTTCACTCCTTTCGTTTTTTGAACCTTCAAGCCTTCCTTAGCCTTTCGTTTTTGCCTCTCCAAAAAACTCTTCTAGTCTAGTCTCGTCTCCCTCCTTCTCTAAGCCCTTTTCCTCCTTCTCTAGTTACCTTTAGCCCTTCACCTTCCTTTCGTTTTCTCCTCCTAGATCTACCTTCCTAGCTTTCGTCCATCTCCTTTTTCCCCTCCATAAGCCCTTTCGTCTTCCTTCAAAAGAAGCCTTCTCTCCTTTCGTCCACCTTAGTCTTTCCTTTCCTAAACCTCTTTTCGTTTCTCTCTTTCTCTTCCCTCTCGTCCCCCTTCTCTTTTCTCTCCCTTTCGTTTTTTCCCTTCCACCTCTTCTCCTCTTTCCCATTCGTTTTTTCCTTTGCTTGTTTCCCTTTCCTCCTAAGAACTCTAAAACTTAAAAAGAACTTGTAGTCTTTAGGCTTAGTTCATTCTTTAGTTTGCATTTCATTTTGGATAGTTAGATCTTGCACTTAATTCATTTTTAATTGCACTTGCATCTTAGATCTCATTTAAAGGTTAGACTTGCATTATATTTCTCACTTTAGGCCTTGCATCTAGTCTACTTTGAATAGTTGCATCTAGATCTCATTGCAAAAGTTGCATCTCATTTTAATACTTAGATCTAAGTGCATCTAGTTTCCTTTTGTTTGATTTGACTAATGCTAAAGGGTGCTTGTAGTTGATTTGTGTTGTTTTGTAGGTGTGATAAAAAGCAAACTCAAGAAGAAGGTTTAAAGAAGAAGAAGAGGAACTAATCAACAAAGAGAAGAGGGAGATTGCAAAACCAAGAGAAAATTTGAAACCAAGATCAAAACCATGAAGACTTAAACACTCTCCTTTTTGTAAAGCTCTTAAGAGCTATTTAAAATTTGCTTCTACTATCTTCATTTCTCATTCAAAGGTTGAAAACCCTCAAAAGTTGTATTTGATTAATGAAATAAGGCTAAGTGGGATAAAGCCTCCCATAGTTGGTTTTTCTTTCCCATTTGGGGAAGAGTGTCTTGTAAGATCTCTTACCTTTTTAGCTTAGTCTATATTTGCAAATAGATTAGTATCATTTTTGCTTAGAACACTAATTGCTAGATTAGTTCATTTTTGCTATTTAGTATTTTGTTTGCTAGATCATTGTTTCATTATTTATTGAGCTATCACTTGTGTTCCTTGCTTCAATCTGTTTGTCTTTTAAAAAGGAACTAAAGACTCTTGAACTTGCCATAACACAAGTCAAGAGCACTCTCTGTCGGAGAGCATAAGCATTGCATTTTTACTGCATTTAGCATATAGATTAGTCAAAGTCTCTTGAACCTCTGTCATAAGACAAGTCAAGAGCACTCTCTATCGGAGAGGTTCATCTATGTGTTCTAAATTAAAACATTTCCAACTCACACTTCTTTTCTAAAATTTATTCCATTGCTTTCCATCACCAAGTATGCTCTGCCAACCCTAAAAATTTAGATTATTACTCAGAACGGTGATTGGATTTGATTAAGCTCACAAGTGATAACCATAATAAAATCTTCACCCCCATAACCAACGAACCGGCGTTGTTTCGAGAAATACTCAGGTAGTGGCCAAATTCTTACTGGTGGCGCCGGAAATCACGTTGTCATAGAGTTCTAGCTTGTTGGTTAAGTCCCCTGGACACCTAGCCTAGAATACTTGACGGTCCGTCAGGTCACCAAGGGGAGCCACTGAAGGTAGACTTTTCTGGTTGGACTCATACCTTGCTTTCTTAGCCTTAATAATCAAGATCAATAAAACTCATAAAATCAACCAAGATAATTTGCACAACATTCTCACCAACATTATTCTGAGACTTGTGTCTTCAGCATCCCCAAGCACTATACATTTTTACTCCATTTGGCACTGGTCACTTTGAACTTTCATATATTAATTAATCTGGGCCATTTGTCCATTGGGAAACTGTTTAAGTTATTATCTATATGTGGATGCCATTTTATCTGCAACGTGGATTGCTCTTATCTTGTGTTTATCTCATTCATTACAAAAACTGTGATCTCATTAAAAAACTCCTTAAAAACACCCATCCGCATCCGCAACCATTAAAACATAAAAAAAACATAGAGCCATAGACAACTCTTTGTAGGGACTACCCCTCTTGGCTTCGTTAGGAGTTTGCCTAAATGGAGGAGCTCGGATTTAGGTGACAGTACCTGGCTCATTGCTTGCCCCCAAGGCAACACCTCTCCCACTTGTAGTGAGGAGACAACTTTCGAAAGATTTCTGCTGCTGGTGTGCATCTCGGTGGACAACAGGAAGGAAAGTGTTCAATCAGTTGGTGCTAATTCAAGCAAAAATCAAAGGCACTTTCAACGAAGGAGCCCAGGAAAGATAATCCATCAAGGCAACCATGTCCTAATGTGCGATAAAAGAAAGGAAAACTAGGTAAGAATGGTAAGTTTGATAGTTTGTGGTTACGCCCTTATATCATTGACAGTGCATCTGGCCTGAATTCCTTCTACCTTGCCAATTTGGAGGGAGAGAAGTTGTCACTGCTCATGAACGATCAAATCTTGAAACTATTCTTCAAAGGTAACATCTGATGCCCAAGGGGCATCCAGGTAAATTAGATTAGGTTTCTCATTTTTGCATTAAATTAGTTTCAATTTTGGTTTTGTTTATTTGATTTCAGTTAGTTAGTATGTTTCTCTAACATTACATACTGGTTTCATTATACGTATTAATGAAATTAATGAAACATATAATACATTACATACTGGTTCAACCTTTGTTGCCACGTAGGTTGTGCTAGTGGGTTGGGATCTTTTCTGCTTACGTACAAATTGGACAGTAACAGGACCCATTCCTTTTATATCCAACCCCTTTTGGTTCAATCTAGATGGTTTCATGGAGCCCATTTCAAGGTGGAGTTGATGCCTCCATCCAAAGAAGAAATTGATGGAGGCATCAACTCCACCTTCTTGACCCATATCCCTAAAGATACAAACCCCTCCAGCTTCCGCAAAATCATGCTAATATCCCTTTGTAGTATATCTTTCAAGATCTGTTCCAAAATTATAGCTAGTAGGTTAAAAGAATCAGCCCCAGGCTGATTTTAGAAGAGCAAGGAGGGTTTGTCCGAAGAACATCATTCTTGTCCAAGAGGCAATTCACAACAGAAGCCTACCTAAAAGACAAGACATGATTATAAAATGATATGCCCAATGTATTTGAGCATGTCAACCATGTGATTCTTCATTCTCTTAAAAGTCAAGAAAAAACTTGGCTTCTCTGACAGTTGGATAGGGTGGGTTTATGCTTGTATTAGGAATCTTGGATGGCTTTTTTGTTCAATGGGAGACCAGCAGATTTATTTTGTGCCTCTAGGGAGCTCAGGAAAGGATGCCGTCTTTTGTCCTCTATATTATCATGGCAGAAGCACTGGGCAAGAGCTTGTTGCTTATCTCATGCCCATATCAAGAGCCATATGTACAGAGCCCTCCACATTCTCAACAACTTGAAACAGCTGTTATAGAAAAGAAAGTCGACACTACAGCCTTAATCGCAATTATGGAACCCCAGCTTCAAAGAATACCCAAGCTCTTGAGCAATGAGCAGTCTGCCAGATGTCCCACCCCTTAGAGGATGATTCAGACCCTAATGAATGCAGCTCCTCTCCCTCTAATAAAGATGACAATTCTGGGCCAGCTGATCCTGAGCCAGACGCACCAAATGCTGAAGAAGATATTGGCCTCGAGACTAAGGAAACTGAAATAATTAGCGAAGAAGAGTCAGTGCTCAGATTTCCCATTTATGCTTGTAATTTTTAATGCCACAGTAGAAAACCAGGCTTGTGGTGTGCCATATCATATGTAATAGTCTTGTAAATGCTTCTTTCTGTTGTTAAAGAGATCCTGATCCCATCAAAATGTAAACAGGTTATAGGAATAGCCAGCCTTTATCTGATTAACAGTTAATACAAATCCTTGCGTCTGTTAAAAAAAGCTAGTAAACCATTTGAAATGTCAAGATCTTATCAGTTACAACTAGAAAAGATCAACACAAAAACTTCAATATAAAGTTCAAAGAAGAATATCTGAGCTCTAAAAATTCTGTGAAATAAATAGAACTAAAATTTGTTCATCACAAGGAAATTTTCAGTTGATTTGGTGTAGAACTTCATTCTAACTTCTGCATTGTAGATAACTGGGAAACTGATGGCTGTGACCTTGGAACATGCAAAATGCCAAACTCGTCAACTTCTCCCTGTAGTATAGAGTTTGAAAGAACTTACTCTCAGAGGGATGCAATGATTTTATGATCTACAGAAAGAAGAAGGATAGATCTCTCCACCAAATCAACTATTTATTAAAGATTCGAGCACAACATAAGACAGGATGGAAAACAATTTCACATGTTATAAATTACCATAGCAATTGATGTTGTTGGACATTACTATTGTAAGTGACACTTGACTTTCAATATCAATGCAAATGTCACAAAGTGTTTCTTGCCATAAATTTTATTAGATGATAACAAGAACTGAAGAAATCAATCGACCAAAACCTGACAAGCCAGAAATAATAATCCTGCCTCAATTCTATTAAAATATAGGAGGCAGTTACTTTTTAAGTGCAGACCCTCAGAGGCACATATTTATTTAAGAAAAAATAAAAATGGAAGCAAAAGACTTGAATCCACTTACCTCCACTGCTAGCCTCACCAGTGTGATCTTCTTCATCCTCACGGGAAGGTTCTTTAAATGACATCCAAAGCCACAAAAGATATACAAACCATGCTGCTGCCATGACCCAGCCAGGTAGTGTGTTTTCATTAAGAGTGACTCCAAAAAATGACTTATTAATCTGGAGGACTCCGGCAAAAGCAGGTCCAGCAGCCATTCCTAGTGCACTGGCACTTACAAATGCAGCAGAGGCCTTTAAGCGTGTTTTCAATGGTACACAGTCACTGATGTAACGTCTATTTACAGCTCTTGCAGAACCTAAACTGCAATGGGAAATTTTCCATAAATCAAAAAGGCATCAAAGCTTGCAAATTTTATGTACTTCAACAGTATTTTAATATGTGAATATTACAAAAAATTCAATAAACCAGAACAGGAAAAAAAACTTCTAATTTCCGTCCAACTAAAAAACAACTTGAATTGTAAACATATCATTCCTTGTCTAAACCCTGCAACTTCTTGAGATCATGGGGACCTTTCTGTGTGTCTAGCATCTCACCACGGACAGTATTGTTAACAGCAGATTTTCAAATACCTTTCATTATTTTCCATTTCCCTCCTATGTATGCCATATCCATTTAGGTAAGGCCATGTGATTTCCATTGAAAGACTACTCATGGAGTACAAAACCTTAAATGGAAAATGATAGATCAAAATTACAAGGTAATCATACTTCATCCATATAGTGTGCACTCAATTGGAATAGCTTTGAGTGAAAAGTAGTACCATATCATCAGAGGTTAATACAGTGAAACAAACTCCAAAACTGAGATTGCAGGGAAAAGGCATCAGAAAATAATTTGTTATCCCTACTACAATGATAAGCTCCTCTATATAGGAAAATTGATTGGCAATGTGAATAATTTGTAAAAACATATTTCAACCAGTGAGGGATAACAAGGGATGAGTTCAATTCTTCTTACAAAGGCACAAAGATATCCCACCCCACCTAGCATGGAGGGGGCATCCACCAAGAATAAATGAGAGTACCTAGAGATGAAAGTATAACATTGGGTGAAGCATCCATTGCCTCATTGGGAATTGAACCAATAGCCTATTTCTGAGAAGGCAGAAGCTGAAAATCCAAGCAACGCCAGTGTGAAAAATAAAGACTAATTGGACTGTAATGATTGCGACATAGTGAAAGATATGCAAAAAGGGTACCAGTTCCTCTAGATCTAGATTATATCATCCACATAATCAAAATACATACACGTCCAAAGATGGAAATTAAATTGGTCAATGTCAACAAAAATTCTTTATGACCAAGGTAGTTGAAACATGGACGATAAAGGAACTCAGAACAGTAAACATTGTTGATTTTTTGGAGGCAAAGACAATTATAGAGCTAATTAATTTTATGTTCAGAATAAAACAATGTTCTGCATCAACTTCAAGCCAATAAATGCCCTGCTTGAAGTATGGTTACAGACTCTGTATAACAATTACAAGGTTTTAAATTGCAATATTTCATACTGGGTTTAGATATACTATGTCTAAGATGGATGATACAAGCATATAAATAGAACATGATGGTTAAGGGGCATAACCCATTTTAACAATATGTAATGTTTGATGTTATCTGGTATGTTTAATTATATATATTAAGGATAACAGCACAGCGTGCAATTTTAGAGCTTATATAGTAAGTCACCTCCTCTTGAATTAATTTCACCTCGAAGCATAGGGAGACAGGTGTTGAGTTTAAAAGGCTTCCCTTTCAGTGTAGCTTCTTTGCTTGGCATATTTCTACTCTTGATGCCGTAAAAGCGATTTATTTTGATCAGAAGAGAGGTAATAACTAAATTGCCTTCTGTCTACATGAACTTCAGAGATTGCCACCCAAGTTTTCTTTTCAAATAGGACATGTTATGCAATATTCTGTATAGGCATACTATGACCTATTTTTGCTTCACTCTATTCCAGTCTGCTAATGTATTCCAGACTGCTGTGGCCCATTCTTCTGCCTATGGATCTCCTATGTGACATGAGTGGTGTAATGATCATGAGATGATGTTATATTTCTGCCTTGTTCTACTACTATTCCATGACAGATGATGATGATGATATAGTACGTGATGTTATACTATACCGTCTACTGTACTTCATGATATATTGTATTTGATTGTTTTGATGAGTATAGTTAGTAGTACCTTGCATAGGTTGACAAGGGTGAAGGTTGATGGTTTGATGACATACCATGCACCTAGATGACTACTTTTAATTTGGTATTTCTAAGGACTACTCCCCCTTCTTTGGTTCCATCTTTTAGCCTTTATCATATCATCCATACCACTCCATCTCTTGTTCACATCCCATTTGCTTGAAGTTGATTGATTGACTCTTGTTCTCCCCCTTTGTGGATTCATCACCATCTGTGCTTTACTATTACATAATTGTGTCTAAGGATTGTTGTATTGTAGTGAATCCTCAGTACATGCAGCTTTTGGGTATGATCCCTGTGGCCAGCTGGCAATAGTCAGGAAGAACTACAATTGAGCAATGCCTTCTTTTAAGATCCAGATTCCCTAAGCTATTGTTATAAAATGGTTAACGATTGAAAGAATAGGTGATCCCTGTCAGGGCTATGGATGTTCGTTGGCAACAGGGATATGCCTAATGCATATATATGCTTTATTGTGGCAACTCCGTCGAGGCTATGGACGCTCGCTGGAAACAGAGCTAAGGCCGTATCATCATTGGTATCCAAAAGGTGTAAAACAAGGGCCAATATCTTCCAATACGTTAATCCTGTGTTAAAAGAAAAGTGAAAAGAAAAGAAAAAGTTAAATAAAGGGAAATATTACTACTGGGATCAAGGGAAAGGAACCTCATAACACACCCCTTCTGTGTTGACACATGACACTGCTACTCTGTTGATTGGTGTAGACCACAAAGGATTCCCTGAACCACTTACCTTGAGTCAAATAGTCAATTAAATCCAATTCACTTTCAAACCGTTGTGAGTTATCCATCTCCACCCCAAAGAACTAGTCCTTTGATAAATACTTTGATATATATTTAAATGGTACCAGCATGCTCTTAAATCATTAATCCAACAAACCTGTTTGAAAATACTTATGGGGTATATCATCATGATTTCATGAGTATGCTTATATGATAACTCACACTAAAACAATTAAATGCATTATATCTATTACGTACATTGATACTATAGATGTACACCCATATTGGTCCACCTGGGACACTCCTTAGTAGCAGTATAGCATCATGAAAAGAATTTCATGACATACAAAGACGTCATCATGCCTCCATTAGAGATATTCAATGGGTTCAGTGGTTGGTGGTGTTGTTCTGCATGTATTCAGTCACGTCATTGGGGCACACAATTGGCCATCTTTTGTTGTACATGGGATCAGTGCATTCTGAGCACATATTTGGATACCCATTTGGCCATTCATCTATGTTTATGCCACTCGATTGGTCACTATTGCCATAAACCAGACATTATTATGGAGTGGTGGACTCATTGCATAGTTTTCTGTAGTCAAATTTTCATGATCGTGCATGGTTTTCATGCACACATTTTCCCATTCTACTGATGGATTTGGATACCCATTTGGCTCTTCTATCAGCTACCTGAGTCAGATTGCAGAATACTTCTCCAGATTAGTCAGTTTGACCAAGTTTGACTTTTTCAGTAGTTTGACTTGGTGAACCCAACAGAGCAGCATGTTAGAGACAAGTGCTGGCATCAATTAGCAGTGTTCTCGACTCTGGGAGTCATTATGACCCTTTTCCCCTTGATCTCATATCAATTCTTGATTAATTGGACTCTAATTAAAACTTTTCCTAGGTTTTAATTTAAAAAAAACTAAGTTTGATTTACCTTAGTTTGGTCAGAGCTACAAAGGCATTTCTGGGGTGATTTGAGCAGAGACATGGGCACATATGATTTTCAGCGGATATTTGGACTCATCATAGACAATTTCCCCTTCAGTTCACATGGCTATATACATTTTTGGATTAATGGCATTTAATTAAAAGGGAACTTTTCCCTAAGTTTTAATTTAAAAATTTCTAAGTATAGTTTGATTAATAATTAAGCCATTGTGGGAAATTCTCAATGATGATGTGGCATGATGAGTCACTTTTGGGGATTATGTGGAGGCTTCCTAGTGACTTACAAGTGATCAATGGACTTCTTTGGTGACATGGCACTCTCATACACATGTCAAATGTTTAGAGGCAAATTCATGAGATTATTAACATGTGGCACACATTACTTGTTTTATTCACACATGTGGATGAAAAAAATTATAATAGGAGGGTGTATTGACCCTTTTGATTACATGGCACATGGAAACAAGTACAGTAGTTGCAACATTCATGGAAATAGTTCAAAACCTACATGGAATCCCCAAGATTATTGTAAGTGATAGAGATCCAATTTTCACTAGAAATTTTTGTTTAGGAAATATTTTCTTGTTTTGGGGCAAATTTTGCTACAAGATAGCTCACCTTTCCCCAGCACACCTACTGGTGCCCTCAGTTTGTCATTTGGTCAAGGTTGAAATTTTAGGGTTTCGGGCTTGTTGACATTCTTCTGGACGTTGGCTGAACATTGGATTCAACGTTGGATTCAGATCCTGGAAGACCAGGATACTCATCATCTTGGATGAAAATAACATTCAGAATTATGTAAAGGAAGATGTCTCAAAACCAGACGGTGCTAAGGAGAAAGCCACACACAAGAAGAATAAAGCAAAGGCTAAGAGGATATTGATAGATTCCATAAAGGATCATTTGATCCCACACATTGTTGAGTTGAAGGCTACCAAAGCAATGTTTGATGCCTTGGTGGGATTGTTCGAGAGTAAGAACACTAGCAGGAAATTAGCCTGGAGGAATCAACTCCGTTTATCATGATGACAAAATCAGATTCAGCTGCCACTTATTTTATGAAAGTATCCTAGTTGAGAGATCAACTTAAGGTTATTGGAGACACCATTGATGATGCAGAACTTGTTACTGTGACTCTTAATGGATTTCCTTCTTCATGGGAGTCATTTGTTCAAAGCATTTATGGACAAGAGGAGTTACCCAAGTTTGATAGGCTATGGACTGATTGTGTTCAAGAAGAGGCCAAAATATTACCACCAAGAACAGATTGCAGAGACCTCAGAATGAAGAAAATCAAGCTCTTGTAGCTCATGCAAGAAAAGGAAAAAAAAGAAGAAATTTTGGGAAGAAAAATACGAGTGTAGGATTAGCTCCAGTTCAAGAACAAAGAAGGATCTTTCAAAAATCAAGTGCTTCAATTGTCATGCATTTAATCACTATGCTTCTCAATGTCCTCAGAAGAAAAGGAAGGGAAAGCAGCATGCATCAACAATCGATGTTGATGAGCATCCACCACAGAAGAAGGCAAAGGAATCTAAACTTGATGAGATTGCAGATGAACTTCGAAAAGAGTATTTCATCTAGTGCATTTAAATGTATGCACACCGATGACAGTGTCATCTTTGGGTGGATTCTTGTACTGTGTGACTCTCATTGATGATTTCTCCAAGAAGACATGGATCTACTTCATGAAGACCAAGGCTAAAGTCTTCAGTGGGTTCTAGGAATTTAGGGCTCAGACAGAGAACTTGACGGGGAAGAAAATCAAGGTTTTAAGGTCAGGTAATGGAGAAGAGTATACCTCCAAGGACGTCAGTGATTTTTGCAAGGAGGCATGGATCAAGATAAGTATTTAATGCTTTAAGCAATGAGTTTTATTTACTTAAATTGAATTGATATTTTGTTGATGAATAGCATAACTGTTTAATTGGTACTAGTTAACTCTTGTGGACAAATTCTATATTGTAGGACAGGTCCATTGTGGAGGTTTTTAAGGCAATGATCCATGATCAGGATTTACCCATGTTTTTATGGGAAGAGGCATTTAGTACAACAGTTTATGTTCAGAACATGAGTCCTCACCAGATATTGGGGGACAAGACTCTTGAGGAGGCATTCACAGGAGTGAAGCTAGAGGTCAGTCATTTGAGGATCTTTGGTTGTCTAGTATACACCCATGTGCCCAAGGAGAAGAGGACGAAGTTAGAACCTTCTGGGAAGAATGGTACTTTTGTGGGATACAGTGAGACTTCAAAGGCCTATAGGATCTACATTCTAGGACAACTTCAGATTGAATTTAGTAGATATGTTACTTTTGATGAGGAGGTAGCCTTCAGGAGGTCTACAGAATCTCATATGGAGATTGATAGTGAGGAGCAAGAGGCTCCAAAGGATGATGGTACAGATCCCTCGAGTTTAGTTGTTCATCCTTCAAGCTATCGAGAGGAGTCAGTAGAGCCAGCTTAGCCAAGGGATCTACCTAGACATGTTGCATTGATTAGGAAGAGGCCAGCATGGCTTCATGATACTTTGCAGGATGCAAAGGGGCATGCAACTCCCAAGTGGTACTTTTAGGGAGAATAAACGACCTCAGAGGTTCTCAAGTTATATGGCATTGATGAGTCACCTAATTGATTTAGAACCTTCCAATTATGAGGAGGTAGCAGGCCAATAGGTTTGGAAGGATGCCATGATGGAAGAGTATGGGTCCATCCTGAAGAATGATGTGTGGGACATAGTTATGAGACCAGAGAGGAAGTCAGTGATGACTTCCAAGTGGATCTATAAGATCAATCATGTGGTCATCAGGCTATGGGGTCAGCTAGTTTGCAAGCTTAGAGTGTGTCATGGATGGTATTCAGTGTTCTTGAGGGAGCAGGAGGCTCATCTAAATAGACCCACTTGGTGGGAGATGACACAGAAGTAGTTTTGATGTTTCTCCAATTTGCAGCATCTGGAAGACATTCTCCCAAATTGGTCATGTTGATTTGACCAAGGGGGAATGATACATCCACCCTCGGAGCCTGAGCCATATGGCTAGAGGTGAATGGCCCAAGCAGGGGCAGTCCTTCTCCCATTATCCTAAGTCACATGGCTTGGGGAGATTGGCCCCAGGGTGCTCTCACATTGCCTGCTCCAGGACGGAGTGATCTATTCTATATTAGAGTAGGTTTGACTTGTTTATTTGATAGGGGATTTCATCCCCTTGTGGAATATACAAGTCTAGTCTAATGTTGAATTGACATAGACTCTAAGAAGTGTCTGAGACTTCTTAGTGGGTCTATTCAACATTAGAGCTCTATGTGAATAGATGTGCATGTGAGGAGAAGAATAACAACAACAAGACTCATGGACAACTTTTTTAGTAAAGAAGAAATAACCAAAAAGACAAGCAAAGTCCAAATGAACCATTGAAGAAGCCCCGGGAAATATTGAAGATAAGAAGTACAAGTCGTCCCTAAAAGAAAAGACAAGTCAGCCCCAAGAGAAAAATTAGGGTGATTTGAAGTGTATAAATAAGCAGCTAACATTTCACTTTTCATCATTACATCACAACATCTCTTCTCAGTTAATGCGCAACTTCAAGAAGTCCTAGCAAAGGTACAAGGAGCAATTTTGTGAAGACATCTTATCATCTCTAAAGGTTCACTACCCTTGCTAGGGTTTCCTCATGAAGTAGGTTCACTACCCTTGCTAGGGTTTCCTCATGAAGGAGGTTCGCCATCTTGGTTAGGGTTTCCTCATGAAGAGGATGAACTCGATGGTTGGGTTTCCTCATGAAAGAGTACAAACTTGATGGCTAGGGTTTCCTCATGAAAGAGGATGAACTTCTCTATGTGCTAGGGTTTTATCTTCATGATGTACTTGTAATGTGCTTGGACTAATTTCTTGTCAGAAAAGTTGTTGGGTTTTCTCCCAAGTTTGGGTTTCCCAGGGTAAAATTTTTGTGTCTACTGTGCATGGCTATTCTTCTATGATCTTTTGTTTCTGCTCCATTTAAAGTTGAAATTTCAGTGTGTAATTATTCAATGATAACAGTAGGATGAAATTATTGTTTGAAAATCATTAGGAAATAATAATCAGATCTGAAAATTGGTTTTCTATGGCTATAAGAAAAATTCAACACAGATAACTCATTTCCTTTTTGGGTGACATTGGGCCTGTTATCAGATCCATAGTAGCTTGGGCTACCATGTTTTCAGGCCAGTTTTGAGCACATTTTTGAGCCAATCCTTTTTCTATGATATGCAGGAGACCAGTAGTTGATGAGCAGTTCTTTGATGATCACTCCTTTATCAGCAAACCCAAAGCATATATTTTCAGCCTTATGTCAGGACTGAGACTCATGACCAGATTTAATGACTGAGTTAACCATTTTCCACCATAAAGAGCAGATATGATGACAGTGCCCATGGTTTATACAGCAACAGTGTTCCAATGTTTCAGAGTTCAGATGCAGGTATATGACCCACTAGGTATATGGTTTGTGCATTGGATATTTGTATTGTGCTCTTTTACTTATCTTGGTAGCTTGACTAGGTATAGGGTGGTCATGATTTGGTGACATTTTATGTGGTTCTTGTTGATGGTTTAGAGTAGAGGTGATTCAATTACTTTGGAGTAGAGATTCTTGTGTATACTCGTTGGTCATGCACTCACAGTAGTGTGGACTTGGTCATTTCCCCCATTATGGTTTGCTAGTCATGGTTGTCACTTCCCTCATCCATGTTGGTTTCATCCTGACTTACACTTTAGCTTGTGATATCGAGGACTTCCCCCACCTAGGCCTCTATGTTGGACAGACTCCTTGTTTACCTTGTGTCTCGGCTCTGGAGTGTGTGATTCTAGTCACAGTGATTCTTATCCTTTAGTCCTCGAAACCAAGTGTTACATGGTACCAGTACTAGCGCACCTGCAGAGGTGCCCCAGGGAGAGGGGGTCATTTTTCTGAACAGGAGGGGTGTTTAGCCAGCCTTTTCTGAGTAGGGGTTATGGCCTGACCCTTTGGTTTCTCCCTTGGAAGTATTATGGCTTAGTGGCATTGCCAACTACCTCATGAAAGGGCCTGAAGCCCTGAGGTTGGTGTCCGGGGCTTTCAAGGGTGGATCACTGGGTCACATGACCCCAACCTTGATTCATCATTCTAGCAGCAGATGTTTCAGCACCAAGGCACCCTTTACACACCCTATCCTCCATATCACTTTACACACCCTCCTGGCCCTCCAATTCATCAACGCCCTCTCTCTGGGGTCTTCCTTTGATGATGACGTCATCCTTGAGGCTAGATTGTTATGCTTGATTAGGGGGGGCGTTGAGGGATTTTCACTACTGTTGGGGTTAGATGGCGCATGACGACCCCCCCCCCTCCGCAGTCTGGCCTTCAGAACAGGCTGATTTGCTCATTTTTAGTCAATTTAGTCATATTTGGGTAAGACTGGGGAAAATACCCCAAATTACCCATAGTTTTGATTATTTTATATTATTGTTGTTCTAATTTTAAGTTGGCATTTATAATTTCAAATTGACATTTTAAAAAGGCATGTCGACCTGAATTTTATTTATTTTTGTAAAGTGAGTGTGAAAAGGTATAAATTAACTTTTCCTCACTTCATTTTAAGACAACTCATGGGATAAAACACTATGTGATATTTTTTCCCTAACCAGGGCTCCTTGATTGATGCGCACATCTTGAGGAAAGGCTATTTTGGTTGTTTGGAGTATTTTCTTGGAGTCTCTTTTGCTCATGCTTGTTGCTAAGGTGATGCTAGATTTGTTTGCTAAACACATGCACAAGGAGGTATCTATATTTTTTATGTCTTTTTGTTAAATGCTAGAAAGTGATGCTTGTTTAGGGTTGGATGGTGAACATTAATGCTACATTTTGTCTTAGCAAGTTCATTTTCTTCCACTTTGTCACCATAGTATTGTTAGGATCTCCTTTAAAGGAATCCTTTCTAGAGCTTGATTTTTAGGTCTTCAAGTCTTGCTAAAATCAGGTCTCCCTTAACCAACCTTTAGGGTTGTTGAAGAAGGCCCTAATTGCCAAGTTTACCAAGTGTTATGTGGTACCAGTACCACCGCACCTGCAGAGGTCCCCCAGGGAGAGGGGGTCATTTTTCTATCCAGGAAGGGTGTTTAACATGCTTTTTCTGAGTAGGGGTAATGACTGGACCCTTTGGTTTCTCCTTTGGAAGTACTACGGCTTAGTGGCATTGCTGACTGCTTCATGAAAGGGCTTGAATCCCTGAGGTTGGTGTCCGGGGCTTCCAGGGATGGATCACTAGGTCATATGACCCCGACCTTGATTTATCATTCCGGTGACATATTTTTCAGTACTGAGGCATATGTCTTTCCTCCAAGTCACCTCTCACACCCTCATGGCCCTCCAACTCACCAGCGCACTCTCTCCTTGGGCTCCTCTTGATGATGACATCATCCTCCAGGCCAGGCTGCAATGCTTGATTAGGGGGGGCATTGAGGGATTTTCACTACTGTTGGAGTTAGATGGGGCATGACGACCCTCCCCCTCCATGGTTTGGCCTTTAGAACAGACCGATATGCTCATTTTTAGCCATTTCAGTCATGTGTGGGTAAATTATGGAGAAAATGTCCCAAATTACCCACAGATTTGAATATTTTATATTATTATTGTTTTAATTTTAAGTTGACATTTCTAATTTCAAATTGACATTTTAAAAGGCATGTCGGCCTGGATATTTTTTTATTTTTGTAAAGTAATTGTGAGAAAAGTATAAATACACTTCTCCTCACTTCATTTTAACATAACAACTTATGGGATAAAACACTATGTTACTTTTTTACCCTTCTTAGGGCTCTTGGATTGATGCGCACCTCTTGAGAAGGATGTATTTTCTGGTTTGAAGGCAATCTCTTGAAGTTTCTTTGGTTTTTGCTCGTTGCTAAGGTGATGTTAGAGTTGTTTGCTTAACACATGCACAATGAGGTATCTAAGTTCTTCTCTTGATTTCTCTTTGTTAAATGTTGAATGATGATGCTTTTGCTTGGTTGAATGGTAGCCATTAATGCTGCATTTTGTCTAAGCTAGGTCATTTTTAGCCTTTAGTCACCCTAGCATTGTGAAGGACCTCCTCTAAAAGGAGTCCTTTGAAGCTTGAGTTGTAGGTCTCCAAGTTTTGCCCTAACTAGACCTCCTTTAACCAACTCTTGTGGTTGTTGAAGAAGGCCCTAGTTTGCTAAACTTTGCAAGTACCTTTCTCAAAAGGAAGGCCATTTTCCTTGATGCCCTAGGGTTAGGGTAAAACCTTAAAACCCTAATTTTGTCCATTTTCTCTACATCAAACCCTATTTTGTATTTTTTGTAAATATTATTGCTACGTTAAGCTTGTATTTTCATGTGTAAATTTGCATTTTCATGGTAGAATTAGGTCTGCAATTTTATGACAAAAACCCTAAAAATTAAAAAATTATTTTTTTGCAATTTTTGGCCTCCCTAAAAATTTCGGCCCTTCCTGCTATAAATTTGGCCTGTCTTTCTTGTTCCTAAAAACTCTAGGGCGAAATTTTAGGAGCCCTAAAAATCCCAAAATCACCAAAAAAATCCCTAAAAGCCCTAATTTTACGTGTGTAAATATTATTTTGGGTTAAATTTGTGTTTATTGTTAATTAGGTCTGATTTTTTTTGTGCATAATTTCCCATAAAATTAAAATTCAGAAGGGCCTAAAACCTACCCCCTACAACCCTAATTGCAGACTTGTTATGCTCTAGCAACCTCCCTAAACATCTCTCATACCTTCGCAGCCCTCTTCTCTCTCCCTCTTCATCCTTTTTTCTTCCTCTTCTCCATCCCTCTCCCATCTCCTTTCGCTTCCACCTCTTTCTTCTCCATCTCATCCCCCAAGCTTGCAACCAACCCTAACAAGGCCTTATCCTCCCCTTCAATACCTCAATCTTCATTCCTTTTGACTGTCCTTACCCCAGCCTTGATCAAACAGCCCTTGGTCCTCTTTAGGAGGCCTCTTCGAGGTCTTAGCAGCCCTAAACCCAACCTCATTCACTACAGTAACATGTCTGCATAAAATTTGCAGACGTTTAACATCTATCTCTTTTATACCTTACAGTTGCACACACAAATAAAAATAAGGTTAATTGTCAGTATAATTTGTGTGCCAATTATAGACAAGTGCTGTGAATGAAAGTCTAAGATCTACTCCTAAAGAAGTCTAAATTTACCTTAAACAGAGGTTTGAAGTCGATTTCATATACAATAAAGTGTTCGTTCTTTAATGCAATAAAGTTGTGAATAACATCATTCTGATTTTGTCACTTTGGTTAGCTTTCATCTATCTTAGCATAGCTGTTATAATGTTGCTGCTATTTCTGATATATTCTCAGTTTGATGTGTGGAGATTAGAGAACAGGCTAATTCAAAGTATAGGTATTTTTGCCCACAATTCTATTGTTCTCTTGAGTTACCTTGCGATTCTTACCAGCACCATCATACTGTTGTTACCAATCTTGCCTACATACTACTACACCTCTGATCATTCATAAAATTGGCGTATGAACGATAGGTACTGAGATTAGTCAAAGGTGCAAGTGATATCACACATATTCTTATTGTCCTTTACTACCTTGTGTCAGTTACCAATTAATATTGATACTGCTGCTATAGTGTTGCTAATACCATTTTTATGCAGACCTGAAACAAGTATTTTTTGGCTACTTAAAGTGGTGAATTATTGGATCTTGTATGGTGATTACTTGGTTATATTCATTGTCCATAATTGTTGGTGATCACTTGATATTGCATTTACTTGGTAATCTATGCTAACGTATTGGATGGTTGAACATTAATAACCGATTTTACTTACACACTAAATTGCTAGTGGTGATTACATTCCTTAAATTGACAAGTGATCTTCATTGTTATTGTTAATTAATGATTCACTATCCTTATTCCTTCATTGACTTGATACATTAAGCGTATGGTTCTATAGTATGTCTTCTTCATTAGCATAAATATACAGTTCAAGGCACTGGTCACTGATATATTGTCAAGAATACATAGCTTCTAAGTGTTTGCAGATCATTGAAGGGCTCTCCCCTTGGAGGTTCCGACTCTCTGAAGCAGTTTGGAGGAGTGACTAAGGTGACAGTGGTCACTTCTCCTACATTTGTTCATTGGAAACTAGCCCTGTTAGTTCATTCGATAACATCAAGTACCATCTCAAGAGATGAGGCATTTTTCTTGGATGCCCTAGGGTTGGGTAGATCTCTATCCAAACCCTAGGTTGCTCGTATTCTACATCTTAAACTATAAATTTCTGAATTTGTATTGTTGTAAATATTATGTTAGATTAGGTTTCTTGGTTATTTTAGTCTTTTTTATTTTTTATGAAAATTTAACCTAACTTTTCTAATTTCTAAATCTAAGAAAATCCTAATTTTTTAACCTAATTTCTTATTTTCTGCTCTAAAAACCCTAGCTGCAGCTCCTTTGCCCTAGCTGCCTCCCTCTTTCTCCTTTTCTACCCTCGCTCTACCTCTTTTCTAGCTCGCTCCTTCTTCCACTTGCCTTCCAAACCTTCGCTCTTCCATTTATTAACCTCACTCCTCCCTTTTGCCTCCTTGCTGCCCTAGGCCGCAGCCCTAATCCTCTCACCTTCTTCCTCCTTCTCCTCTCCCTCTCTCCTCCTCTTCCTTTCCCTTTCTCTCATTCTTTCTCCCTTTGCATTCCTCCTTTTCCACTTCCCCTTCCTTCTTTTCCCTTTTCTCCCTTCTTCCCCATCACCTCTTACTACCTCCTCTTCACCCCATCCTTCACTGCCTTTCCTCCTCGCTTCCTCTTCCCATCTGAGTCCTCTTCTCCCATTGCACACAGGTCTGCAATAAAATTGCAGACCCTGTGTCCTCCCTAGCTAACCTCTTCTCTGCACGAACAAAAACAGAAATTAAAGTTTGTTGTCAGCTTAGTTGGTAAGTTTTTATTTGTTTTCCTTCTCATAAAACCTTTCACATTGTTAACTGTTAGTCAAGTAGTTTTCTGCTGCTATTAGAATAGAGGCTTGATAATACTATTAAAGTCTGAAAGCTATATATCATTGTTACATGTATCCTGTGATCTTTGAAAACCTTTTCGTGGATGATATAAAGAAGAACTACTTGCAAATTCTGCTGCACTAAGTACGTGGACATACAGATTTGAAAATTCATTTTGAATTCAAAACACAGTTGGTCTCTTAATGGTTAATGTTGATTGTTGATGAATGATGTCTATTATGTGCTAAAGTGACATTGAACAACCTTTGAATACATTTTACTTGGATACATTGCAATAGATATTTGACTGGTTTATACATGGTTGAGAATACATACTTATGTGATAAATGTGGTGAATGATCTCTTGACGTGTTGTCCGTCATTGGTTGCACATTGCTATAATACATGCTTATGATCTACTTGGTATAAGTGGATTGACTTTTGAATAGTTCTTCTTGGATGAATCAAAGCAATTGGTCATACACTTACCTTCTCTTGCACCTACTCAAGCTAAAGGATTTGATCAAGTATATTTTCTTCATTCTCATGATTGACTCCATTTAGGCACTGGTCTAACTAATATTTGCATAGAGAATATAGTTTTTTGGTGGTATCAGTGTCCTACAGGGTCCCAAAGGGTACTTCTCCTTGGAGGTTCCAACGCTCCGAAGAAGTTAGAATCATGATCGAGGTAACATTGGGTCACAGTTCTTATATTTGATTACTGGGAACTAGCCCTACTAGTTTTCCCGGTAACACCAAGTATGCCTACCAACAGTGTTGTTAAACACTAAAGCATTGGAACTTAAATGTTATATCTAAAAGGATGCTAAGTCAACAAAAACAGTGTTGCTAAACACTATATCCATAATAGCTAGTCAGTGGCCAAGGGACGAGCACTCATCCTTTGTATGATGTAAGGGCATTTGCCTCTACAGGACAACAGGGTAGTCACTCCATCGCACCTATGGACGGTGACGGGCAATGGAGGTCATACCGAGTCATTATCTGAGGCCCGCAAGGCTATTCAGGGCACCTGCCCTTGGAGGTTGGCTAGTGAAAATCTTTATAAATGAAATAAATGTTAAATCTCAAAGTGTATAAAGCTGAAAATAAATCAAATTGCTATAAAGGTTGCTTGTCTAGAGTCTACTGGAAGCAATCTTATCACTCTACCCATTTGTGAGACACCGCCATCCCCTGTGTGTTTCTCTATCCAGCATATGTGTAGGTGGTCTTCACTTATTCCCTTATCCGAGAGGTCACAGTGTTGAGGTTGTTAAGTCATTCCCCTTAGCCTAGCCTTGTTTCTTTCACCTTCACCTATTTCTAGCAAAATGACCACGTCCATAAATGAGTATACACTTGAGGTTCTTCTTTTTAGTAACTGGTTACTTTGATCTAGACATATTATTAATGGTTTGTATGTATAATCGCCAATTAAATGGCACTTTATATTTTAGTCTTGCTATCAATATATTTAAGGGAGCATATCTTATCCATTTGCACTTGCAGCATCAACTATTTTTAGCCTGGGTCATCATTTTGATTAGTTTTGACCTGGTCAACCCAGTTTGACCAACTCAACAGCAGATTCCGAGATGAGTGGGACCAATGATGTTCGAGATATATTACTCATGGTCCTTTGGTGCCCATTAGATGTTTCCATGCATCAGAAAGAGGTTTCATGTGATGTTTTGTGAGATTTTTATTATTATCTACAGTTACAGACCATTATTTTTATTATCCGGGCATGGATGAGCTTACAAAGGATTATCCTGATGGTCACATGGTGTATGAGTACTCATTCCTACTTGATTTGGACTGATCCAATGGGACACTCAACTTTCAGTTCCGAGCACTTTCAGTTGATGATATGTTCAGATTATCACTTTAAAGCAGATTGCCATTAAAAACTGATCTGTTCAGCACTTTCAGAGATCATTTTGTTTCTCCTAGGGTGCTACAGAGAGGATATGGGGTCTAACCACTTTTCATTACCATATTCCCCTATCCCCGGACATTTTGGTGCAGTCAATTTGGTGCCCTAATCAATTGGCAGTGAGTTACAAGCATTTTTATCTTTTACATGTGATATTCCGACAGTTAAAATGGAAGAAATGGCTAGCAAAGAAATCGATTTGGCTTAGTGAGGCAAGGAAATGGCATGGGGTTTGATCTGAGACTTGTTGTGATACGTTCTACACCTTCCGGCACAGTCTTCATCTTCAGTGGGGTCTGTTATCCACTAAATTGCACTTAGTGGATTTTGAGTGAACCGTTAAAGTTGTGAACATGATCAATGTTCATCATCAGTGTTTCGAGATCCATCAGGCAAAATTTTTTTCCCTTTGTAATAATTTGCATGTCCAAACCCTGCGGGGATTTTGTAATAAGTTGGTCTAGCATGAGTTTTTTATGAAAGGTTTGGCCTTCCTCAACATTTGTTATGAGCGAAATACTCTAGAGTGTTTTTTCCTTAGGGATTATGCATTACTATTCAATGACATATAATTCTCGAGTTTTTCACTCACACCTCCAAAGCTGGTGTGTTTCCATGATGGTGAATTTTGAGGGGTTATTAAAACCTATTGGAATGTATTTTTGTAACATGCTAGCCATCAGTATTGAGTCATATGGACATGCACTAGGTCCCTAGGATTTTTGAGTCATTCTGAGAAAATTAATTTTTCTCAGTTTATGAGTTTTTTTAATATTTTAATTAAAAAATGAGAAAAGTTATAAAAGATGGGTTAGGAGGTGAAATTGGACATGGGGGTGCTCGTTTTCTAACCCAAAGCACCCATAAAACCCCTAAACCCACTTTTCCTAAGTTTTGAGTGAATAGTATTCACTTAAATCTTTCTCTCAAAAATATTAAAAATGAATTATTTAATTCAAGAATAATGGATTTGGAGAAAATCCAAACTCCTAAAATAATGGTGGGTGGTCTGGGGAGTTGGCTGATTTGAGTTGACAGTTGCATTTAAGAAAAAATCTCAATCCCACAGATCAGGGAAATGTGTTGGAATCAAATCTCCTTTGATTGACAATCAAATCAGGGAGAATATTGAGGAAATAAATGATGATTTGATTGAAAATTGGAGATCCACAAAAGGGGGGCGAATTTGTGGTTGGAGAGGTGTCAAGTGGAGGTTGAAAAGTGTCAAATGGTTGGAGAAATGTGTCATTAACCTCCCCAAACCCCTCACATGTGTCAACAAGCCTTTTCCAAGTGTATCAATCCATTTCTCCAAGTGTCAAAGAGGATCTATCTTGGGAAGTGCACCTCCCCCTCTCTCATTTTTCTATAAGAGCAAGTTCAAGCTCCATCTTTCTCAAGTAGTGTGGATGCATAGAACCTCTGCCAAATTGTAATTGTTGTTTACTTAATATATTGTTGAAAGGCTTTGGAGGTCCATCATTGTGCAAATGTATTGAGCTTATTGAGATGAAATTGTTCTTACTATTTGTTCATGCTTTCATACTTTGATATATCTAGCATATTGTATTGATTAAACATTTGCAGTTGTCAATTTGTTTAATTGTGGATGAGTTTTAGAGGTAGAGAAGTAGCCAACTGTATTCGGTTATACTTAGGCTCTTCTTCATTTCTTTGATTTCTAACACACTAGATCTATTAATTTGTATGTTGAGCTTGTTCTTTGTAAGCTGCAGATCACAGGAAACCCACAAGGATTAGAACTCGATTGAAGCTTCTATTCTTTGGGCAACATATTTTTACTTACATTTTGCTACATTTGGCTTGGATTGATCCATTCTCTTCTCTACAAAACAAATTCAAACCCTCTCTTACATTTTTCGTTTTGTTTTGCAAAGTGTAGATCTATCATACTTAGCTTATCTTTCAGATCTATAGCACTTTAGCATATTGTTGGTTAGATCTAAGTACTTTAAAAGTCTATTTTGCACTAGATCTAAGCTAAAGATTGGAAGTTTTGTACTTAGAAATTTTTCTAAGTATAAAATTTTTCAAAATTTTTTATTTCTCTTTTGCATTTGCCATCATATTCTAAGTAGTTTACTTGTTGGTTTTTAGCATGTCCAAGGAAAAAGAGGAGGAAGCTTTGGCGAAATTTCACTAAAACTTGCCAAAAACACCTTCAAACTTTCAAAGGGACCCACTTTAGCATTGTTTCAAAATTTCAGCTTGTAAGCCCTTAGATCCAAGTCTAAAAGGACTAAGAGGCAGTTTTATTTGAGCAAAAATTGTTAAATCATTAAACGAGAGCAGTGGGGTAACCAACACCCACATCCCATCCCCCCTAGGGGGATTTGTGTATTTTGTCAAATTCCGTGAGATTGCATTTTTCTAACCACACATATTCACACACTCATTATTGAATTGCAGGGTGTATACTTTCAGTTATATTTTGAAATTTAATCATTTCCATTTTGCATAAGTAGAGTAGAAATAAAACCATCTTCGTCGCCACAAAGTATGCTCTCACCTTCACCCAAAGGAAATTTTGCTGATTAGTGGAGGTTGATCAGAAAAGTGAAGCATAATATTGGTCATCCATATCTTTTCATTTGAAGTTTTGTATTTCAATTTTCATAAGTCTCTTGAACTTAGTTGAAAAGCAAGTCAAGAGCGCTCTCTGTCGGAGGGTCAATGGTTACTTGCTTCTAATTGGAATAAATCATTTGCCTACACTACGTATGCTCCACCCGCCAATAGTACGTTTGAGCTGTGGGATACCAAAAGCAATTGGAAGCACTCTTTAATTCTCACATATAACTTAACCACTCACCTAATAAAATTAACTACCCACAAGATAGTGAAAATCCGCACTTCGAAACTAGATTTTGTGTGGGCAAATTCTGCCTAGGGATGTTGGGTCGTTGTACTCTAACCTTGGGGCACCATTAGACTACATCCTTGTTGGTGTAGTGTTGAACACGCACTCAGGGCATTGGCAGTCCAACATGTCCTTGTACGGAGCCACCAATCTCTAGATTTCCGGACATTCCTCTCTGTACCTTACGATATCTCGAGAGTTACCATCTTTCCCTAATAAAGATTCATTTTAATCATCTAAAATCAACCAAGAGACAATTGCACAACTTTTTTACTTTTCCAGCATTATCAATTTCACACTCTGTTTGACTCCATAAGGCACTGGTCCTTGCACTATTTATTTGCTTATTATCAATATCAAGTTATCATGCATCTTTTATAATTTACAGTGGTTATTTGAACTGATGTTGGTGAAAGCTTTTTTAACTCTTGTTGCAATTACATCTTGAACCTTTCAATCAAAAACTCCCAAAAACATTAATAAACAACCCATCACTTAAATGGAAGACCCTAACAACCTTAGTAACTTTCCATAGGGACTACCCCACTTGGCTTTTGTTGGGAATTTTGCCTAAACGAAGGAGTCAAGAACCAAGTGACATACTTGACTCAAGACTTGCCACCAAGGGCACACCGAGCGGCAACATAGATTTATGCTGCGACAAAGACGGTGTGTGATCCAGCGGCAATAGGGTTCACACATCCTCCAAGTCATCTCATGAGGGTGTCTCCTTATGTATCGGGGACACACATCCTAGTGATTTTAGTCACTTATTGATGTATTTTATATTTGATGTACTTGGGGCTTGGTCTAGTGAAGATGTTTCTACCTCCTAGAAACCCCCCCCCCAACATGATGTTATGTTGTGTTCCTAGTCACACATGTGTCATACATCCCCCCTAGGGCGTCATTGAGGGAACGCGTCCCCCTTCTTTTGAGTGATCCATGTATTATGTTTCCATCTCATATTAGTCGTTGATCTCATTGTATTATCTTATGATCTCAACCACTCATCTAAAAAGTGGTTAGGGTTTTGGTCTCTCCCGATTCTATTTAAAGGAGAGAACCTCCTCATTGTAAATGGACTTTGGCTCTTGGAATTTTCACAATAAAGAGATATTTGCATAAATTCTTGGATCTTCTTTGTGGGATGTTCTTGTACTGTGATTGGAAAGTCTATTCCTCTTAGCATTTGAGATATTGTTGTAGATCCAAAATATTTTGTGGAGATAGTGTTTAACTGCAGGAGGGCGACTTCAACTGGGGCGTTTTTGCA
The DNA here is from genome assembly GCA_027924585.1 of Larix kaempferi. Lineage (NCBI taxonomy): Eukaryota > Viridiplantae > Streptophyta > Pinopsida > Pinales > Pinaceae > Larix > Larix kaempferi. The sequence continues at coordinate 12,108,615 of BSBM01000493.1, read as the reverse complement.
GGGGTTCCTCAACTCGTTTCTCTTGAAGCCACTTTGTATCAAGGGGCTTTCAATAACATCTTTGATATTTGATATGCTCTTTGATGTTTCTCATGCTTTTACAGTCTATTTCTTCTGAACATCAAATCTCACTTCAGTAGTTTGTTTGTGTAGGAGAGAGGGGCACACTACCTTCCTTGGGAAAATTGATTTCACTTGGATGCGCCATCAAATCATCTGAAATTGATAGAGAAGGGATAGATAATCACTTGCAAGGCATCTACAAGATTTCCCGAGTAAGATCTAGTCATATTCTCTTGTTTTGAAATTCTAAACAATTCGCCATTTAATTTTACTGATGAAACCCTAGCTGTCGTAACTTATAAAAATTCTATAGCTCAATTGATCTGGAATCTTGGTGAAAGATTTTTGGGTTTTCCTCTTTAGGCCTAGCCCGAAGTGGGTCTCCTAAGGTGTCACCCCTAAGGGACTCCATCTTGCCCAAATCCCTAGGCACTGGTCATCTACCCTTGCACCCTCCTTGATTTTGCCTTGTTTCTGGGTTGTTTGAGTTTCATTTTGGCTTGTGAGCTAAGACACTATCAAATCTTCCACTAAGCTTCATCCTAAAGGCACTAGAGAGCCTCATCTTGAGCTCAACTCTTCTACCTTGGACACGTTTCCCAAGGCAGAAGAAATCACTCTCATTTGCTAATGCCTTGATCCTGAATCAGATCTTTACACTCATAAGTCACTTGTACCATTCACATTGGGTCAACATGTTATATCTTATAAGCCTCTTGATCCAAACTTTATCTATCTTGTGACTTCATCCATAGATCTAGGGTTTCTCATACCTGTCACCTTACGTACTCCAGTGTTCTAGTTTGATTTGTTGATTGGGTTAAATCTCTCTTGTCGAGAGTAGATCTGGGTCTCCCCCTTTTGCTATCTAGGGCTTTGATAGCATAAAGCGAAGAGTTCCTCGATTGGCGTGACAACCAATCCATTTGGGGATCGAGGCCCTCTTAGGTCACCTCTTTAGTTGCTTAGCTCCTCTATCATCCTGTACGGGATCATCCTTTAGGAGAAACTACAAGTTGTGTGATAACAGGGCCCTTGAATTTGAAACCCATGTGTTGGTTCCCTAAGTGCTTAGCAAAATCTCAAAAACAAGAAAAAAGTTGCAATCTCCAAGCTTAAGGATGTCACAAATCCGAGCATGTCCATCGACTTCATAATAAAACGTCCATGAAAGCACCTTTAATATTTTTACAATCAATGCCACATGTCTACTCAGGATTGGTCATTTGTTAGTTTAGTTGGCAATCTTCCATGGCCCTAAATTGTCTTCAATGTCTTTGAAGCAATCCTCAATATTCCTTTTAGATCTTAAACCAATGGAGAAACCTTTCATAGGAACCTCGGGTATTGACAATATTTCCTACAAAGAACTCAATTCCTTTCTTGAGTGACATTGGACCCTCGAATTCGAATCCCATATGTTGGTTCTCTCAGTACTTAGCAAAATCTTGAAAATAATAAAACAATTACAATCTCCAAGCTCAAGGATGTGACAAATACAAGCATTTCCCCCAACTTCGTAATTTAACATCCATGAAAACACTTTTAAGATTGTTACCATTAGTGCCACATGTCTACTCAGGATTCGTCAATTGTTAGCTTAGTTGGGAATCTTCCATGGCCCTAAATTGTATTCAATGGCCTCGAAGTGCAAGGATAAGTGTGGACTCACCCTCCATGCTCCACATACTAGTGGTGTGGGGTGTGGGATGTCAAGGAGGGAGAAAATGGAAGCAAACAAAGAGGACGACGAGGAATGGTCCACCCATTAGGGAATGTCATGAAATCAGGTGAGATGGGAAGCGAAGTGTGGGTTGTTGACCCAAGATTTGAAAGCATCATGTCGGGGGGGATTCTATCCCAAATTACCCCAAAAAAATTAAGTAATTTAATAAAACATCTTGGAATCATAAACTTCAAAAATACAAAAAGTTAAGGCACAAGCCTTGAATGAAGTTCAAAATGGTTCTCCTTAAAGCCCAAAAGTCTCAAATGAACTTGAGAGAAAAGAAAATGACCCAAACTATGGGTGCAATGAATACATATCAACAATGGTTAAACACCCTCATTAAGGCCCAATCAACCTAACCATATGAGGGCCACTAAGTTAGCCTCATACTGCCACATCTTAACCATCATTTATCATGGTTATTACTTATTTGTAACCAAGTATTCATGAATCTTAATCATAAATCAAACCATAGTCAATTAACACCCATTCTATAACTCCACCCTAGATTGTACAGCCGGGCCCCCTCAACCGCACTCTACGAATGAGATTAGTAGGCTTTGCATCAATACCTTAACAATTATTGATATGGACAGGGATGTCTCCTATCCCTGTACTTTGATATCCACTTATGATGCTGATGGCCACTATTTGTACCACATATTGCCTCATGTTAACCATCATTTATAATGGTTCTTTGTAGCCAGGTATCCATGAATCTTAATCATAAATCAAAACACAGTTAATTAACACCCACTCTACAACTCCACACTAGATAGTACAGATAGGCACCCTCAACCGCACTCTCTGAATGACATTAGTTGCATTTGCATCAATGCCTTAACAATTATTGATATGGACAGGGATGCCTCCTTTACCTTTACTTTTATTTCCACTTATGATGCTGATGTTGAGCTAGGGCCTCATGGCTCTTAGGGTTTGCCTAGCTCTTGTTCTTTTCTCTGATACATTTTAGCTCAATGAATGTTGTAGAATCTAGACACTCCCACTGTTTAGTGGCCACTGATTGTAACTCTAGTCTCATTGACCTATTATTTTGTCATTTGTGGACACTAATAAAATTATCCTATATTATCTTCTCTACAAAAAAAGACATACTTTATTTATAGGTCAATGCTTGCTTGTGGACCAACATCCTTGACTGGTAAACAGTTGCTTCAAATGTAGCCATACACTTGTAAATGCAATCATTGGGCACATTTCTAGTTTCTAACAATATATATAAGATATACTACCCAAAGAACATATTCTTGGAATATGGAGAAATTTGCTTTATAATTAAGTACTACACATAGGAGCAACGATGCAAAGAAGCTATTTTCCAAACTGATCGAGATTTATAAAAGTAAAACTAATATCCACAGGTAAGAGTTTTACAGAAGTCAAAGAGAAGTAAGAAGAGTATTGCTCTATAGATGCAGAATGATGAATCACTTACCCACAAAGAATGCGGCCGATCAGTAGGATAGATAATGAATCCAGATCATAAGCCATTGCATACAATATATTACCAAGGAAAAGAACAATGCTGCTAAAAACAAGTGGCCTGAAATATGACTTGTTTGACCATGCACTGAAATAAACTGAAGAAACTAGCTGTGCAACTGCCATTGACCCAATTATTACTCCACAGAGTGTTGCTGCAGCTCCTAGGCTCATTGAATATTTGTCTGCTGTTGGGACAATTATGTATGTGTTCACCATATAAAGGAAAGTGTTCACTAAGTTCAATACAAGAGAAACAAAATGATATCTTTGATCCTGAATATACTCTTCGGAAGGCCTTGGTAACTCCTCTTCAATAATAAGTGCATGTTGCCCAAGAAAGCGTAGAAAATTTGTTGAGTGTGTAAGACGCTCTACTGCATCTTTTATTTCGTCAATAACTGGATCCTGTCACAATCACAGTGCAATGTAACCTGTGGTTGAGAATTAATTTTATTTTCTAAGCTATAAAAAAGACTACAATAAAGGTGGATGCATAAACCAGAAAATGATATTTCTTGTAATATAATATGGCTTTGCAGTGTCTCACCTGAAGTGCTAGTGCTGAAATAGGCTGATCATAAATAGATAAGTAGCTATCCCCATGACTTTGAAACCGTGTAAGATTGCGAGACAATGCCCCAACAACAGCTCCTATGCCCTGTTAATTCCATGCTAAATTTTAATAGGAATTGATCAGAAACTTCTTACCTGTATGCAAACTTCTTACTTGTACCTTCCATTACTTATACTGACTAGCTCAGTGATTTCTTCAAAACCATAATTTTGAAGTGAAGGCTTTTAAACAAAGATCTAAAAAATTAAGGTCAGTGATTCATTAAAAACCAGAAAGACTAACATAGAGATTTAACTCCACAATCCTTCTTAGCTTTGCTGTAACCTTTTACATAAAAATACTAAATCACATCACCATCAATTTAGATCTGTACTATCATTACCACATGCTTGAAGACTTGCTGAAGCTGCGAGTAAGGGTGATTTGACCGGGTTGTTACATAGTAGTCTGTGAACCTGTAACCAAAACGCTTGTCAAACTTTTTCAATATTTTACGCACTCCAACAGCATTCACCTCCACAAAGTTTAGCAACTTCAGAAGGTCTTGGCCCAAATCCCTGTATGATTCCCGTAGTGCGTGCACTTCAGCAACATTATTTGGCTGCGTCAGTGATTCACACTTCTCTCCAAGAGCTGTTAGTCTGCCAGCAAGATGCCCTTGTTGTTCCAGGAAAAATAGCACAGTTTTTTCAACCTGACATACAGATCATTCATATCAGAAAGATTCATCTCTCTCTCTCTCTCTCTCTCTCTCTCTCACACACACACACACACACACACACACACACGCACGCATGCGTGCACGTGCATGTGACCACTTAATCCATTTCCCTAATTTGACGTCCAGACATATTAACAACACAAGTCAATGCAATCTTTGAACATTAAACTGATATGATCAATATGATTCTAAGATACTTGAAAGGAGAGGATACGGAATCATACTAGTATGGAAAGAAATGCCACTTTTATTCTTCCAATGTTGCTACCATGTGAAGTATATAGTAAAAATGAACAATGTATAAACCAATAAGTTGAAAATGATAAAAAATATATGCAAAACCAACTAAAGCCAATGCTCTTAGGAAGTACTTGTCATAATGATGACCCAAGGTCAAACCCCGATGGACCTGCTACTATTTGTTCAAATAGACCTGTATTTGTATGGGCCAAGCAGATGAGTTCAAGTGCAAGCATTGAATGTATTTCAATGGCATAGAAGCCCCTCATACATGCTAGCTTAGCCGAATGTTCCTCTGATTTGATAGTGTGATATCCCCATGTTTATGCAAATAAGTCTTTCCTGGTTTGTCCAACCAAAGAAAATAGGGTCTTGTAAGGACTTTAATTAAGACCCATTAAGTCCTAAATATAGAGAACTCCAGTAAATAAGCCTTAAGAAAGTCTCAATATATGGTAAACCAATCGTCACTTTAGTTTAAGAATGGGCATACCTTAATTAAAGGGGAAAGGGATTCTTTTTCCATGTGTCAACACATTTTGGCTTAAAATGCCTCATTTAGGCATAAATAAAGACCCACATCTCATTATTTAGGGTATCTATCTAATTTCCTTCTATTCAGTCCTTGACTGTATTATGATTTACCAAATCTATACATTGTGCATATTCCACACAATCTATTACCCCTCATATAGCACGAGGATTATTACAGATTGAAAACCCTGCCCAAGCAGGTTGCATTTAGAGGTTGGTGACTTAGGATCCATACTTTTGTCATTTTGGATGTATATTGTTCATGGATCATCATCTTTTGTTGGCATCATCATCTCACATTTTGGAGGATTGCATCTTGCACATGTGGAGTTTGATAGAGTGTTGAGTGCCTTTATGGGGTTTTGATTAGCAGAATGCACTCTTAATGAACACCTAGCACATTCATGGAAGGAATACCCATCAACTAAGGGTTTTCAAAAGATTGATTGTTTATTGTTACTTGATGTTGTGCATTGGTGGCTTGGTGTAGCTTACATGATTTCCCTAGATTCCATGGCATACCATTGTTCATTGCTTGGTGTAATACTCATTGAGATAGTGCACCTTCACTCTATAGGACATATCCCTAGGATGAATGACTTGGAGGGTGTGTTTGGCATTTGCATGGTTGACATCTATTCTTGAGAAGCGCTTCACCCTAGAGTACTTTCCTAGGGATCCTTGATGGTTGATTGAAGATGATTAAATGTATTTGTTGAGGAGGCATAACTACCTTGCATGATTTACTAGTTCACTCCACCTTTGTGCCCATGGTTTTAGAAATCAGTTGATGGTTTGGGCACATGGTTTCTCCTTACAACACATGGTTTTGATTATTTTATTGGGAGAACATCTCCTTATGCATACTCTCCTAGGTCGTCCCACTTAACCCTCATGGTTTGAGGAGATTGATGGTATTTCCACATGGATCTATGCCTTGGCAAACTATTTGAGGTCATCCTACCCTTGGAGGTTGTTATAACAACCAAAGTGAACCCTTTTTGCACATGTTCCTGTTAGGATATAAGGCTTGCATATTGTACTAAAAATCACTTTATGACTTAGTTATGTTTTTGTACTTTTTGTGAAAAGCAAATCTATCCCACATTCATAAGTGGAAATAACTTTCTCCATGAGTAACTATATATAAGGAGGTGAACTATGTAGTAATTGCACCAATTATTCATAATATCATGTTCTGTTATTGTGTGTATCTTTTTCATGTGTTTTTTGATGAAACCCTATGTAAGGTTTCTAGATTTTATAATATGGTATCAAAGTGGGAGCGATCCTAGGACTAGTCCCGTAGATTAGAGATCTGTTTTTTTTCTTGAAAATTTAAGTATTATCTTCTTTTGCATCAAATGATGATTTGGACAATCAAAAAGGCTTGGTACAGAACACTCAAAAAAATAACAAAAATTCTAACCTCAAAAAAAATAAACTACTGCTAGTTAAATGGTATGAACAAAACTTAGAATATACCTCATGAAGAATTAGAAACAACAGACAAGGAATTCCAACTTCCAAGTGTATAAGAAAGAGCATACATAGTCCAATATATGGTGGAACACTGAGAGATATGAAGTTGATTTCAAGGCATGGTTAAAAAAGAGAAGATATTAGCCCTTCTTTGTTTGATGCAAACCTTAAAAGAGGTGGACATGGTTGAAGCCAAGGAATGCATAGAAGGTCTCCATGATATAAACAATACCAACATCGACAATAAAAAGATCATATTAAAAGTGTTTATTTGGCATCTGTTGCATACTTTTGCTCAGTGTCTGCTGTCAGAACAGCAAGAAAGTTTTACGTTACGGACACTTACATCCTTCTTTATTTGTATTTCTAACCTACTAATACATGCCTCCAAGTGTCCTTTGATTTCGTAGGTTAAGCACACTTTCCGGTCCAACTTAGGGGCACTTTTCTAGTTGAATTTTGCTAGTTGTTCGAAATCACTTATTCGCTGTTTTGGACATTCCCAAGGAATCCCTTAAACAACAGCTTTGCACCTTTAGTGTGGGCAGTTGATCTGTACTTCTACCAGGCAAACTTTCCAACCCTACTAACAGCCAACAGGTAAGTACTTTCTAAGCTGTCCATATTGCATGTAGTTAATTGAAAGGCGATGGTCTTCAAATTCATATTATCATGTGTCATGCAGTAATAAATTAGATTTATTTTCTCTACTTGCATTTCTCTAAAAAACTCCTAAAAAGTTTGTTTTAAAAACAAAAAGAAAAAAACATCCTTAGATTATTTTCTTTTAGAGACTTGTTATCACCTAGGTTGTAGCTGCTACTAAAAGGGATCCTATCCAGGATGGTAGAGGGAAGACAGCTAAACTAAATGACACCACAAGGGCCTCGTCCACTACTGATGGAGTAGTTGTCACACCGTACAGGCTCTTATCACTTTATGCCACTTCAAAGAGGGTGACAAAGGGGAAGACCCTAATCTAACCTTGTGGGAAAGATCGAAAGACAAGATACCATATCAAACTATGACAATAGAGTACGTAAGGTATCCTGTTAATAAACCCTATACCAATTGGGGATAGCCACCGATTGTAAAACAATTGGATTGTGAGGCTTTTCTAAAGGTGAAATATAATCCAAATATATTATTTCGATTACTAAAGAATGATACACAAGATCTAAGATAATAGTGCTAGGTTCAAATGTCTAAGTCACTACCCTAGGGGAAATTGAAGGGGACAAATTATGAATACCCAAGACAATTATTTAATTGATGATTAAGACTTCCTAACACGTAAGATGACTTGCTTGATGAAATATTTAACAGTGTCTGAAATTACAAGCAAAACTGAGATCACAAACTAGAAAAATGGCAAACTATCCAGGAAGGGCGAACTGCCTAGCTGATTAGTGCCTTCGATACTAGGCATATGGAGTCCCCAATGATGACGCCTTAGGAGGGATTTGTGGCCTAGGGGGTGAGGAATAAAACCCAATTTTTTTTTTCCAAAATTTGGAGTTATGTGACCAAGAGAGATTTATATTTTTAGTGAGGGTTTTGATGTGTATTTTAATGAGTGACTAGAGGAATGGAAAATGAAATAAGAGAAATAGAGAAGAGAGAACCTAGATATCTTGCAAATGCCAAGCGCAATGATGTTCTTTTCCCATCGTATCAATTCCAAGCCGATTTGATGAAGTTCCAAGTGAAAATCGATTTGCACGAATGAGCTAGTGCGCCCTGTTGCCTTCTAAGTTGTACTTAGTTGGATTTCAAATTTTCAAGTGAGCTAGCGGGGTTTGAACAAGGATACTTGTTCATGATCAGAGTTCAGAAGTCCTTCAGGCCTTCTAGGCCCTTTTTATTTTTTCCGCGTGTTCATACCCCTTTGGGGGAGTTGTAATAAAGTGTGCTAGCATGGATTTTTTGTAAAGGACTTGGCCTTCCTGGGACCTAGACATCAAAGACGAGTATTCCAAGGTGTTTTTTCCCTTGTTAATTATGGACTGTTGAACAAGTCGTGTATAATTTTCGAGTTTTTCACTCGCTTCCTCCAAAGCCGGAATGTCTGTCCTGGTGCTTAGGCCTTAGGTGGTTATTAAAGTTCATCTGTCAATGTATTTGACCATGCTAGACACTAAAATTGAGTCATATGGACATGTGCTAGGTCCCTTAGTTTTTTTTTAATTTCTGAGAAAAAAATAATTCCGTAAAATTAGACTATTTTTTAATAGTTTAATTGGAAAAATTAAAAATGTAATAAAAGTATAGTTTGTGGGCATAATTTGTCAAGTGGATGCTCGTTTTCTAAGCCAAAGCATCCACTAAACCCATAAACCCACTTATCCTAAGTTTTGAGTAAGTATTTATATCGAAAAATTATATTTACTCAAAAAACCCAAAAGACCAATTTAATTGGCAAAAAAGACATAATAAAGGCAAAATCTCAATCCCATGGATCAAGGAAATGTGTTGGAATCAAATCTCCTTTGATTGCAATCAAATCAGGGAGAATATTGAGCAAATAAATGATGATTTGATTGAAGATTGGAGATCCACCAAAGGGGGGGGCGAATTTGTGGTTGGAGAGGTGTCAAGTGGAGGATGAAAAGTGTCAAATGGTTGGAGAAATGTGTCATTAACCTCCCCAAACCTATCACATGTGTCAACAAGCCTTTTCCACATGTATCAACTCATTTCTCCAAGTGTCAAAGAGGATCTCTCTTGGTTTTTCTATATAAGCAAGGTTGTCCATCACTATTCTCATGAAGTGCGGAACCTCTGCTCCATTTGTAAACTCTTTGTTGAATATTGTTAATGAAATAAGGCTTTGAAGGTCTCAAATGTGTCTTCTTTCAAGTTGGATGAGCATTGCTTCATGTGCTAGTTGAGGTAACTATAGAATTCATTTTTGCATTTGTTCTTGCTTTGTCAATCTTTAGCCTAATGTAATTAGTATTAATCAATAGGACTGAGTAATCTTGTTCCATTTCTCATTTAAAATTTATATTTTAAAGATTTAGGATTTTGCATGCTTGTTTGTTTATGGGTATGCTCTCCTTATTTTCAATCTAGAATTTTACTAAAAGATTTGACGAGTTTGTGCAAGTGTGAAGGGATTCACAGGTGCTTTGTTGGATTTTACAAGAGATCTTGCTTGCTTCTCTTTTTCTCCAACTGTTTGTGAGAAACATAGTCCTTCTCGAGGCTACAAAAGTGATCCCATTGCCCATTTCTCAAAGGGGGCACTTCTTCACCTTCCTTTCTCAAATTTTCAAACAATCTTTCTAGTTACTTCCTCTTATGCTTTAGATCTACTTTGCTAAGAAGTTAATATCATTATAGATCTGATTTATAAGAGTAGTTTTATTAGATCTAAGAGTTCATAAAGTTATCATTCAAAGAAATAGATCTAACTTAGAAACTAATTTGTTTTGCAAGTTTTATCAAAGTAAATTTTTAGCTTGTTAACCAAGTAGTTTCCTTTTTAAAATCTCGCATTCAAGTGCCTTATTGGCATCATTTTCAAGGCTTTCCAAGACCCTAGGAGGGTTGTATTTCTAGCCAATCCATCTTAGTTATTTGCTTTAGTTAACTAGCTTTTAACTTAGAATTTTTTTAAGTTTTTTTTCTAACTTGCCCAAATCACTTTTAAAGTGATTTTGGGCACTTTTGCCACTAATTTTGTTTGTTGGTTTTTGTTTTATGACAGCAGAAAAAGTGACTTAAGAGGACTTATTTCAAGGAAATAATGTTATTAACATTATATCGCATGTGAAAGCTTTTATGTATTTGTATGAACAAATATGCTTGTAGACATCAAGATGTTCTTATGAAGTTGTTTGTATTGTTTTTAGAAGAAGATGCTTTAGATTCTTTCATGGAATTAAATGATAATCATGTTAAAACTTTAAAAGAACTTATTAATGCTTTCATGGAAAGATGAGGGGATAGAAAAGAAAGTCGTTACTTATTAATAATTTAATTGCCTTCAATACTATTAAGAAAGATAGTAATGAAACTATGGAAGAAGTCAATAAAAAATTTAATGAGCTAGCGCGATGCCTTTCTAATACTATTAAACCACCTGGGGCATCCATTCTCATCCATTACGTTGAGGCATTTAATGGTGATATTTGCTACCAAATCGGGAATAACGATCCCCGTGATCATAAGATAGCCCAAGCTGAAGCCATAAGGATAGATAAGAACATGCAAGCCTCGATTAGATCTAACTTGACAGGGTTTACAAGGGGTAATTCTTCCACATCAGAGCCTAAAGCGAAAGTAGCATTAACTAATACTAGTGATTCACCCCATGATTCTATTAAAGCTTTAACAGAAGCACTAAAGACTATGGAAGCAAACCATGCCCAACAGCTTCATGCCATACAAAATATAATGATCCAAATGGAAAGGTCTCAAAAGAACAAATTTTACCCTAAGGGGAATGAGAGATGGCAAAGGAATCGAGGGCCTTAGCAAGATCAAAGACCTCCAAACCAGTTAGAACCCACAAATTTGGTTGAGCACGAGGCTCCTTTTTGTAGGGCATGCCAAGAATTTCACGATGAGTCTAGTTGTGCTAAGTATAAACAAATCAATGGTGAGGAATCCATGGACTGCAATGGAAACAAAGATATTTGATTCTTATATTACATTAATGCAGTTGGCAATACTCATCCCCTTTCTCAAAGTCACATGGTCATGGGGCAAGTTCATATGTGAGGTTTTCATCTTTCTCTTCTCTTTTTCATGGATGACTAGGGTTTGTGAAAGGATTTCCATTGTTTTGTTGCTGGAATAACCTTTGTAAAAAGGTAGTTATACTCCAATAAAAAGAGATTAGAGTTTGAGGTCGTAACACTCCATGATCTTTGTAACTTTGAATTTTGGGGGGGGTTCTACTGTAATTGCAAACTTGCAAACTGGAAGTGGCACATTATGGTCCTTCTATTCTTGTGTTGAAATCAGATTTGGAGGTGTGATGTATTGTTTGGCTATTCATTCAATAGAAGGATGTCTTATGTTCTCTACTTCATCTTTGCCTTCGTGATATGGTTGTTCCTTCATGATTTAATGGTTGCACGTTACTTTGGCTGTAATTTCAATGGTTATGACAGTGCATCTTGTTAAGGGCTCTTATGTGAGCTTACATAACCTAAAAATTTGTTCTAAACTAATTATGGCACATCAGTGTATTGTTTAATTACATATTCTCCATAATATTCAAACCCTATTTGTACATAGATCTTGACTCCATCAACCACTGAACAGGCACTCGTTTTAATCCACCATCCCATCTTTTAATCAAAAGTGTATCTTACACTTTATTTGGGGATTCCCCCTTGTGCCAAAGGAGAGTCAGCCTAAAGAGAAAGGAATGGTCATTGTGGTCAGAATGGGAAACCTTCCTAAGTTCTCCTAGAGTTTCACTTATGTTACAAGGTTTTATCACTTTGAGTGCAGGTTTGGGAAGTAACAGTCTACATAAAAGGCCATCTTTAGGCATAACATACTCAGTGGATTTGTGCAAGTGATCAAAGTATGTTTCCTATCGATGTCATCCCAAGGGATCTAGAAAGAAACCAGATGCATTGAGTATCTGAAGGTAGGGAGGTAGTTAATTAAGATCCCAACAAACTCCAAAACATCCACAAGCTCATATGTGGGAACTAGCCAAGACAATGGACTCTAAAGAGTGATAGGCCAAGTACAAGTACAGATCCCAACCTGCCATTAAATAAGAATAGCCCCAAACACAATGTAAGATGAAACCAAGCTAGAAACATCTCAAGGCAAAGGGGGTGGGCCCCAAACTTAGCAAGGATAGACGTTGTTACTACTTATGATGCATGAAGACTTGTACTAGTATTGAATACCTTTTTCAGAAGATTTATCATGGATGACTTGGTTTGGAGACCTAGTTGAAAAATTAGATGCATGTTTTCTCATTGAAGATCAACTTTTGAGGCATCACTACATATAATGTGACATATTTTCGCCTTTTGGAGCCCTTATTGGCATATTTTTCATGCATATTTGTTTACCAAGGATACATCTCACACGTGTCGAGGTAGAATCACAAATTTAGAGGCATTGTTGAAGTAGGCCAATGATTCAGTTGCTCAAGTAAAAGTGTGAGCCACAATGTTGAGGTAGTCCAACAAGCTCCATCTTAAGCATAGGTCCCATGTCCATGTGCTCCAAGCCTCCAACGGACAACCCAACGATGGCATTGTAGTGCTAGGAACCTCCGAGTGTTGTGTCACACGCCCAGGATGGTCATGTGAGTCGAGAAAAGTATAACCATCCAAAGCAATTGAATCCTCCATAGAGCAAGAAAATGATGGACTTAAAAGGAAGCCTGCTACTATAGAAGAGGAATATTGTTGTCCTTTTGCCACAAGTTGCACTTCATATGAAGGAGAAGATCCATCAAAATAGAATATGGAAGTACTTGTCATGCCAAAAATTACAACTATCCATATACCAAGCCTCACAATCATCCTCTAAATCATACCATGCATATTTGCCTTGTTTATATTCTCCAGTGATGAAAGAAGATGTGGTACAATTGACAGAAATCTCCTCCAATTTAGCAAAAATACTATCAAATGTACTCACAATCTGCTACCAAGATTTTTCCCACGGTATGGGCCCCTACATTGCCATGCTTCAATGGAGGGAAGAACTATTGCAAGGGCGATAGCATAGGTAATAGTAGCTAGAACTAGGGCATATAATATGCCATATGCAAGCCCTAAAAATTATCTCTCTAACTATTAGAGTTTTTACTTTAATTCAATGTTAACTAGGATCTTTAACTGAAAGAATAACAAGCACAACAAAACACAATAGACACAATAATTTTCCTCGGGGGAAACCATAAAGGAGAAAACCCCGCAACTTCCTCAAAGATAGATTCGTCACCAATACAATATCAAGCAAAATGGAAAACCCAAAATATATGTCTTCTACAGCTTCTCTCTTTCTCCTCAGCGAACTTGTCTTCTCTCTCTTGCTTATGCGAACTTGAGTGAGTGAGTGGTGTGTCCAAATGAGAGAGCAAGGCTCTCTATTTATACTTTATGTTTGGGTGACCTAATTCCCAATTAGGTCAGCCTCACTAAATCTGACTGGGTCGACTTGTCCTAGGGGGACTTAATAATGCATTTTACATTTCACTTTAGGGGATCTAATGACCCGACTTACAATGGAGGTTTTACCTCAATGACCTAGCATGACCAAACATAATAATGACATCCCCGAACGGAGGAAAAACATCTCCGTCGGAGGTACAAGTAAAATACAATAATAATATCAATATAAAATACAAATGAATATCTTCCGAAGTTACATTTACAACAACACTAACAACATTGATCTTGCTGCAAATTGATCTCCCTGACAAAGTATAAATTGATTTTTATTAGAGGAATCAACTCATGTTCACTTGCCTCTTCCAGGGGGCAACCTCCTATGGGTTGAGCTCCACTTAAAATATTTTTATCCACAGATCATGAGGATTCCATCCTTATTTAAAGATCATATTACAACTCTAACCCCCTAACAACCTTTTAACTACCTAGTGGACCTTCTTTAATAAGGTCCCATTACATTTATTTACTAACATAGTGGGCCTTATTTAATAATAACAATATAGTGGGCCTAGTCCATGGCCTCCACTATTACTCTAATGGGCCCTCTGGCCCTCCAATACACCCCTGGGGAGGGTCATAATTGAAATATGCAACCTATGATCTTGTTATATCCTTATCCATCTATATCATGTGAGGGAGGCAAAAGAGCTTATTCTTGACCCAAAGGGCACAAAGGATATCAAAATCAAAGGAAGAGGGTGGAGACATACCCATAACAAGCCCTCTTGAGGCCAATATCCGAAAGGTCTAGAGTATCTCAAGGAACAAGACTTTAACCTATAAGTAGTCCCGAGAGGGGAAGGTGTGGGAAGCCCCCTCACCCTCAAATCTAGCTGGTAAACATGCCTAGGACACTCCTCCATGATTTTACCTTCACAACCTATTTCAACTCAACAATGGGGGGAGTCTTGAACCTTCTCCAAATGACCCGTGTGTTGCTGCTGCAACCATATCCCCAATTTTTTCTCAAAATTGTAGGGCCCCTCCTTCTAGTTTTGATTTTACTTAGAGTTTAGTTCATCCTGGGAAAGTTCACCTTTGTCACTTAGAAATTTTCCTGGAATCAAGTGAAGAAAGCAAGTTTTGGGCTAAGTACAACTTGAGTTTTCTCGCCAAAACGGTCGGAGAAACTTGTCGAGTTTTGCCAAAACAGTCGGAGCGAAATTGGTTTCTTTGGTAAAGTCCCGTTTCGGGACAACTCGACATTTTACTCCGAAACAGTCAGAACATTTGAAAGAATCACGTCGAAACACTTAGATAATTTTTTGAAGTTGCGTCGGTCGGAGCAACTCACTAAGTCACGCCGATACGCTTCGGCATGAAAGCAAAAGTCACGTCGAAACGCATCGGCGTGAAACAGAGAGGAATGCTGAAAATGCCCCAACGAGAGAAGAATTGGCGCAAAGTTTGGAAAATAGCCCGAAAGGTTTCGCTGCGCAAAGGTGAGTTACACCGAAACGCATCGCCGACAAAACAGGAAATCCTCCGACGAAGAAGTCAGAGCGAGTGTTGATACGAGAGGCGTAATGAAAAGAAAATGATCGGCGGAGATTAAGAAGTGGCGTCGAGTCGTCGACTCCTTTCGGCGCGAAGACACGAAAATACGCCGAAACACCGTGGCAAAGAACAGGGAGAGCTCCAATGCGCTTCGGTGCGCAAAGGCCAAAAGATGTTGACAAATGTTCCGGAGAAGGAATCGGCACAGAATGACGAGTACCGTCAACGTGTTTCGCTGTGAAGACACAAGAGACGCCGAAACACGTCGGCGGTATTTTTATTCCGCCGCAATACGGAGGGAGAAGTTTGTTGATTTTCGCGCTGAAATGGCCTCAATGCATTAATGGGCCCACCAACTTTTACCCTTGCACATTAATTACTAGGGTTTCCCAAGGTTATATAAGGGGTGAAAGTCATTTTTAAACCATTTTTGCAACACCGTTCATGCAAAGCCACTTCCACCGGACATCGGACACCTAACGCCGTTGAAGCTTTGTCTTGCGACCACTCTGCAACCGCCAGGTAGGCCACTTGATGCCCTTTTGTTCCATTTTGAAACGACATCCTTTCATTTGACACTTTGCCCCTTGTGTGAAACGTATTTACCGTCGGTTTGTCCACATTGTTGTTTTCTATTATTTTTGTTAGGCAAACCAGTTAGTTTCTTTTTATCCAGTTGGGCATAGGGTTGTTACTAGCACCCGGTAGTTCTATTAGTGTTTTCGACCAAACATGGCTAGGGTTATTCCTTTCCGAACAAGCACCCTGGGCCATACCTATCATCCGGTGGCGCCCTCTCGACAACCCTTTTGGTCTTTTCCAGTTGACATAACCGCGTGAGGTTATTATGTCGTAGATAATAGAGCGTGCCTGTACATTCCGGCCTACCACAGTGGCTTCCCCGCCAGGCACGATTTTTATAAGTTCTTTTGATTCACAATTGGGGAATTCTTGTTCTGGACAACGATGTGTCGTCACAGCTAACACAGTATATTCCCCATGAGTAAAAGCATAATCCAGTCCATTTGCTCTTGCCGCTAGAATTGGTACTCCAAGTTCATATTCCCATTTGGGTGCCATACCTTCCAAATACATTTTTATTATTTATGTAATACAAGTGCCTATCCATATGATGACGCTCAAACCAACTCACAAAACCCTTCAGACTTGTTTCATGAACCTCACGAGATCAGGTGCCTTATGGGCAAATAGAGTGGGATGGGTGTGCGAGACTTTCCAAGGGGAAGCGGGTTTTAGCCGTTATCTTGTTACGCACCGCCAAGGCCATTGTGAATTCCAATCCCACACAGTACCTCCCGCGTGGACGATCTATAAATGGTGGATTCGCTTGTTGGTTGTCATCCGTCACTGACTTAAGCTTAATTTTGCTACTCCCACAGAGTAGTGTTTTTTTTGTTTTAGTTAGGGAAGAATTCATATTTGTTTGATTCATACGCTCTCCTAGCAAGATTAAAACGTTTGAAATGACCCCAAAAGCAAACATACCAAAGGATAAACTCTCCACCATTGGTTCTCTAAGCTTTTGCAGACCAAAAGGCCTTTCAATTGGGAGGTATGATCTAAAAATGGATTCGAACTAAAGAGTGGTTATAAGACTTAGCTATTAAATGTAATTTGGCAATGTCTAAAGGTTATAGACTAGGGAAAAGACAATGCAATGTGATGTAGAATAAGACAGAAAAAATTGAACATTAATTAGTTGAAAGAAAAAGAAAATAGGAGAGGGGAATGGGAACTGAAAGGTCAATACCTTGGCCTTCCCACTACCGCCCAGTCTCTCATATTTCTCATTGTAACTTTCATTCTAAGAGAGGTATTTTGGCTCTTTCCTAGCCAAGAGGGGAGAACACCAAAAAGTCCATAGTTGCATTGTAACCAAAGATTGTTGAATTAAAGAGTTGAGCAACAAACGAATGTTGGTTTTCTCGTTTGTGTTTCCAGGGTAAAGTCCTTGTGTTCATCATGTAATTGGTTTTATCTCTCTTGTATGTGTGTGATATGCTTCTCATATTCATCTAAATGGTTGGCTCTATTTTTAATGAAAGATGCTCTACATTTAATTGTTGTATGGGATTATATTAATGGAGCGATAATCCCCATTAAGAAGTACTTTTGTGTTCATCTTCTTAGTTTCATTCTCTCAAGCAAATGGAGAACCCAACAGTTCTCTTATCTCCAGTGTTCCCCCAACTTTCTGGGGCGCAGGAGCAGCGAAACACACATTCGAGACGCCTGGAGACCACCCCAAATTTTAGGGAGATTCGAGGGGGACGGGGGGACATCCCTAAAATTATAAAAATAAAATAAAATACCAAAAAATAATAATTCATTTGATGTATATGCATGATTGTGCAATGTAAATACTAAATATATTGATTTATTTTCAAAGTAGTACCAAGTAGGAATTGTAAAAAGTGAAAATAATGGAAAAACATAAAAAAAATATTCTCAGGGGCATGGGGGAGGGGGGAACGTTTCGCCAAGAGTCCCCAAGTCCCCAAGACGCAAGAAACAAAAGAAACGCATCCCCGACCCTGCAGAACATGTCCCCGTGGAACATTGCTTATCTCCACCCTCCAATGCATTCCCGAGGCTCAAGATCAATGGCTGTTGTTAACGGACTATTGCAATATTATAGGGAGTTTCTAAATTGAGATTTTTAAGAATTATCTCCTGCTTGGGCAAATTTATCCATTTGTTGGTCGTATTGCCATTTTTTGGTTTGCTCACACCCAAAGTCATGGTTGTTTCTCACTAAGCAATTCAACTTACAATGCATAAATCCTTCTATTTGTTAAGCATTTTTACTGATTGGAAGTCGATTGTCCGTTGCTAGTCGATTCCTATTACCTGGGTATCAATCCTCCTATATGTTTGGTGTGCTTTCTCCTGTACTACTATATTTTGGAGTCATCGGATGCAAGTAACAGCTCAATTCTCCCTATGCTTGGTCATTGGCATAGTGTTTCAGTGTGTTTTCTGTGTTAATAGAGCCAGAATGGTAATGCACCTCTACATAGAAATAGAGAATTTCCTACAGCCATCAACATGTGTGCTAACTGCTCTAGCTTGCACACACTCTACATACACAGATTCAGCCTTGTCCTTAATAAATGTCAATGCCTATTAGCACCAAAAATTGATTGCATTGACAAAGCTCCAATTGATGGAATAATATATTTGCTTGCACCATAAGTCACAGCTCAACACTGTGTCATTCTTTATTATCCAAGGCATGGTGGTACCCACAGCCACCACTTTATTTTTCTCGGGATGTTTTCCCCCTAATGCTCACACTCAAGTGTTTCATAGTTGTGTAACGGTGAGAGGACGCTTGCACATTGCTTGAGAAGATGTAAACAAATGGGCAGAGAAATGGTTGCATGAGAGCTGTGTAGGCACTTTGATTTGTGAAGTAAACCTCCAGCTAACCATCTTTTCAAACATATATTAATTCACAGCAATCTTTAAGTCTGTTTGTGTTAAAAGCTGGATGAGAATTTTGGTATAAGACGCAATGAATATATATGTTCAGCTGAAAGCGGATTTTTATTACTGGAATTGAGTAAGCAGAGCGATTCTTCTTGCCTACTGATGACTAACGGCTGAGAAGGTTTGCACAAATAGTGTTCTATGTTATTTTGGAATTGACGCAGTTAGAGTGCTGTGAATGCATCTTCATAAAACATAATGCTCTTGGAGTTGGCATTGCAAAAACAGTGGACTCAAGCAAGTAACCAGCAAGGGTACCCATCACACAAACATAGCCATTCGTTGTCTGGTGATAAAAAGCAGAGAGAGGCTTGGACTCATTTCAAATTGGCTCTTGGGAACAGAGCATTGCAAACACAGAACTTAAGCCTGAGAACAGAAAAATATGGCCAGTCCAAGTGTGCCTGCCTCGTGATAGAAATAGAGAAAGCAACTCAGAATACTGGTTATTACTGACATTTTAGTTGGTTGTCTCATGTGTTGACTACACTTAACAGGTCTTGGTGTCATTCTGAAGAGCAGAAAACTCTGTACAGGACAGAAGAACAGAGGCCAGAAGCTATTTTCACAGAGGATCCAAGTTGGTGAAGAAAGTGGGCTATAAGTCTCTTGTTTATGGATCACATATACCCTCAACAAAGCTTCACTTGTATCCACAAAGAATACCTTGTTCATCAACCACTTAAGGTTCAATGTGCATACATATTTATTGGAAGAGAAGAATGATCAAACTGACGTTGTCCAGAATCATTTTTAATTTTTACCACCTCCCAAAGAAATATCTGTCACTAATTAAGGTGGACTTGGTTACTGATCAAAGTTGACCAAGTCATTCTAACTAATGGAAGGTACAACTAACATACAAAAAAAACAATATTACAAGGGGTGAATCATTACCACCCAACACTGCAAGTGTGGACAATCGTAGATTGAGACAGTGGAGCCCCCTAATGCACAGCACATAAATTAATATACACCAATAAGGTTTTGATTTCTCTCTCAACTTGATTATCTAATATATGTTTTCATACACTACTAGTTGGAAGTTGTTGTAACCATCCTATCTTAGTTCAACTTATACTTGAGAATGGCATCAAAATGTTGGTTCAAGTCTTCCTACATTATAAAAGAATATTCCATAGTTGAATAACAAGACAAAAATGAGCAATATGTAGGAGAAGTATAATGATCATTGCCATTCAAGTCCAAACAAAGATGAACATGCATATATAAATTTGCAAAAACAAAGATGAATAAGTGAATATGTATGTGGATTGACATAAAATATGTACAAGAAAGAAATACTAATCGATGTGACGAAATTGATGATGTAAATGAATTAAGAGCTTGTTATGTGCAGAAGAAAAGGTATCCAAGAAAATGCATTGTACAAAAGTTGGTAGCATGGTTGTTTTCAAGAAATCATAGTTACATAACCTTGCATTGAGGCTAAAGAGCTTGATATGTTCTCAAAATTCATGTTTGCTCACTCTCTCTGTGCCTTCTAGTGTTATTTATGAACTATCATCTCTATTTGATTAAACATTCAATATTTTTAAAGATAGTTAAATAAATACATATAGAGTGAAAAGAATTAAAATTTTAATTCCTCCTTAATATGAATAACATGTATAAATAATCTGTATACTAGTTAAAAAAGATACATTAAGCTAACCTGGTGATCTAGCATCTTTGAAAATTCTTTAAGCACATGACGACGGTCTTGTGTTCCTCCTTGAACTTGTTGTGCCGCTTGTGCGTATTGCCTCACCTTCTTCTTCATTAATTTATAATTGATGTAATATCTATCACATGAACAAATACAACCCCTTCAATTACTTGAGAAACAATCCTAAGAAAACTATGCAAGCAACACATAAGTTAATTAAAAATCAAATAAATAAACTGCAACTAATAACTACATCATTCCATTTCATATAATACTCAATTCATTTCTACAAATTATCATTGAAAAAACAAACTTGTAACGTGATGTGAATAGAAAGTAAATAAAGATGGTCCTAAAGATATTTTCAAGAACAAAACTATCAACTTCGCTGTATGGGGAAAGGCAGCACTTGGAGGATCCAAACTGACCTTAGAGTGCATGGTGAAGAACACATGAGACGAGAAATTTCCCTTAATGGACCATTCATACACAAATTGCTATTCCCAAAATGGAAGAGGAGATGGCACCCATAATGGTGTAATGTGTGTTCCTAGTGACAACCACAACTCATGACATAATGCCGCAAATTCTAAACTTGACCTCCCATCTATTGAGGGAAGCATCAATATTTTCATTTGTGAAAATGTCCATGCTTTAACTGAAAATAAATTTAGAAACAAATAATGTTATCTCATTAATTATTTCATAATCCTAACATTATTGATGTGATAAAGTTAAGTAGGAAAGTTATGTGACCTTAACCCTAGTTGTTAAAGGTCCTTATACCCTTTAATGTCTCTCCTTTGTTGCGATCCTTCGTTGATCACATTTGATAAACAATACAATAGTAGGAAGATGGCCAAGTTCTATGCAACCAAATGAGTTGGAGAGGCCTTAAAAATAGCCAATTCCTATGCAACCAAAGAAGTTGGAGAGGGATGAAAAGCCTCAACTAGCAACATTCAACTAGTAGTAGATTAGTTAACATATTTATAATGTTATGCAGCAGTAATTTAGACTATTGTAACAACTAGTCTACAAACTAGGAAAATGAATGCAGTAGACAATGTTACCCCTCTTTCAGCGAGAGGTGATTTAGATATGCTATTCCTGATATGAGATCTGTGGATTCACCATAGATCATTGGTCAGAGGTCCTTCAGCATATATCAGATGGTCCATATGCCTTGGATATGCCTAGCCAAATACAATGTTTAATCCCCTACGTGCAATGACATCTCTAACCCTCATTTACGCTTAGCATGTTTCTTATATGAGAATATGTTTGTATGGATTATGACAATATGTCTGCATGGATTGTTACCTTTATGCTTGTATAGTGATTAATATGCTTAAAATAGTTAGTCATGTCATAGTCTTTATTTGGTGTGCTCTATCTTAGAAGTGTGTTAGTCTGAAGGTTAATATGTATCTTAGTCAACTAAGTTAAAGTGTTTTAATCCATTTTATAACATTCTACCAAGCCATTTTCATTTTTGTTAGCCAATTCATCAATCCCATTCATTTTCCCCTTTATGAATGATTTGTCATTAGTAATAATCAAAGGTCTCATTACTATTCCTATGTATGAATGCCTCAAATAATGTCAAAAGAGTCTAGTACTCTCAAGGATGATGCTGAGAAATTAAATGGAAATGGAAAATTATCGGAGATACTCCCCTTGCAAAAAGCCAAGTTCCCTTGTCCCAAATTATCAAAGCCAAATCTAAAGCAAAAGGGACTAAGCCAATGAAAGGGCTATGAAATATAAATAAATGAAATGTAAAATAAAAAAGAAATGAGAAAAGGGATCACAATATGAAGGTGCAAGCATGGATGAACCATACAACACTTCCTTAGGCACACATGTGGAAGAAACATATAAAATCCTAACACTTGAAAGTTAAGGATAGACCTATCGCTCTTATATTGCTATGATGGTTATTTCATTAAGACCACCTTTCTTCCCTAGTACATAATTTACTTCCTGCAACCTCACTTGACTTAGGTACCTAGGCTATGCATCTTAACTTAGGGGTGTCACATCTAATAAGGGTTTAATAGGGTCACACCAAGGTTAGACTGGATGAGTAAAGGCTAAACAAGTCGTTGAATTCGTCCGTAATTATTAGAAGCATGGGATCCACATGTGCCTCGGGGGTGGGTGTCGATGACCGTGAAATGCATTCCTTCTCCTCATCCATACGGCCCACAACTTCCACAATGCCATCACCATCCTCACCTTTCTTTTTAATGAGGTCAACACCTAGGGGGAAACCTTCTACTCAATCATTAATTAAAACAAGGGTAAAGGAGGAGGCCGCCGAAAAGCTTGTGACCAAATGTTTCTATGGGGTGATGTACCTTTTAACATTGCCACGAACAACCCCTTCTACCATTCCATGTTTAAAGTTGCTACTATTTTTGGCCTTGGGTATAGGGGCCCTTCTTATAATCATTTGAGAGGGAAACTCCTTTAAGGGGAGAAGGTCGATTGCACTCAAAGATTAGATGAGCACAGACAGTCATGAGAAATCACTGGATGTAGTGTTATGTTAGATGGGTGGACAAATGGGAAGGGAAAATCCATTCTAAATTTCTTGATTAATTGTCCCAGGGGGGCAATGTTTATCAAATCTATTGATGCATCTTCATATGTAAAAGATGCACAATTATTATGTGATTTGTTGGATAAAATTTATCCAAGAGATAGGCCGACAATATGTTGTCCAAGTCATTACGAACAATGCTGCTAATTATGTTGTTGCTGGGAGGATTCTTATGGAAAGGTATGCATGCTTATATTCGATTCCTTGTGCTGCCCATTGCATCGATTTGGTTCTAGAGGACATGGGAAAAATTCCCTGGATCAAAGAGTCATTGATTCAACTTGAAGTGTGACAATAATATATATATGTGTGTGTGTGTGTTCTTTCACTCATGAGACAATACACGAGGAAACAAGGAGTTCAAACTAGCAGGCTAGGCTTGCTAGTGAACGGCAATCACACAAGAGACTTGGATTGTTGTCACCCATGTCCAATCTCTCAACTTCTTCAGGATCTAGTGTTGTCCTAATGGGAGAGCCCTTTAGTATACCTGCCAATCACAGTCATACAAAAACCTACAACTGCCTTATAGCATTGATCAGTGCCCTCAATGGAGTCAGGTAGAGAATGAAGAAGACATAATAAAAGGGAGTTCGAATTAGGTGTTTGTCAAGTGTAAGCACTGTAGTATGAGCAGTCAATATAATCAACCCTTAATCATTTCATAACAGCACATAATGGTAAATAAGGTCCAGATTCATTGGCCAAACAATACTTCTCAAGACTTATGACTGTTTGGGTGTGTAAACTGTTGCTACCAACGAATATAACCAGTCTGTCAATCAGCGTATGCATACAGTTGGAAATTAGTTTCTATCACATGTTACTAATATACTTTTTAGATTTCCAATTCAATCTTGTAACATACTTGCATTCAAAGATAAGTAGCAGCTCACTGTGTCACTATGTCAAGGTTTGCATTTGGCATCGAAGCAATATAATCAGCACTTTGGGACATTCCACTTTATAAGCATTTCATAACATAAGACTGCTCAAACAAAAAAACAACTGTAAATTGTAACAATGGCAGTGCAAATTACTTTAACATTTCACCATGATTAAGAGTTAAGAAAAGAAGCCCAAAGTTGTCCCAATTACACCTGTTGTAAGGAGAACGAATGATCTGAAAGTAAGGTCTGCTATCTTATGCAGATTCCTTTATGTTACAGGCTAATGTGTCATGTCCCAAATTTGGTATTGGGTCACAATGGCCTAATCACATTGGCCCTATTCATTAGAGTTTGTCAAATTGATCCTAAAGGTCAAATAATTGCCAAGGAGGAAAATTACTAGTTTCCTAGGTTTGGGGTGGAAGCTTTGGGATTTGGAATAATGGGGATAATAAATGATGTTTAGACATTAGAAGGGTTCAAGTATTTAATAAATAGAGTGAATAAAGAAATTCAAGAGAAATCCTAGGTGACAAATGGTTTTGGAGACATATGGAGGATGTGGGACCCACACTAGCTTGATTTTTCATAATACATGGTATCTCTCTTTTGCAAATTCGAATTAATGGGAATGTGAACACTCTTGGGTGAGTTGGTAAGTCATAACACATGTCATTGAGCATCTTAGGTCGAATTGGGAAGGATTGGTAACCTCCATGGAAGATAAAGAGTCAAAGTGGAAGTTTGTGGACACTTGGGCTAGATTCCCTAGCCCCTATGACACCAATGATGGAGCATCTATGACAACTATGACAAATTGCAGACCTGACCTCTGACATCTGACCACTATGACATGTCAGCCCCAAAAATAGGCTCAAGGAAGGCGAATTTGGGAGTTGGAGAAGCCAAAGAGACTCAAAATCGAATTTGGGAGAAGATGGAAGGTTGGAACTAGGAGACAAGTGGCAAATGTGGAATATTTCCTAAATGGAAATCTATTGAATCTATTGAGAGGATTTCGACCCTTAGAAGGCTAATGTTGGTTATAAAATGTAGAAATGAAGTATGAGAATGGCTTTTGATCATTTGTAGAATTTGCAATTGCATTTGTGAAGAGGGAGAGCTGGTGGATGACTAGTTTCTTGCCTTAGCCAATTTCGAGGGTGAAAGATTCCCATCCAAGTTGGTAATTGGAAAGGCCATTCAGACCTTTCATTTGGAGCTTTAATGGAGTCTTTATTTGCAGGTGTAAGCTACAGGGAAGCTCATGGTTTCTTCTATTGCAGCTCACTCCTTCAACCATTTCCAGTTTTGATGGCATATTCTTGATCCTTGAGGGAGGGCGTTTTTGGTGAGCTATTGTACTCTTTGGGGAAGATTTTAATGCCCCATTTCTTTTGTAATATGAAGTAAATACTCTGTTCTTCATCTCCAAAAAGTTTCAGGTCGAAATTCCAAGTAGAAATGTATAAATCTCATTTTTAATGGAAGAACAATGCCATTTCCCCACTACCTTGTTGTGAGCCAATGTATTGATGATGATTTCGAATGAATGGATAATTATCTGATATATTGGTGATAAATATACTGCCATGGATGTCTTCTACAAGTTTCATGTACTGTACTTGAGCATTTGAAGCATTTTTACTCAGTTTAGTTGTATTGGGAGGTGAAATAGTGCCATTTCCCCAAGGGTCGAATCAGAGATTTTTGCAGTTGAATGGGAGAGGGTGAGAACAGTTGTAATAATCCATTAATGGTGCATATGAGACTTTAATACAATACTTAACACATTACATACCTTTGTTCATAAATTTGAGTGGGTTTGGAGGCATTTGGGAAGCCATTTTCAGTACTTACCTCAAGGGGATTTGAACCCCAAATTACTAGTAAAATTGCATACTTGGTCCAGAATCTTAAGAGAGTTTGCAGAGGTATTTTGGTGACCATATGTCATCCCTAAACATCATATTCAATTAAAAATATCATTCATATACCTTCTCAGAAGATTTGGGATCATTTGGGGCAAATTTGGGACCTAGAGATCAAAACTAGTCAAAGGTCTAACTAGGGAAAAAAGTGAAAAATTGCCATTTTGATAAAATTTCTAACAAGGGACATTACATAATGCATATGAAGGAGGCAGCCTTCCAACCAATAATGTACCTACAAACAGCTATCGATGAGGATCTTCAATTTTAGCTTAACAAGTTGAAGTGATAAATGTAAAATAACCCAGTCACTGCTTAACTATCAAACCAGTGCAACTGTCACAGAAGACTTAACCCCTAAAAAGCCTCGTTTTAGGACCAGCTCGCCTCAGTTGAAAATGCAACTTTCTTTGCTGGGCGAAGTGACTTCAACGCTCAGACTTTGACTGTTTGTGAAACCTCTTATTCTGCATTTTTTTGGCAGTCTGCAACAGATTTCAGGTTAGGGTCTCAGTGGTCAAAAACAAGCCCAAGGGTGACGCCTTGAGGTTTTTTATAAACAATTTGGGTAGGCCGAAATTATAGGATGGCTCAAAATTTGAAATTTTGTAGTAATTTTGGGAATTCAAATTTTGTAATTTTTAAGGCTTTTTCTTATTTTATTTTTTTTAGGGATTTTTCTATGGATAAAAATGCAAATTTAACCTAATATGAGCTAATTTTATCATGCAATGCAAATAATTTACACATGAAATGTTGAAATTTGAATAAAAATGACAAAATTGGGGATTTTAAGAATAGTACTTCAAACCCTAGGGCATGAGGGATGGTGACCAGCCTCCCTCTTGGAATAATTTATCCTCTCTTCCAAACTAAGGGGGACGTTATGCCCCTACTAACCCCAAAATGATGAAAAAATTCCCTCAACATGTAATATCCCCACTTAAATATTAGAGATATTAACTCTAAAATTAACTGCAAGAAGGAACTAGTCAAAAATTTCAATTGAAACCCCTTTGATTCGAGCTCTCCCAAACACCTCCTAACCTGCTTGAATTTGTCCCAAACAGCCTTGAATGGACCCTAACAGTCCCAAACTCACTCAAACTGATCCTTAGCAGAATTCTAGTTGTGGTTAGGGAAGTTTTACAGACCAACACTTATGGTTGTATGACCCATTTTTTGGAGATTTTACATAGATCAAGCAATGACTCTTCCTAATTAACCCAAACTCTTCCCCAACAGCTCCAAATCGACTTGAAAAGAACCAAATACATGTGAATGACTCTTCAACAGACTTTAGAGAAATTATAAGGAAGATTCAGACACTGAGACTTACGATTACACTGTGATTTTTAACTAAGGGTGCGTTAGCATAATTATGACAATTAACCAACCAGTAAAATGACCATAACTTGGGTATATGGAAACCTTTTTGAGTGAAATAAAAAGTGTTTCCTGCTGGAAACAATGCTACCAATGCAATGGAATGGGTTTCAGAACCCAAAAACACTCATATATGGTCGAACCAGGAACTAACTTTCGGCCCCCAAAACCCAAGTGCAATATTCTAAACATACACAACTGTAAAAACTCCAAATGGACACTAAAAGATTCCAAGTACACTTAATTCAAGACAAATAGATTACTAACATATATCATAAGCTCATATGAATGTCTCAAACCCATACACCAAGTTTAAACAACCATACATTAACAGATCTACTCATGGAATTACAGATCTATACATAGTTTAACGAGTGCTTACATATTAGACCAAGTATGAGGTAAAACACTATGATTTTCATTATGAATGGGACATTTACAGAGATTACATCAATGGCTACTACAACAGCTCAAAATACAGAAGAAAAGTTGTTGCAGAATGAAGGAAAATGGATACCAAATAACCACAGAGAGAGAGAGGGGAAAATGTTTCTCCAATGAGAAACATGCTTCACTGTTGCGCCCTCCACAGGCAATATTTCAAACCCAGCTCTTAGATATGCCCCCTACAATGTGCTCTCCATCAAATATGGATGATATACAACCTTTAAAACAACCCCCAAGAGATCTGGATGACCATAGGTGCCCACTCCTTTAGCAAAAACCAATACAAACATTGTTGTACTGAAACTCCACAAATTCACACTTCTACTGATTGGAACTTGAACATGTTGTTGTACTTGTAACTTTGGAAGATATTCCATTGTACTTTATATTGTTATTATTATTGTATTTTATTTGTACCTCCGTCGGAGATGTTTTTCCTCCACTCGGGGATGTCATTATGATGCTTAGTCATACTAGGTCATTGAGGTAAAAACCTCCCATGTAAGTCGGGGCAATAGACCCCCTAAAGAGTCAATTGTAAATGCATTTCTAGGTCTCCTAGAGAAGTCGGCCCAGTTGGGTAAAAAGGTCACCCAAGGATAAAGTATAAATAGAGAGGAAGTCTCTCTCATTTGGACACACTCACTCACTCAAGTTCGCATTAGTGAGAGAGAGAAGAGAAGTTCGCATAGGTGGAAAGAGAGAGAGCTACAGAAGACCATCTTGTTTTGGGATTTTACTTTTTGTGATATTGCATTGGTGACAATTCTATCTCTAAGGAAGTTGCGGGGTTTTCTCCTTTATGGTTTCCCCGAGGAAAAACTTTCTGTCTATTGTGTTATGTTGTGCTTGTCATTCTTTCAGATAAGATCCTAGATAATATTGATTAAAAGTTGAAAAACTAACATGGTATCAGAGCTAACCTGAAAAGAAGACATTGTGCAGTTGCGGAAAGCTAGGGCTTCTAAGTTTGAGGTCGCCTCTCCACAGATCATCCGAAAAAGGAGGCTATGCTAACTAGCCCTAGGATGATATAGTACCATGTGCAAGCAATGTGCTAGAATCCTAAAACCACCTAATTGAATGCTAATTATTTGATCCATGATACAAGAAGTCAATCACAAAATATGCTAAAATCAATCCATGTGCGAAGTCATCAAAGTAGCCCACCATCCCCATGAAGCAAGGGGACAACCCTATTGTACAAATAAAATATGTCTCATGCCTTAACATATATGCCAAGGGGAAACCATGGGAACGCTCCAATGGAATGATAATTAAGCATGTCAATGCTAGGTCCACATGCCAAGCATATCCAAATAAACAAGGGCGTCAACACACCAAAGCTCAAACCATGCTAAATCACCCAAATTATATCCATTGAGAGGGCTAAATCCATGTGGAAGAAAGATGCATATGAGGAACACTCTGCTAGAATCCAATGCCAATGATACCAAGATGCTAATCCAAGGCTAAACAAGCCCACAACTGCTAGGGTGTTCCTCCAACGCAGCCAAGTACCATCAAGTGTTCCAAGGTGAAGTAACCTAGAACAATTTGCAATGTAATATCCCGATGCATCCAAATATGTGAAAGATGATAAGGAAAAGGAGAGCTCCATCTCCTCAAAACGTCAATAGCTATGAGAATGTCAAATCACCATTAAAATATCCAAATGTCTAAGGTGCTCATATACCAAGCCCAACATCAGAACCCATCAATGCTAAAGTGTCAATGCCAACTATAGCTCTCCCCTCCTAAGCAAGAATGTTTCATGCATAATGTACCACCATAGCCACCAAGAGACTAGACCACCATAGAGATGGATGCATGCATGAAGTGCTCAGCTAGGATACCCACTAACCATGCATAAACCAATCATGAAGATAATAGACAATTGTCTAAGGTGCTCATATACCAAGCCCAACATCAGACCCCATCAATGCTAAAGTGTCAATGCCAACTATAGCTCTCCCCTCCTAAGCAAGAATGTTTCATGCATAGTGTACCACCATAGCCACCAAGAGACTAGACCACCATAGAGATGGATGCATGCATGAAGTGCTCAGCTAGGATACCCACTAACCATGCATAAACCAATCATGAAGATAATAGACATCATCCAACTAAGCTATACCAATGATAAACCACTGAAACAATCTCCTCATGGGGATTTGTTCTAGAAGGAAGCAAGAATAGGCAAGTAGGTGTGCAACAAAAAATCTCCTTCAGACACCTCAGCACACACCAATGGTGGTCAACAATGTCACAAGGTAAGTGTTGAGGAGAATGTATGAACCAACAATAATACCCGTGTGTCAATAAACTGCCCCATCAACCTCTAAACCTCTGATATGTGTGATGAAAATCACAAGTATAGGACCTCATACAATATGATGGGTAACAGGTAGAATCTTCCCCTTTTTCGAGGAACACAACAATCAATTCATGCGTTTTTATTGTTCACTTGCATTTGAAGCAAGTGATTAGAAGCATGGCCCCAGTCACCAAAATTGGGACTTTATACACATTCTCACCAGTATGAACCTTCAAGGCCAAGAAGTGAACATGGACACCTGAAAAGTACATAGTTCCACTCTACTTTAAGTGGCTGAGTTTGACAGGATTCATATGCCACACTAATTTTTTAAGGTATTACAATGGGCCATTTCATCCCTGACTTTGGCCAGCACAAAATCAAAACAAAACTTCTGCAATCTATATCTTTTTTTGCAACAAAAAATACCAAGTTACTGCCCTTTGAAGCATATAATACAAAGAAATAACAACTTACATCCTTATTGAACACTAGAGAATCCAATCAAAAGAAAGGCCACGTATCAATTCTTATGTCACAAGATACAAATAGATAAGAAAGATGGTTATTAACACTTTCTTTTCTCAGGTGTACAACGAGGAAAGACAAATTGATCAAATGATAAAAGCATATATAACAAAGACCATCCAAACAAAAGAACTATTAAAGCATATAAAAAAATATAAATACTCGGCACACCAACATACTATCAGAACAAAATTTAATAAGCAACTCTTTCCTCTTTAGGTTATCGACCACAGCCTATTAACAGCGACAATAGTATTTTTAGAAATGCAATGAACAGAGCAGCATGGAAAAAGAAAAAGCTAAGTAGAAAAACTGTCATTGATTATTTAAGACAGAACATACCGCTGCCATTCTGGATATTGTCGTTCCTTCAACTTCTTCCCAAATTCAACCATTTTGCCCTTTTCACTGCAGAATTTTATGAAAAGGAAACAAGCGTATGAAACCATCATCAGATTTATCATTCTTTGAAAAAACATTTACAGCTGGAAACACAGCATCAAGATAAAAGCATAGAGAAAAGACAGAGTAAGCATTATTTATTCCAACCACGTAAATAAAATACAACTATCTATATGACATAAAACTTAATAGGTAAATAGATCAAA
Organism: Larix kaempferi; assembly: GCA_027924585.1. Lineage (NCBI taxonomy): Eukaryota > Viridiplantae > Streptophyta > Pinopsida > Pinales > Pinaceae > Larix > Larix kaempferi. The sequence goes on along the minus strand of BSBM01000493.1, from coordinate 12,077,206 downwards.
TAAACTAATCCAACTTATGGATCAAATGTGAAACAAGATATCTAACTTATAGATAAAAATTTCTATGAGTTATATAGCAACCTACAAAAACAAAATGGCCACTGGAACTAGGTCTTCTTATCTCCTAGGAAATAGATCTATTCTAAACTGATGCATTTCTGTTATCCTACATCTTTAGATAGCTGGCATAGGCAAAGAAGTAATCAAAAGATGCAATCAAGGGCTTGACATATATTTCAACCTTAACGCACATTTCAAAACCTTACCATAAACCCCAAACTTCAGTACATGGGAACAAAACAACCCCACCAGTAATTTCCACGGAAATAAAAATCCTTAATAAATAAATTACTGGAAGTGACTTCCAGACCAATGTGAATGATAGGATTTTGATCTTCTTAGGAAGCCCAAAACAATAATCCTGTAACTATCAATTCATAATCCATAAAACACTAATCCAGGGAGTAAAATTTATCTTTCGAAGGTGCAGGTAAAGTTCATGTGATCAGTATATGACTCAGGCTTTACTCTTCAATAATTATCCCAAATAATCATTTAATACATGACTCGGAGCATTTTCCAACAAAATAGATGGAATGAAATAATTCCGAACTATCTTCAAAAGCCAATGTAAAGTAGCCCTTTAATCAATATATGCTTCCAAGGCTTCATCATTGTCAAATTCAAATAATGACTGCTAGGATTCCAAAGATCCATAGCTAAAATCTTTATGCCATCGCTTCTATTTGAAGAATCCATGACAAAAAGAATACAGAGAAGCTTAGTCTAGAAGAAATTGCCAATTGTGTGCCCTAGGAAACTGTGTAGTTGACGTTCATACTAATTTTAACTTGTAAGCCATTCTTTAAGTCATTGGTTATTCCTATGATCTGAAGCTACATTTTTTGTGAAATGGTATCCCCAATATACCCAATGGACTGATAAGTTCCGAATGCAAAGAACTTATTTTCAAATTTTAATTGATCCTCAACGCAATTATCTTAGGTATGGAGGCAGCATAACTTTGATGATGCCACATTTTCAAAATTGATCCTTCCGAGGGATGGTAAGCTAGTCAGTACCTTATCCAATGCCCAACTCCAAAGATAACATTCATATTTTAGATTCATGCACTCAAGGGCAGAAATTCTAGTAGGCGGGTAGAAGAATTATGCTATTAGACTTCTGATTTCCTCTGACCTAGGAGGACTACGGCAATAATGAACTTTTACTGCTACCATTCTACCAGGTCCCCTGCTAAACGACAAACTTGAAAGTTGCTATGTCCTGTGAAAGATGTAGCAAAGATGGAAAATGCTCAAACTTACAGGCTATGCCTTGTAACTCTTTGGGTTGGGTCAAGCAGCAATATAATTCAAAGCTTCACACAACAAATCCAGCCCATATCCTTAATGATTGAACCAGGCACCTCAACTGCACAATTTTCAACCAATACCCTTAACTATAGGAAACCAACAATCAGCCCTTATTCAATAAGCCAAATCAGAAGAATGCATCGTAACTCCAGTTGAACCTGAGAACATTTTTTATAGATGTGAAAACATTTTCAAGTAACTCATAGAATGATTCATCCAACTTAACAAAGTGCTATTCGAAAGGCAGTCTGAAAACTGGAATTTGGCATCAGGTCTTGGATTATAAAACTCACAAATGGCAAATTTGAAAACTTTAGAATATAGGACTCGTGAATTTGACTTTTGGTACTGGAAATGAATATGTGATCACCTCTCCAATGCAAGAGGGCACATCAGCGGGGATAAGAAAAAAAAAGGATTGCCACAGAGTTGATATGATTAGTTATTTTACTGCATTCTAAAACTTACACTTGTCATCTGACCCATGCATCTATGATACCAGAACCCACAACTAAGGAGGCTTTCTCTTGCAGAAACCCCTTCCCATAACATAAACCACACTAGAAACTCGTTCCTGGCATTTATTTCCTTTTTTTGGGACAAAAAACCCATTTTGCGAGAAACACTTAGTGTTTCTGCTGGTCATTTCTCGTAGGTTTTTGGCCAATGAGAAACAGCAAACAATAAAAGCCCTAGTTCAAATTTCTATTATTAAATTAACCATCTGTATTTCTCTACACAGGTGACTAGTTCATCAGCATATGAGTGAAATTAAAGTGATCATTCCTTCATTCATTATGTAAAGAGGACTCCCCTAAACTCGCAAAAGGCTCAAGATTTCGTGTGTGTATAATCAAATCACCGCCTTCTATCATGATAACAGGCAGACTACTTTGTTACACCCACTAGGAGGTGGGATTATGGCGGTTCTCAAGATGACGTTGATGATGAACTGCCTTTGGAGGTGTTGCCGGCAAATGCAGAAGAGATGTTAGAAGGCTGTAGTCATAATATGATAATGCTGCTGATCCTGGACTAAGCAGTACCTCTGGTCATTTCACTCTAAAATAGCCAACGGAGGATATGGGATCTAAACATTACTCTATTTGTCAACCGATTTATCAATTGTGAATTGTTGAATATTCTGATATTTGCATTTTTGCAAACTTTCTGTTACGAACATGAATCATACTATTGAGGATGGATCTATTTCTGTTGTTAAATGAATATGATACACAACTTTACAAATTTGAATGATTTGAATTAAAAATTTTAATTATTCTTGCATGTGTATTAAAAAAACTCTAATATCCTAAGACCGTAAACCCTTTCTTATTGCAAAACCTCAGAATATGTTTCCTATCTTGAACACACTTCTCGTTTCTTTTGGCGTTTCTTGTTTCTGTGATATCCTTTAGTCTGTCTTCCAGACAATAATATGAAGGACTTTCTAAAATTCATAACTCTTATTCATAGCAGCAACAACAACGCACGAGAAAAATAAAAGGACCAAATTGGCAAGTTGGAGCAATTATGGTAGGAATATCCAGTCTAGCTACTTTTATACTACTCCAGTCAATGTCTTTGTGCTTCATATGCATCGCCCAACAGGCATGTTCCAATTCTTTACCCAGCCAACAATGCTAGATAATATTAAATTTAAGATCAAGCATATACTCTGTACTCGGAGATAATTCAACAAGTTCTAGTAAATTAACATTTAAAGATCTATCATTTGCAGGACGCAGATAAGGAGTTCATAGAAATTATACCAGTAGATTAACATCTAAAGTTTATATTGCGGGACACAGAGGAGGAATTAATAGAGATTATACCTATTACAGATTTAAAACTATTTTCACAGCCACCGTTGTTTTGAAGCCCTCTTCAATTTGAATTTCCTCTTCGGTTGATGCGTAGTCCAGGTTTAAATGTCTCTGGATTTGTTATGAAATAGACTTGACCAAAATATTTATGTGCTTCGATCCAATCGCTTTTCAAGCGAACACATAAAAAAGTTTCAAATCAGTCATTCCAGTTGCATGAACAAACTAAAAGGGCAAAAAATTTCAAATGCTTTCAAAAAATAATAACAACAGATAATAATACGCTGTCTAGCATCTTTTAGCGTTTCTGAGCGTCAAAGAACGAATAAACTTGACGAAACATAATATTCTCCAAAAGCAAATTAAATGGAAATTTTCCAAAAGCTTCCAGGCTGTTAAATGCTGGCTTTTAGCTAATCCTTTAAAAAAATCACCAGCTTCATGCTAAACATAACGTTTCCAGGCAGTTTCAGTAATTCTTTTTTCTCAAAAAAGATCGGATAAGTACAATTTATCTCAATCAAGAGTGCGATTCGAACACGAAATGCTCAGTAATTCTTTTTCTCAAAAAACTCGGATAAGTACAATTTATCTCAATCAAGAGTGCGATTCGAACACGAAACGCATTTCGCACAAAAGATACAGACAGACGAAGCAATTACCTGAAACAAAATTAAGGCACTCTACACCAAAGAAGAATCGATATTTCGAAGAATGCGGAAAAGATTTCAACGCAGAAGTCCGCAATTTTTCATTCAAGCTTCTCTCTAAAAGCTGCGGTGCATTTCAAGGCCCTTAGCTTGTGCCAGCATCGATCCCGTCCACTTTCCCGATCATGCATGCATATCTCATCCTATTCTTATATATCTACACGTCTGCAGGACCACAAACCATAGCCGTCCATCCATCCATCCATCCAACGACGAATAGAGGATGACAGAGACGGTGATAGAGCGTGGGGGTCGAATCTCTGCGCTTACCACAAAAATTCAGTCTGTTTTCAGAAAATAAATAAATTGAACGGTGTTGCTTTCAAACATTTAAAGGAACCGAAGAATAAAAAAAAATCGCGTACAGTATGAATTTGTCTTATCTTTCCGACGGGCTTATGCGGAATCGGAGCCTAACTATTGAATCAAATGATATCACAATAATTTTTTCCACCGGAAACCCCTCTCCGCTGCCCAATTCCTGCAACAATTCACCCTTATGCGATCGCAATCTTTATATCTTTCTTACTTTGCGATTGTTAACTTTATTTTTTTCTTTTCTGGCTTTTGTTTCTACCGTTTCCCGATGTCGTCCCACTCGCCTTTCCGTTGCCGAGGTGTCACCGTCGTGGCCCTCCTTGGGCATAGCAACCCTTAGATTTCCGACGCGTGCCGAATGACGTCACACCGTCGATCCATTACGTCAGAGCGGTCACCACCTCAGGTTTATCACGACATTCAAACCGCGCGCGCCACGTGGCATGGCGGTGGGACAGGAGACTGCAGGCCAAGTCAGCCCACTTTCGTGGCCAAATATACCAGAGATTCTGGTTGCGTGAACGACAGATTCCGGGTCTTACAATTGACAGATGCGCAAACGGGACGAACGGGCCCGCCGCCAAGGTCGCTTTATATTTAGCGGCCCGTGCCGTTTAAGTCGCGACTCTCTTTCCTTTTAGCCCATATGCGGCGAGGCGTTGGTAATGAAAATTTTCTAGATTGGTAATTCCTATTTTCTTCAACGCACGCCAAACTTAGAAAGGTGCGCTTTTCCACCACCCGTACTATAATGAGTCGAGAGGTTAGGAATCAAATGTAAAGGAATGGTAGTCTAAATTTAAAGATGAAGAGGATACTTAGAGTAGGTTCAGGTAATGGGTACTAATGGAATCTACCTAGCATGGGTATCTATGTCAAAGGTTACATGCTGGAATCTACCTAGCATGGGTATCTATGTGAAAGGCTACATGTTATTTTTGGCAAGATTTCAAAAAAATTGGGTAAAAAATAAGATTTTTACATCGATACGTGTTTATCCATGTATGTCCATGTATAAGTTTCTTAGATTGAATGAGGATGGGACAAGTATACTCTTGAGATTGATTTTATGGTCTCGTTTAAATTCGAAATAAACAATTATAAAAAAAATGAAATATATATGCATTTCCTAGATTGAATGAGGATGGGACAAGTGTACTCTTAAGATTGATTTTATGCCCTAAACAATTATAAAAAAAATAAATATAAAAAATAACTTGTAGTTGATGTAAAGATAACTCCTAGCTCATGCATGGATAACAAGTAGTGACAGACAACCCATTTAACTAAAGAAAGTAACACGGAGTTGAGGCATAGAAAACAAGTGATTACAATTAAGCATGGAGAACATATAACAGAGAACTCGTTCATGGCACTTAACTTGTGACCCATCCGTGAGTCAATTCCGATCAAATCCACATGTTAAGTAGCTATGCTAGTATATAACACCATGTTTCTACACTCCCAAAACAATGGTTTTCTATGACATGTTGACCACCATCAATATGCTTTTATTAATTTAATTTTCCTAAACTTAAAATAGATCAACCTCCCAAAATATGTTTCACTTGTTTAAACCAATATAGATCCATCTTAAAGGGGATCTACCAATTTCGTAGACGGGAAATGTTGAGAAAATGGTAATTACAATTAAGCATGAAGAACATATAAGAGAGAACTCGTTCATGGCACTTAACTTGTGACCCATCCGTGAGTCAATTCCGATCAAATCCACAAGTTAAGTAGCTATGCTAGTATACAACACCATGTTTCTACACTCCCAAAACAATGGTTTTCTATGACATGTTGACCACCATCAATATGCTTTTATTAATTTAATTTTCCTAATCTTAAAATAGATGGAAGTCCCAAAATATGTTTCACTTGTTTAAACCAGTATAGATCCATCTTAAAGGGGATCTACCAATTTTTTAGATGGAAAATGTTGAGAAAAGGGTAATGCAATGTTTATGGTTTTAATTTATCTAATTTGTATAATTTTATATATATGCAGTTCTAATTATTTTTAATATAATTTGAAGGGACATGTTATTTTTTATAATATTTTATTATTTTTTATAAAGGACACATATCAACTATAGGATGAGCACGGAAGGAGATACACTTGGGCGCAATAAATATAATATTTTATTTATTTTTTTCAACGAAAAATAAATATAATATTTTATTATTTTTTATATATATGCAGTTCTAAATATTTTTAATATAATTTGAAGGGACATGTTATTTTTTATAATATTTTATTATTTTTTATAAAGGACACGTGTCAATTATAGGATGAGCAGGGAAGGAGTTACACATCTCCGAGTGCGCCTCTTCGACCAATAAATATCTAAATTTTATTTTTTAAACGAAAAATTGTTTTTTTTTTTTTTTTTTCAGTCAAAAAATCACCTTCATGCTATTCCGAAGGAATCAAGAAAAGCTTGAAATACAATCATTACAATAAACTTAACATAAGCATCATATCACTTACAGAAATTGAACTTGGATTAAAAGAAATCTAAATTTTATTTATACACAATATTATTACACATATATATCTTAAAATTATTAATAAATATATATATATATATAAACTTTGTATCAAGTCCGGGTATCTGTCGTTTTCTACCAATTATGACATGATGACCACCACCAATATGCTTTTGTTAATTTATTTTTTCTAAACCTGAAATATCGGGCAGTCACTATCTTAGATGTTTATTATTATTATGATATAAGTGACCATTTTCGAACCGAAAGCAACCTTTTCTAATTTAATGCGGTGGGTTCATTTATTATGTAAGTTACGAAAGCAACCTGTTCTAATTTAAAGCAAGGAAGTTTATTATGATATAAGTGACCAAATCTAACTTTTCTAATTTAAAGCGATGCGACAATGGGATCACACATTAAGTCTTTTCTGGTCTCATATTCCAAATATTTTGAATATATGACATCAAATCTCGCCATTGCAACTCTCGAGGGGTATTTGATATCATGGTTGGTTGTGCTTTAGCCAAAAAAAACACCAACGATTTTATCATATGACTATTGAAATAAAAAATTCAAAGATAACGTGAAAATTTGCAATTCTTACTTCTTTGAAATAAAAAATTCAAAGATAACGTGAAAATTTGCAATTCTTACTTCTTTGAACGTGATAGGTGATATAGATTGGGATATATATTTTTTAATTTGAAAAACTTCAAATTTAAAAATACATGTCATAGTTTATATAATTATTTTAGTGTGGGGGTGTATATTGTTTATCTAGTTAAAAAACATCTTAAGTTTACAAGTCCTTTTAACTTTTCTCACGTTATCGTCTTTACTTTTATTCTTAGATTCATTATTTTTTTTCTATAAATAAGTATGATGTGTTCTATGTTTTATGGCAAAGTTAATAAATACAAATTATTGTACAATAGCATATATATGCTTATAACAAAACTCATGCTTATCATGATTATTGTTTCATTCACACCTTGTAAAGACATCATCATTTTGGATGCACAAAAAATGGATTTATTATTTTCAATTAGAAATAGCGTTGGTAATAGCGACATAATTTGCCTTTACATTTATATACGAGAGATCATCTACAATGGCATTAATATCTGTAGTTGTGGTTTCCCTAGCATTGGTCCCTACATATATTTTGGGGTATGATTAAGAGAGGTAAGGAAAATACCTACCAAATTGAAGGCCAAAGCATCAAAACCTGAAGAGGTTGGTTTGATTAAGACTAAAGGCATATATGTTGATGTCAAAGCATCAAAATCGAGAAAAAGCTAACAAGTTGTTTAATATAGTAGAGTAAAATAATAATAATAATCTAATTTTAAGGTCACAACCTAGCCATACACCAAATCGGTGTATGAGACCCCTTGTTTGTGGGACAAGGGACCCACTTCGCATAATGATGTGACTCTTAAAATCTAAGAAGGTGTACATACCCTACCTCCTTTAAAGTGTTTATCTTCTAGAAGGAAACACATATTCTTAACCACTGGACCCACTAAAATTACACCCCTCCATTAAGCTCTTCATATTAACAACATATTTATCATTACTTCTCTAACAAAACTTAGTCTTGTAAAAAATTTATAAACCCAATAAAAAACATTATATAATTATTTTATCAATTAATCACACATTATTATTATAATTTTAAAAAATAAAAATAAAATAAAACACTTATATCTCAACAAAACATCATCAAACAAAATACACCCAAATAATTCAATAGAACAAAACAAATTACACCCAAATAATCCAATAAAATAAAACACATGATATTGGTAGTTGATCAAAACACAAAACATCTTCAAACAAAATACACCCAAATAATTCAATAGAATAAAACACATCACTGAACAAATTACACCGAAATAATCCATTAAAATAAATGATATTGGTGATTGACACGTATTTAAACTAAACTAAATTTGCCATGTAGATTAATTGATATATTATATGATTTATATGTATATTTTAGTAATGATGCCCATGTATATTTAAGATTAAATTAGATTCATATACAATCAAAGATATAAAAAGGATATAAAAATATTTTAAATTAATTAAAAAATTATTTAATAATTAAGAAATATATCAATAAATAAATTAGGATATTTTAGGGGTGCTCCGAGCATTTAATGCCACCTTTCTGACCCTCATCCCTAAATCTGAAGGAGCGGACACTCCAGGTAAATTCAGACTCATAGCTTTATGCAATGTAATCTATAAAATTATGACAAAAGTCATGGCCAACAAGTTGAAACCCATCCTTCCCAAACTAATTTCTCCAGAGAAATCATGGTTTGTGGAAGGAAGACAGATCTTAGATGGGGTCATCTTGGTTCATGAAGTCATACACTCCCCAAGAGTGACTAAGATCCCTGGGATGCTGCTAAAGCTTAACATTTCAAAAGCTTATGACAAACTGAATTGGCAATTCGTGAGAGAAATGTTAAACGCCTATGGCCTTGATAGGAACTAGATAGATTGGGCTATGAGCATGACTTCCTCTGCTTTTTTTCGATATTTCTCAACGGATCCCCAACTAAAATTTTCAGCTCCACACGAGGCATTCGTCAGGGTGACCCACTATCCTCGTTCCTCTTTGTCCTTATGGTAGAAGGCCTTAGCGGATTGATCAAAGCTATGGTGACAAGAGGAGAACTATGAGATCTCAATATCCATCCTAACACGGACAAACAAACCCATTAGCAGTTTGTGGAAGACACTATGCTAATGGGCTATGCTTCAGTCCAGGAAGCCAAAGCAATCAAAACCTACCTGAATTGTTTCTCTAAAGCCTCGGGTCTAGAAGTAAATAGGGAAAAGTCCCGGGTTTTCTTTTTTAATACTCCTAATATTTACTAGAGAAACATCCTCTGAATCTTGGGTTTTCAGGGGAGCTCCCTTCCATCCAAATACTTTGGAGCCCCACTGGCTGAAGGTGTCATCAAAAAGGTTTCTTGGACAGATATTCTAGATAGAATGAGGAAAAAACTGACAAACTGGACGGTAAGGCCTCTCAATTAAGCAAGTAGACTTACTCTCCTCAAATTGGTTCTCCAAGTAATGCCAATATACTTGTTCTCGGTTCTTGTTGCACCCAAAGCCGTGATTAAGGAAATGCGGTCCATTCAACTGAGCTTTCTATGGGGAGGAAACCCAGAAAAACCAAAATGGGCTCTGGTAAGTTGGGAGAAAGTTTGTCAACCGAAGTTAAAAGGGGGTATGGGCATGAGGGACCTAGGGAAAAAAATGAAATTTTAAGAGCAAAATATGGTGGAAATGGACCACCAATGACATAGAACCTTGGGCACAGTTATGGCATTCCAAATATGCTCCAAACAGACCTAAACAAGACCTCATAAGATTTACTGAAGAGAAACAGGGATCACACATATGGAAAACTGCTCTTGGCAGCAGGAATATTGTCCAAGATCATAGCTTTTGGGAGATAAGGGATGGTACAACTGCAAATTTCTGGGAGGATTCTTGGCAGCAAAATCGAAACTTGCCACCTCCCAACCCCTTCACAAATGTTAGGGACGATGTAAAGCTTTGGGTTTCACCAAAGTTTCGCATTTTTGGAAACCGGAAGAGGAAGAAGATACTTTGAGGGAATGGAAACAAACAGAGTGGTGGCAACAGAGATGCTCGATTGAGGAAAGCTAATACATGGAGGAATCCCTCCAAGAAAGAATGATAAAATTTTAAAGAGGACCTCATAAACTCAGGTGGGGATATACCCCAAAAGGAAATTTTGTTGGCTTAGATAACTGTTCTAAAGGTTTCCAATGTAAACCCAGGTTCTTCATGGTTCAAGGAACCAACAAAACCCCTTTTTGTTAATTTTTCGATAATTGCATTCAAACATTATCAAGGATCATACTAAGAGAATAACAAGCACATCATAACAATCATAAACACAAGAGACACAGAGTTTCCTCGGGGAAAACCAAGAAGGTGAAAAACCCCGCAACTTCCTCAGAGATAGAATAAGCCCCAATACAAAGATCACAATGATCAATCCCCAAAAGATAGATGACGCCAACAGCTACTCCTCCTCCACTTGTGTGCACTCCTCTCTCAACTAATGCGAGTTGGATGAGTGAGTGAATGAATAGAATGAGACACACTCACTCTCTATTTATACTTTACTTCACTTGACTTTTAACTCTAACTAGGTCGGCCCCAACTTAACCACTTAATATAAATCTAACTGGGCCGACCCCAACTTAACCACTTAATATAAATCTAACTGTATAAATCTAACTGGGCCGACCCCACTAGGGTGGTCTAATAACCCTTTAACCCACATGACTCATACAGGGCCGACCCCACCAAGGCGGTCTAATAATCCATCAAATATAAGTTGCGACACTTATAATAATACTTGCAACACTTACAATAATACTTGCGACACTTGCAAATACAAATGACAACACTTCTAATCGGAGGAATGATACATCTCCGTTGGGGATACAATAAAGTACAGATGTAATACATACAATATACAAGTGAATATCTTTCGAAGTTACAAATACATCAATACTTTTCACCGACCCTTTTGGCAACAATCTACGAACAGACTGAGGTCTCACCCAAGGCGAAGCAATGGGGAGGTTGCGGAATCAGGTTTCCACAACTGGGTGATGAGTGCTTCAAATAGATTGATCAGAAACGTGTTGCGGACTGAGGACTGCGCGAAGTTCACCTTCTTCGCGATTAATACTTCTACAAGCTGGACACTTGCACAACTCGCGCATCCAAGGACTGCGCGGTTCGAAAATCTGCTCAACGACATGGCAGCACAACTGATAACTGCGCGTCCTCTTCAAACTTAACCAATCTCAATGACTTTACTTAATTTTTTTATCCATTCATCGATTTCCTTAAGTTATTTATCTTATGACTTATGCAATATGACGACCACAATGTGCTGCGCACTTCCGGTGCTGCGCTTCGAGGGAGTCGCACGGCGCGAAATCTACTTACTTAAGTGTTTATCCAACTGACTTATGCATTCACAGAATTATAAATACTTGTGCATCTAACATTCATCCATATATGCGATACCTAACATATTATTCCCATCTTCATTATTTATGGCGAATACATATAAAAGTAGAACACATAAACTGATAAGCAAGATCTCAAGCATTCATTGTAAGCAAATAAACAGGTGCAAACACATAAACAATCACACAACACAGCATTTAACGTGATTCACCCCCAGGATGGGAGCTACGTCCACATGAACTGTTGTTATATTATCTTGGGAAGGGTACAACAATTCCAGTCTGCGCACTCAGCTCCAAACTCTCTTCTCTCTCAATAGGCCTCTGCGCACGCAGCTTGCAGAGCCTTTACAATCTTCTCTCACAGAGATCAATGTTCAACAAATATTACAATTCATACCCAGAAGATTCAATTAACAGAGATTAACCCTTTCCCATACAAAATGTGCCCTTTTATAAATCATGCCCTTAGGTCATGTCTTTACAATGCATGGGAAAAAACCCTAAGGTTTCCCAAACTGGTGCGGTTACCCGCCACCTTGCCTATCGCCATCGACAGCTTGCTCCGCTTGCTTCGACCGCCTTACTGGGCCACTCGTGGCTCTAATGCCCTTCTGAAAACCACAGTCATCAACAAAACGGTTACAATTGCATCGTGGCATGCACTTTTCGCCCCTTTAGCCTGCCTGTCGCCGTCGACTTAGTGGCTTAGCTCCTTAACTGCTTGTCGCCACTCTCTTGACAGGTCGCTTTCCTCTTTCTCTGCTATGCTCCTTACCCAAAATAGGTTGTTTTCCTGGCTCGACCTTCCCTTATACTCTTTACCCAAAATGGCTATTGCACTGGCACTGCGCACCGGCTAAACTGCGAAAAGCTGCTTATGCAATCCGAACTGTGCACTCCTCAAAATTGTGCCATCTGACTTCGCAGCCCGAACTGCGCAGTTCCCAAAATTGTACTTCATCAAAATCATGCCCACTTGGGTCATGCCCAACAAGCCCCTAACACTTACCTATGGATCGTCCCCGATCCACTCCCTCTAGCCGACTTCTCCTACGTATCTTCGGCGGTGCTTAGCTTGGCAGTGAAGTTGCTCAAAGTAATGGCGATCTCCTTAACCATTTGCTTTGCCTTTTTCTCAAAATATTTAATGGTCTCCAGCTGCGCCTGTGAGACCTTCTCTTGGGCTTGTTCTTTAACTGTTCCCTCCATTGTTTGAACTTCCACGAACTTCTCATCAAATTGTTGTATTAACTGTAGTCCTTCCTCCTCTATGTCCTGCAGCTGCACAGAAGTGACGGCTTCCTTTTCCCTTAGTGTCGTCAATTGTTTCTGGAGCGCCTTTACTTCATTAAATTTTGGCAGCTTCTACTGTGTAAGCAAGGTCTTTAACTCCGCGCTTGCAACATCGATTTCTTGCTGTGTCTATTGTAGATCAGCTTTGATCTTTTGGAGCCCTGGATCTTCGTTTAACCCTGCCAAAACTATGTTTACTTTTTCAAGTAAATCTTGACACCTCGTCACTTCGGATGAGATGTTGTCTATCGTTGCTTTCACTTCCTCGCTTGGGGTTGCACGCTAATCTGGTGGTGTAATGCCCCAATTTTGACCCTTATGAAATATTGGCTTTTAATGTAAATACTGTATACATGCGTTGTATGTTTCCCTAGCGTGGAGCTCAAGGCCAAGGCTCCACTAGTGTATGTTCGGATTTTATTTAAAACAAACAAATATTTGATATTTTGATGCCCATGTGCTATTAAGCCATGTAATATTGTAAATTGATGTAAATGTTAATATTTCAATAAAATACCAAAACTGGCTATGGAAGCAACCAATGAGAAGGGGCCATGTGTATCCACTAGGGAGTGGTGAGGGGGTTGTGGGGATGAACCATATGTTGACAAATTTCATTGTGATAACCCATTTGACTTTCCTTGATGACATTTATTTATGTTGTAAGGAAGTTGTTGAAGATTTCAGTCCATGGCTTCAATGGAGCATGGGCAGTCCAGAAATTTGTATGGCAGAGTATGGGCTCTATTTTCTTATACCACAAGTCACTCTACCTCAGGAGAATGGATTATTCCTCATCCCCATTCCATTGTGGTAGTTACTAGCATCAGTTTTCATCCAGGACGAATTACCACCAGTGAGAAAAACCAGAAATCGCAACTTTGCAAGAACCCACGTTTTGAAGAGCAAAAAATACTCAGATTTGGTATTTAACAGTGAAATCCAATGAGGGATCCATAGATATGAACCTTGGGGCGAATTTGAGAGTATTAGATACCCCGAAATCCATTGGAAAATCTAGTTTTAATAGCCCAGAAAACCAGTGACGGGATTGAGTTATTTGATGACAGAGTTATGAAAAACCCAAGTGTGAATGATTGAGCAGAGGTTGGGTTTGCTTGATAAACCCAGTGAAGGCTAGAATCTCAAAGAATTAGCAGCTAGACCTTTCTATGCCCATCCTGAAGAGCACTGGAGAGAAGGGACGCCTGAGGGACTGTGCAGCAGAAAAGGGGACCTTCGTTGTGTTGGGTGTGGTAGGTATTGTGGGTGCCTTGATTGTTTGAATTAACTTGAGATGCTTGTAGCTCTGTGGTTGAGTTCACTGACTTAGCATTGCCCTCCTCTATCTTCTTGTATGCTTGATAAACCCAACTGTGTGTTGGCTTAGCATATCTGTTGAGTGAAACCATGGTTGTGAGTGAGCCCAGCTAGTTACTCCTTAGTGGATACACAACCCAGCTCGGGGGTGATCTCTCAACTGAAAGAATACAGGATGGACAGAGATCTATGGTTGGGTGGAACGTTGCTCTCACATAGCCAGTTGTTGGACACCTTCATCTCAAAGATAAGTGTTCTCTGCGTTGTAAACTATATGCATTATGTGTTCTGCATTGTGCTAATTCAAAATGATATATATTCATGATTAATGGAATTGGTATGAAGTCTGTGCATAGCATGAGAATGGGATGGACTCTTTGCATGTTGATGCATCATTTGCTTAAGATAAATATGGTGATGTATGTCTATTGTGTGTGTGCAAAAATGTTTATTTCTGATGTGTTTATATTGAGTATGAGTCTGCACACAGAAGATTTTAATTGTTATGAATTAGTGAGTAATGTATGGGGCTGAGATTGTCAAATAAGCCCGGTATATCATTCATGTTTCCCTCCCTTGCACCGGATTGATGGAAGGGGACGTGACAGAGTGGTATCAGAGCCCAGCGTGCAGCACTGGGGCTGCATGGGCCAAACTGTGAGTTACAGGCAAGTAACAAAATGTTTTAATGTGGTATTGGAGAAGTTTGGGGCGTCGTTTTGATGTGGAAAAATGGAAGAGTTAGAGTTCTTAGATATGGCAGGTGATCACACCATTGAAGAGATCTCCCCAACAACTTTCAACGGTACCAGACTTGACTCATTTGGTTAAGGGACGAAGAAGTTATGAACCCCGGAAGTTGTAGGGCCGAAGGCGTTCCAGGGTTTCGGGTTTCGGGAACGCAATTTTCCAAAAATTGTGTATTGGATTTCCGAAATCCTGAACCCACAATTTCGGTTTCGGGTTTCGGGTTTTGGGAACACAATTTTACAAAAATTGTGTATTGGATTTCCGAAATCCCGAACCCGCAATTTTCGGATTTCAAGTTGCAGGATGGTCACGTTTCCATGACCATGACTTGGCTTCCCGATCCCGCATTTGGGTTTCAGGTTGTGGGTTGCGGGATGGTCACATTTCTGTGACCGCGACTTGGCTTCCGGATCCCGTATTTCGGGTTGCGGGATGGTCACATTTCTGTGACCGCGACTTAGCTTCCCGATCCCGCATTTCGGGTTGCGGGTTGTGGGTTGCAGGATGGTCGCATTTCCGGGACCGCGACTTGGCTTCTCGATCCCGCATTTCGGATTTCGGGTTGTGGGTTGTGTGATTCGGGATAAAATATATATATATATATATATATATATATATAGAGAGAGAGAGAGAGAGAGAGAGAGAGAGAGAGCCCGAAAATTGATTTTTGGATTGCAGGAGCATGCAAGATCAGAATTGGATGAGGTCAGTGGCATTATGAGGCCATTGATGAAGGCCATGAATGAACCAGTAAAGATCCCGAGCTCATTATGCTCCAATTTGGCATAAAGTTGGGATTAATGGCTTTTACAAATCAGTGTCCCGACGCTTGACAGAAGGTCGGATTGAGCCGAAACTAATATGGAGCAGTCATGGAGCAGGCACGGTATTAAGTTTGGAGTTTTGGAGCCAAAATCCAAAGGATGTGGAGTTGGGGTGAGTGTGAAAGCCAAAAAGCATTATTTCAGGCCATGTTTTTGGAAATTTGAAAAGCTTGCAGTGGTTGAAAGTGACCCTGTAATTGGAATTCAAGAAACTTACTGAACTCAACATTTCTTATTTTCATGAAAACAGACATATCTTGTTAGACAAATATTTCCCAGAAATGCACCGTTTGGGAAATAGCCATTTTTGGCCCAAAATTTGAAATTTTGGAAAAATGTGAAAAGTGGAAAGTAATCAAACCCAGAATTTTATAAAAGATGAATGGTGCATCGGAACAGAAATCCACGAGTTGCTGAGTGTTCCTTCTTATATGGACTAACTTCGCCCGACAGAAAAGTTTTCGTGATTCTTCATAAGTTTTCTTCTACAGGTGGCCGAAGTTGGCAGTTCATGATATTTTACAACTGTGTAAAAATGTGCAGAATTGTGGTGAAAATTGTCATTTTTGGAGTGATGTAGTTTCCACACCCGATGTCGGGATGAGGCACAGGGATAGGCATTGGAAAGCTTATCCATCCGGGAATAAGGGCACATAACCAGAATTTGGATGGGGCCATCATACCTCATAGATATTTAGAGCCAAAAAGTGCTAGTGACTATTTTTGACATATTGTTGACAGTATGGGCAATTTCCGAAATTGCATGAATGGAAAAAAGAAATTGATGCATAACAGCTATGTGAATTATTCCATGAGTTTGATTATGTTAAATATTGATTGTTTATGTTTCTATAAGCATTCCTAAGATGTATAACAAATATTTTCGTAATGCACAGTGTTTGCAGATCATAAGATTTATTAGTGTAGCAAAAGTAACATGCAGGAAAGAGAGTCTCCAAAGAAAAATGGTGACCATAAATGATGCTCAGGATCCTTATGAGCATGAAGAATATGTTCTAGGGTAGAATGTGTAGGAAGGGAATGCTGAGACCGAATCTAATGGGAGAAGGGAGCAAGTAACTCCTCAGAATTTGGTTGAAACTATGGCGAGCTTCAATGAAAGATTGATGAAGGTTTAAGAAGAACAACACCAACTCAATGCTGCTATTTTGCAAAGCCTCACTGATATGCAGCAGAGGATAAACCTTGGTTCCAACCCAAGCAATGCAGGTGAAGAAGGAAGAGAGGCAGAGAGTCGCTCTAGAGGTCGTTCAAAGAAGAGGACTCCAAGCCCAAAGAAGAGCTCTATGAGCAAGAAGCATAGAACACCTTCCTCTAGATCTTCTTCTAGCAAATCGTGTAACTCCAGAGGTTCTCAAAGAAGTCCAAGGCATATGCCCAGGAGATTTGATGGAAGAAAGAATTTCAAAGGAATCCCATAAGGATAATTCAGGAAGGCAAGGCCTCCCACATTTGATGGAGAAGGCAAGACTGACCAAGAGGCAGAGGCATGGCTTCTTGGAATGAAGAAATATTTTAGAATTCAAGACTACTTAGGAAATGAAAAAGCCAGAATTGCCATCTACAATCTAAATGACAGAGCTTCAATTTGGTGGGACAACCTCTTGCAAGTGAAAGGAATCAGTGAAAGGAAGATCGGTTGGGAGAGATTTAAGAAGTTCTTCAAGGAAAAATACATTTCTGCTAGGTATTATGACAGTAAGAGAAAGGAGTTCAACGAACTCAAGTTGGGACAAAAATCTATGGAAGAGCATGTTCATAAGTTTTTGGAATTGTTGACGTATGTGGACTACATTAAAGATGAGAGGATAAAAATCCAATGTTTCCTTGGGAGTCTACCTCAAAGTTTCAAAGACAAGATTGAGTTTGTTAATCCACCAAGTCTTGATGAAACCATTATAATGGCAATGCATTGTTATAAGCAGAATAAAGGAAAAACAGAGGTTAACCAAGCATGGAAAGGAAAGCCAAGAGGGAGGTTTGATCAAAAGAAGAGTGGCTTCAAGCCACCATTCAAAGGTCAGCCTAGAACCTTTCCACAGGGGCAGCAAGCAAGGAGTGAATTCAAACCAGCAGTAGCAGCAGACAAAGCATCAAAGGGACCGCTTCAGTGTTGGGGATGTGGAGAAAACCACATGCTGAAGGATTGTCCACATCGGAAGGATAATCCCCGAAGGTTGCACAACTTAAAGGGAGCAACTATAGTGGAGAACATGGCAAGGGAAACGCCTCGAATTTATGCAGCGTTGGATAATCATCAAGCAGACCATCAATCATCAGTGGTGGAAGTAGAAGGTAAGATTGCTACGCAATCTATTTTTGTTTTGATTGATCCAAGATCTACTCATAGTTATGTTTCTCCAAAAGTGGTTGAAGGTTGTTCTCTTATAAAATTGAAGCATAATAAATCTTGGCTAGTTCAATTAGCCACAAGGACCAAGAGGAAAGTAAGTGAAGTAGTGGTGGAGTGCCCCATAGAATTGAATGGACTCCACACACATGCAGATTTAAATGTGCTATCTTTAGGATCTTATGATGCCTTGATTGGCATGGATTGGTTGGAAAAACATAGAGCCAAATTAGACTGTTATGAGAAAGCACTTGAATGTATTGATGAAGAGGGAAGACCAATATTGGTAAGAGGAATTCCCAAGCAAGTTTCAGTAAGACAAATTTCAGCCTTATAGTTGAAAAAGTTTTATCAGAAAGGTTGTCAATTATATGCACTCCATATATCAGATTCGTCAGAGGACAAAGGACCAAGGATAGAAGACTTCTCGTTGTTGCAAGAGTTCCAAGATGTATTTTCGGATGAGGTGCCAGGACTACCACCAAAGAGAGATATTGATTTTACCATCGATCTTGTTCCAGGGGCAGTGCCGAATTCCAAATCTCCTTATAGAATGAGTACACCGGAGTTAGTAGAGTTGAAGATGCAGCTGCAAGAATTAATGGACAAAAGGTATATCAGGCATAGTGTGTCTCCTTGGGGAGCACCGATGTTATTTGTCAAGAAGAAAGATGGGACTTTAAGACTATGTATTGATTACAGGCAACTAAATAAAGTGGCAGTCAAGAACAAGTATCCATTGCCAAGAATTGATGACTTGTTTGATCAAATGAAGGAAGTGAAAGTGTTTTCCAAGATTGACTTGAGGTTCGGCTACCATCAAGTGAGAATTAAAGAAGAAGACATTCGCAAGACGGATTTCAGAACTAGATATGGTCATTATGAGTTCACTGTGGTGCCATTTGGCCTTACCAATGCACCTGCTACATTCATGTGTCTCATGAATAGTATCTTCAGCAAATATTTGGATAAGTTTGTGATTGTGTTCTTGGATGACATTCTTGTATATTCAAGGAATGAAGAAGAACATGAAGAACATCTAAGGATGGTGTTGCAAGTCCTTAGAGAACATCAGTTGTATGCCAAGTTAAGCAAGTGTGAATTCTATCAAAAGATGATTCAATACTTGGGTCATGTTATTTTTTAAGAAGGAATTGCAGTTGATCTAGAAAAGATTAATGCCATCATGGATTGGTCTACTCCAAAGAATGTTTCAGATGTTAGGTCTTTTATGGGCCTTGCTGGTTACTACAGAAGGTTTATTAAAGGATTCTCCAAGATAGCTCACCCAGTCACTTCATTGTAGAAGAAGAATATCAAGTTTGTATGGTCTGAAAAATGTGAGAAAATTTTTCAGAAGTTAAAGGAGTTACTTACCAGCGCTCCTGTTTTGAAGATAGCAGATCCAAAGAAGGATTTTGTAGTGTGCACAGATGCTTGCATTGAAGGGCTAGGTGGAATGCTCATGCAAGAAGGAGTTGTGATTTTCTACGAGTCAAGGAAATTAAAAGAGCATGAAAAGAATTATGCCACACATGATTTAGAATTAGCAGCCATAGTGCATGCTCTTAAGATGTGGAGACATTATTTGATGGGAAGAAGATTCGAGCTTAGAATAGACCACATGAACTTGAAGTACTTGTTTGACCAGCTAAACTTGAATGCTAGGCAAGCTAAATGGATGGAGTTTCTTTGTGAATTTGATTTTGAAATTAAGCATGTAAAAGGGAAGGAGAATAAGGTTGCAAATGCTCTTAGCAGAAAATTTCATGTTGCAGCATTAAGTATGTGCAAATCAGATTTGAAGACAAGAATTCTTGAAGCCCAAAACGGTGATGAAACTTGCTTTCAAATTAAAGAGAAGTTGCAGCAAGGTAATGTGGATGAAAAGTGTGCGGGATATCAGCTGGGTGAAGACAATAGCCTCATCTACAAAGATAGGCCGTACATTCCAAATAATGCAGATTTGAAGAAGCTAGTGATGGATGAAATACATCAAATGCCATACTCTGGACACCCAGGATATCATAAGACTATAACAACAGCAAGAAAGCAATACTTTTGGCATGGTATGAAGAAGGACATAGCTAAGTACATTGCTAGGTGTCAGAAGTGCCAACAAGTCAAGGCAGAACATCAACATCCAGCAGGATTGTTGCAGCCCTTACCCATTCTGGAATAGAAGTGGGAAGTGATCTCTATGGATTTTATAACAAGTATGCCCATGACAGTGAAGAAGCATGATTCAATCATGGTTGTGGTGGACAAGCTATCAAAGGTAGCTCACTTTATTCCAGTCAAGTCCACTCACAAGGCTAGTGACATTGAAAATATATTCATGAGAGAGATATTCAAGTTGCATGGATTGCCTAAGGCAATAATTTCTGATTGTGATATAAATTTCACTTCCAATTTCTGGAAGGGATTATTTCAGGAATTGGGAACTAAATTGAATTTCAGTACAGCATATCATCCTTAAATAGACGCCTGAGAGGGTGAATCAGGTTCTTGAAGACATGCTGACAATATATGTGATGGACAAACCATCCAAGTGGGAAGATTTCCTACACTTGGTAGAATTTGCATACAATAATGGACATCATGCATCCTTGGTAATGAGTCCATTTGAAGCATTGTATGGCAAGGAATGTAGAACTCCAGTGAATTGGGACTGCCCGGTGAATAGAGTAGTACTTGGACCAGAGATGATCAAGGAAATGGAACATGAAATTGTTAAGATCAGGCAGAATCTAAAGGTAGCTCAGGATAGGCAGAAGAGTTATGCATACTTGAAAAGAGTGCATAAGGAATTTCAGATTGGGGATCATGTTTATTTGAGAGTGAAACCAAAGAAGAGTTCCCTCAAGTTGGGAGCTGTGCCAAGTTGTCACCAAGATATTGTGGGCCATTTGAAGTCCTAGATAGGATAGGGCTAGTTGCATATAGACTTGCATTGCCTGCTAACATAAGAGCTCATAATTTTTTCCATGTATCTTTGCTTAAGAAGTATGTACATGATCCTAATCATATGATTGATTGGAATGTGATACAGGTGGAACCCGAGGGAGAGTTCCAAGTAGAGCCTATGCGCATCCTCGACAAGAAGGTCACTTTGCTTCGGAACAGAGCCATCGGGAAGGTAAAGGTCCAATGGGAGCACCTTAGTCCTGATGAGGCTACATGGAAGCTGGAGGATGCCATGAGAGAGGTATTCCCATTTTTGTTCAGTTTTGAGAACACTGAGGACAGTGTTGCTATAAGGGGGAGGGGAATGTAATACCCCAATTTTGACCCTTATGAAATATTGGCTTTTAATGTAAATATTGTATACATGCGTTGTATGTTTCCTTAGCGTGGAGCTCAAGGCCAAGGCCTCGCTATTGTATGTTTGGATTTTATTTAAAACAAGCAAGTATTTGATATTTTGATACCCATGTGCTATTAAGCCATGGAATATTGTAAATTGATGTAATGTTAATATTTCAATAAAATACCAAAACTGGCTATGGAAGCTGTTGAATATTGTAACTTATAAGAATATTATATTTGTATATTATTTATTCCGGAGATGTTCCATACCTCCGATGTGATTATACTATGAATCCGGAGATGTTTATTCCTCCGAATTGGTTGTGGTAACTAGGGTTATTAGACCCACATGTGGGGGTCGGCCCAGTCAGTTATAATAGGGTATTTAACCTAATGGTTAAATATGAGCCCACATGTACTTGTGTAAAATACATGTCAGTGTAGTGTATAAATAGAGGAGGTATGTTCCTCATTTGACACACTCACTCACTTGAGAGAGGCGCACTTGTGGAGGAGAGGTCTGCTATGGTGGAGGAGGAGATCATGTCTTTGGTTTGCATCTTTGTATATTGCTGGTCATCTATATTGAGGAAGCTTTACTGGGTTTTCTACCCCATGAGGGTTTTCCAGGATAAATTTGTGTCTCTTGTGTTTATGCTGTGCTTGTTGTTTCTTCAGTGATCCTGTATATGCTATTATTGTGAAATGGAAAGTAATGCTGCTATTTTCTATCTTAGCATATTAAATTTTAACATGGTATCAAAGCTAAACTGAAGGAAGACAAGGTATGGCACTTACGACACTTGCTTTACTTACGACAATTTGAAGGTTAGGGTTTTATATAGCAAAAACCAGTCATCGTGGAACTTTCGCTATAAATCCATTTTGGCGAAGGTTCAGGATCTGAAACCTTTATAGGTCGTATATAACATCTCCAGGTATCTTGTGTCCAAAGGGAACCCTCAGATTCATTGTACTTTGTAAGTTATGATCAGTACAAGTTAGGGTTTCTGTCTCTTCCAGATCTCAGTCAAAATCCGGTGACCTAGGAAAAAAGGTCATAACTTGGGCTAGGAAGCTCCAAATGAAATTTCGTAAAAAGTGGCAGGTAGTACACAGACTGTACTATCTTAGAAAACTTTTTTCAGAGGCTGAATCTGAACCAGTGACACGTGGCCTACCGTACAAGTTTTCTCTCCTGTTTTATCCCATAAACAGGTCACGTTGCGACACTTGGCATAACTCTCTCTCAGAGATTCCAATTGAGGTCAGACCTATCAGGATGGAAAGATAACAGGGTGAGCTATCTCAGGAAACGTTTTCAGAGGCCGAAGTTCAAACAGTGACACGTGGCACACCGTACAAGTTCGCTCTCCTGTATTATCCCAAAACAGGTCACGTTGCGACATTTGGCATAACTCTCTCTCAGAAAATCCAATTGAGGTCAGACCTATCAGGATGGAAAGATGACAGGTCAGGCTACTGCAGAAAAAGTTTTCAGACCCTGTGGAGTGAAAAATTAGGAGTTATAGCAGAAACAATCAGGTACATATTTCTGTCAAAACAGAATTATTTTTGGAGCACCTTTATTCATGGCTTCCGGAATTTAGGGTTTCGGAGAAAGTCAGAATTTTTGAAGTCTGTAACCACGGCTGGAAGCTCCTCAGAAAAATAAGATTTTAGAGCCTTGGATCAAACCTTTTGATTGAGCAGAAGGGTGGGCTTCATCAAACCCTAGTTCGGGATCCTGTCCAGAAGATCCAGAAGTTTCAAAGGCAATTTTGAGGGGTCAAATTTTGGAATTGAAGTATGCTAGTTTGATCAGCTCAGCAAGACACATCCTTCCATTCATTCGAAAGTGTGAAAGTCAAAGATTGAATTTTTAGGGTTTCTCTAGCAAACCCTAATCAAGCTCCAGATCAAGTTTCAGGGGGAGTTGAGGCTAAGTCCTTACATAAGAAGACTACAAGAAGTCTCGACAGGTATGACTTAACGAGGTTCAGGTATGTCTTGAAATTTGATTCTTGATTAAGTTCATGATGTGTTTGTCTTCATATTATTTATTAGTACAATCTTGATTAATGTTAGAATTGTCTTATCACCCTAGTAACAATATGAATGCATGTGAATGATCGAAGACATTCATTGATTAGGGCTATATGATTGTACTTATGCATTATGGTGTTGTGTAAGGTTGATGTTGTCTGCTAACAAGATACAGGTACATCACAAAAGACAAATCAAGTTCCATGACCATGAAAACATGAAGACAAAGACTCATGAGGTATGTATGACTTTGTTATATTATGTTAACCTATGAGACATGCAGGTTCTAGCTCAGGATCTCTAAATCATTGAAAAGATTGTTTAGGTATGTTGTACATAACTAAGCAGGTATACTAATCCAGGTATGTTTTCCTATGTCATGTTAGAATCTTACCTTGTGTTAGGATCCCTTATGTAAGTATACTTGGTATGATTGGTTAGTAATCAAGGGTTTATGCATATTATGTCTCTTATCTTGGTTGATGATTTAACTAACTAGATCAAACAAGAATATGCATGAGTAAAAGAAGACTTCCTTGAAACCCTGAATACTAATGATCATGACTGTACATATTCAAGATTATTTAGAATTAGAATGTTTTGATAATATTGAGAATATACTAATGAATGTATGTTTGTGAGGATGACACTAGTGTACACTTGAGCATGCACAGTGGCACAGAATGAATAGAAGTTCAGAAGACATACAGAAGATCAAGCGGGAGGCAACCACACAAACATAAAAGATAAGTATTTGAGTTGTTATTAGAAACAGTAAATGATATTGCTTGTATGCATATTTGTATTCCTAGAATATATCATGCTGAGTGTAAACATTCATAAAGCATTGAACAGTATACTACTAATATGCATATAATTGGTAAGTTGGACAAACATTCCATTGTTGCTTGTCTAGAATGAAACCTCTTTGCTGACATGCTGAGAGCTGTGCACACTCTCGATAGTATGTTCTGGTAGAGATGGAAGGCATCTAGATAGCCACTGTATGCATACAAGATATGGGAAAGTGTTGTGCCAAAGTACTGGTCAAAATAGTTGCATAACTGTGTAAATGATATCTGTATGCATAATAGGTTATCATGTCAATATGATTTGATGATTATGAAGTATTACTAATCATGTACTTAATTTTGATTTGTAGGAAAGATCATGATGAATGATGACCTCTGAACAAGCGATGGATGTTCAACAAAATATTTACAAATCAAACACACTATAGAAAGCTTGTGGTTAAGAGATTCTCTTAGAAAGAGGAAGAGAATCATGATGAGATGTTTTTCTCCAAGGGACTAGATAAGACCATTCTCTTAATGGTGTAATTAAAGAAGAAGTGTGAATCAGGTTCTGTATGGGTACCCAGGATCGATAATCTATTGATGAGCTTAATGATCACCATGGGTAATGTGGATCTCAACCTTTGCTACAAGGTTGAATATGGATTCTATACACATATGACATGGATGCAAGAAAGAACTCATCACAGAGTTAGAATGATTTTGAGGCTCATATTAGTAGACCCATCTGACGAGAGATGGCACAGATAGATATGCAGAAGATCACTCAATGCAGAGTGTGAATAATGGACAATTGACAGCTTCATGACAAAGCTCGGGCTTTACCAGAAGTAAAGTTGTTCCTAACCTTTACCTTAAGGTTGTGGATGATGAACCTATCATACCATTATTGTATGACGATGATCTCTTTCTGACAAGGAATGAGAAACAGGTCATGAAAATGAA
Organism: Larix kaempferi; assembly: GCA_027924585.1. Classification (NCBI taxonomy): domain Eukaryota; kingdom Viridiplantae; phylum Streptophyta; class Pinopsida; order Pinales; family Pinaceae; genus Larix; species Larix kaempferi. The sequence goes on along the minus strand of BSBM01000493.1, from coordinate 12,051,756 downwards.
AGATATCGGATTAATGCACTACTTCTTAGGTCTAGAAGTATGGAAAGATCCAAAAGGAATATTTTAAATCAAGGTAAGTATGCTGTGAAGTTTCTAAAAAGATTTGATATGTTGGAGTATAAATCCATGGCCACTCCCATGGACTCCAACTTGAAGTTATTAGTTAATGACTCATCGTATTTAGTGGACCTAACCCTATATAGACAAATCATTGGGTCATTGATGTATTTAACAAATACTAGGCCAGATATATGCTTTGTTGTAAATACGCTAAGTCAGTATCGAGTAGAACCTAGAAAGGTTCACTTAATAGCTACAAAGCATGTAGTGAGGTACCTAAAAGGTACTTTAGATTTTTGGTCTATATTATCTTGGAGGTCATGAACTCCGTTTACATGGTTACTCGGATTCTGATTGGGCAGGAAGTGTCTCAGACAGAAAGAGTACATCAGCTGGATGTTATAGTCTTGAATCTGCCATGATCTCATGGTTCAGCAAGAAACAATCTAGTGTGGCTCTCAGTACTGCTGAAGCAGAATTTATGGCTGTCTGCTCTGCCAACTGTGAAGCAGTATGGCTTTAGAAGCTTTTATAAGGAGTGTTTGACTTAGAAATGGATCCCACTGTGATTATGTGTGACAATCAAAGCTGCATTAAGATGACTGAAAATCCTGTGTTCCACGATAAGTCAAAACACATAGAGATCCGATAATTCTGTATACGTGGTGCAAAGAGGAGTTATCGAGCTCGAATATATAAGCACTGAGGATCAGATTGCTGATATCTTGACTAAACCTTTGTCTCGAGTGAAGTTTGAATACTTTCGAGACAAGCTTGGTATAGTTCAAAAGAACTCTCCTCGAAAGGGGGAGTAGCATAGTATCTGATAACAAGTCTGTCTCATCAATGATGAGGTTACCTATTTACTGCACTTAGTTACTTAGAATTATTTTTAGGACCCTTATATTTTTACTTTTGATGATAGATGTATTAGTAAGAATACATGCTTTTGATGATAGATGTATACATGCTTTTGATGATAGATGTATACATGCTTTTGATGATAGATGTATTAGTGAGTATACATGCTTTTGATGATAGATGTATACATGCCTTTAATGATATATGTATTTGATGCTATTGACGAGGATACATGTTTTGATATACATGTTTTGATGATGAGGATACATGATGCCTTGATGTACTTGTATGGATGAAGATACTTGTACCCATGATTGACATACGAGGGGATTGGATCATCCCTGGACTTCATTCCTAAAGAGAGCCGTAGACGTATGTCTTCGAGAATGAAGTCCTTGGTGGACTTGAGGGGATTGGATCATCCCTGGACTTCAGTCCTAAAGAGAGCCGTAGACGTATGTCTTCGAGAATGAAGTCCTTGGTGGACTTGAGGGGATTGGATCATCCCTGGACTTCAGTCCTAAAGAGAGCCGTAGACGTATGTCTTCGAGAATGAAGTCCTTGGTGGACTTGAGGGGATTGGATAATCCTTGGACTTCAGTCCTAAAGAGAGCCGTAGACGTATGTCTTCGAGAATGAAGTCCTTGGTGTACTTGAGGGGATTGGATCATCCCTGGACTTCAGTCCTAAAGAGAGTCGTAGACGTATGTCTCCGAGAACAAAATCCTGAATGAACAGGTAAGGGGATTGGATCGTCCTCGAACTTTAGTCCTTTGAATTGAGCCGTAGACATGATGTCTCCGAGAAAAAAATCCTGAATGAACAGGTAAGGGGATTGGATCGTCCTCGGAATTTAGTCCTTTGAATTGAGCCGTAGACATGATGTCTCCGAGAACTAAATCCTGAATGAACAGGTAAGGGGATTGGATCGTCCTCGGACTATGGTCCTTTGAATTGAGCCGCAGACATGAGGTCTTCGAGAATTGAATGATAGGACTAGATCGTCCCTGGACCTCGGTTCAAAAGGTACATGATAGGATTGGATCGTCCCTGGACTTTGGTTTAAAAGGTACATGATAGGACTGGATCGTCCCTGGACTTTGGTTCAAAAGGTACATGATAGGACTGGATCGTCCCTGGACCTCGGTTCAAAATGTACGTGACAAATCGTAGAATTGTTCTAGGTTACATCCAACATGAAACAGGGCTGGCTCTGTAGATATGTTACATCCAGCATGAAACAGGGCTGGCTCTGTAGATGTGATACATCCAGCATGAAACAGGGCTGGCTCTGTAGATGTGATACATCCAGCATGAAACAGGGCTGGCCCTGTAGATGTGATACATCCAGCATGAAACAGGGCTGGCCCTGTAGATGTGATACATCCAACATGAAACAGGGCTGGCCCTGTAGATGTGATACATCCAGCATGAAACAGGGCTGGCCCTGTAGATGTGATACATCCAGCATGAAACAGGGCTGGCCCTGTATATGTGATACATCCAGCCTGAAACAGGGCTGGCCCTGTAGATGTGATACATCCAGCATGAAACAGGGCTGGCCCTGTAGATGTGATGCATCCAGCATGAAACAGGGCTGGCCCTGTAGATGTGATGCATCCAGCATGAAACAGGGCTGGCCCTGTAGATGTGATGCATCCAGCATGAAACAGGGATGGCCCTGTAGATGTGATGCATCCAGCATGAAACAGGGCTGGCCCTGTAGATGTGATGCATCCAGCATGAAACAGGGCTGGCTCTGTAGACGTGACACATCCATTATGAAAGAGGACTGGATATTTGGTGGTAAATCCTAGAGCTGATCTAGGTCACATCCAGTATGAAAAAGGACTGGCACTGTGGTTGGGATTAGATCGTCCCTAGACATGAGACTTGTCTTAAAGAGATAAGGATTGATCATCCTGGAACTTGATCTGGATTGTATCATCCATGGACCTATGTCCTAAAGAGAGCAGGATTGATCATCCTGTAATATGATCGTGTGATGACGATGCTGATGATCGTGTGATGATGATGCTGATCGTGTGATGTCGATGCTGATGATCGTGTGATGACGATGTTGATCGTGTGATGGCGATGCTGATGATTTTGTGATGACGATGCTGATGATCGTATGATGACGATGCTGATGATCGTGTGATGATGATGCTGATCGTGTGTTGTCGATGTTGATGATCGTGTGATGATGATGTTGATCATGTGATGATGATGTTGATGATCGTGTGATGATGATGTTGATGATCGTATGATGACGATGCTGATGATCGTGTGATGACGATGCTGATGATCGAGTGATGTCGATGTTCCAGTAACTAGTTGAGTTACTGATGATGATGAACTGAAGAAAGCTTCCGATGATATATAGATGTATCATGTATGATGTATGACTCGTTGCTCTTGCGGATGTTGTTATAATATCCTTCTCGTTAAGGGGGAGTGTTGAATATTGTAACTTCTAAGAATATTATATTTGTATATTATTTATTCCGGAGATGTTCCATACCTCCGATGTGATTATACTATGAATCCGGAGATGTTTATTCCTCCGAATTGGTTGTGGTAACTAGGGTTATTAGACCCACCATGTGGGGGTCGGCCCAGTCAGTTATAATAGGGTATTTAACCTAATGGTTAAATACGAGCCTACATGTACTTGTGTAAAATACATGTCAGTGTAGTGTACAAATAGAGGAGGTATGTTCCTCATTTGACACACTCACTCACTTGAGAGAGGCGCACTTGTGGAGGAGAGGTCTGCTATGGTGGAGGAGGAGATCATGTCTTTGGTTTGCATCTTTGTATATTGCTGATCATCTATATTGAGGAAGCTTTAATGGGTTTTCTACCCCATGAGGGTTTTCCAGGATAAATTTGTGTCTCTTGTGTTTATGTTGTGCTTGTTGTTTCTTCAGTGATCCTGTATATGCTATTATTGTGAAATGGAATGTAATGCTGCTATTTTCTGTCTTAGCATATTAAATTTTAACAGAAGCAACCAATAAGAAGGGGCCATGTGTATCCACTAGGGAGTGGTGAGGGGGTTGTGGGGATGAACCATATGTTGACAAATGTCATTGTGATAACCCATTTGACTTTCCTTGATGACATTTATTTATGTTGTAAGGAAGTTGAAGATTTCAGTCCATGGCTTCAATGGAGCATGGGCAGCCCAGAAATTCGTATGGCAGAGGATGGGCTCTGTTTTCTTGTACCACAAGTCACTCTACCTCAGGAAAATGGATTATTCCTCATCCCCATTCCATTGTGGTAGTTACCAGCATCACTTTTCATCCAGGACAAATTACCAGCAGTGAGAAAAACCAGAAAGCACAACTTTGCAAGAACCCATGTTTTGAAGAGCCAAAAACACCCAGATTTGGTATTTGACAGTGAAATCCAATGGGGAATCCATAGATATGAATCTTGGGGCGAATTTGAGAGTATTAGATACCCCGAAATCCATTGGAAAACTTAGTTTTTATAGCCCAGAAAACCAATGACGGGATTGAGTTATTTGATGACAGAGTTCTGAGAAACCCAAGTGTGAATGAATGAGCAGAGGTTGGGTTTGCTTGATAAACCCAGTGAAGGCTAGAATCTCAAAGAATTAATAGCTGGACCTTTCTATGCCCATCCTGAAGAGCACTAGAGGGAAGGGACGCCTGAGGGACTGTGCAACAGAGAAGGGGACCTTCCTTGTGTTGGGTGTGGTAGGTATTGTGAGTGCCTTGACTATTTGAATTAACTTGAGATGCCTGTAGCTCTATGGTTGATCTCACTGGCTTAGCATTGCCCTCCTCTATCTTCTTGTATGCTTGATAAACCTAACTGTGTGTTGGCTTAGCATATCTGTTGAGTGAAACCATGGCTGTGAGTGAGCCCAGCTAGTTACTCCTTAGTGGATACACAACCCAACTCGGGGGTGATCTCTCAGCTGAAAGAATACATGCTGGACATAGATCTATGGTTGGGTGGAACGTTGCTTTCACATAGCCAGTTGTTGGACAACTTCATCTCAAAGATAAGTGTTCTCTGTGTTGTAAATTATATGCATTATGTGTTCTGCATTGTGCTAATTCAGAATGATATTTATTCATGATTAATGGAATTGGTATGAAGTATGTGCATAGCATGAGAATGGGATGGATTATTTGCCTGTTGATGCATCATTTGCTTGAGATAAATATGCTGATGTATGTCTGTTCTGTGTGTGCAAATATGTTTATTTCCGCTGTGTTTATATTGAGTATGAGTCTGCACATAGAAGATTTTAATTGTTATGAATTGGTGAGTAATGTATGGGGTTGAGATTGTCAAATAAGCCTGGTATGTCATTCATGTTTCCCTCCCTTGCACTGGATTGATGGAAGGGGACATGACAGGTGGTGTAGTGGGTTGCCTAGCCTCCAAGTCCGCAATCTTCCCTTTATAGGAAGTTTCCATCTCCATCAGCTCTGTCGTGAGGGACTTTACCTTGGCCCCAATCTTTATTATTGTATCCTCAACATTTTCCTCTTCTGCACATTCTGCAATCTTTGTGCATACTGCTGATACTGTCTCTTTGAGCTTGCGGTCTCTTTCTCTAACCTCGGATAATTCTTTTGTATTCCGCGTTGATTCTTGATTTAGCTCGTCAATGTTTTCTCTCAGCTGGGCGCTCTGGTCATATGAGGCAATGCCTCTTTCATAGATCTCCTCCACAATCTGCATAAGCAAATTGTTTAAGTCCTCGAGTGCTAATGACCCAATGTTGAGGTCAAAATGCGACAAGTTCTTTGTTGCTTCTTTCACCATCTCGTTTGGGAAAATGAGATGCGTAGGCTCAATATGCGCCACCCAAGGGTACTTACTCACAGTAGGGGGTTGTCTCTTCTGCGCGCTTGTTCTCCCCAAATTCCCTTCGGAATATGATGCTTGTTGGCCTAGGCTCATCTGCGTGACCATTGTCTTCACCGTTTCCACTGCCTGAATGAGGCTTAGTTGAATCTTTTCTTGTTTGGCCTCTTTCTCTGCGTGGGTTTTCTCCCATATCTCATGAACCTTTGTGGTGATTGTCTCACAATCATATACATGCAACATCGACACCAACTTGGTCTTATCAGCCTTCCTCTTTTTGCGTTGGCCTTTCGCCGATGAATGGTTTTCAGTCGCATTTCTTTTCTCTCCCGGTTGGTCTTCCAGCTTGTTCTGCGTAGGATCTTTTTCCTCAACAATAGGTGTGGTTGTTACTTCTTCCCTATCTTCACTTTTTTCTTCATCCTTGTCTTCATCTTCCTCTTCGTCTGTCTCATCATATTCCTCTTCATCCTTCTCTTCATCTTTGTTCTTTTCATAGTCGGACTCAATGTCAATTTGCTGGGCCACTTTCCATTCTGGTTCCCATTCCTCTATCATCTGTTCGATTTTCTCAACATCTAGTTGATAAAATCCTGGATACCATAGCTTTGTATCCATGTCAGCCCCGGGCTGGATGTATGATCTATGCTTATCGGCCATGAATCTCATTATCCCCTTGTAGGTATCTGTCAGCAACTGTGAGACACACAGTGTATGCTGAATTACATCACACAGTTGCTCATAGTATGCGTAAAATACTTCATTGATTTGGCGCTGGCTGGAGGACTTCGAGTTTGCCCATAAGTTGGCGAAGTGTGTCCCGCATCATTGCCCATCAAAAACTAGAACACCCTGGTAGCCAGTCGGCTCTTTCCGACCGACGAAGGCAGTCAGTACTAATAACCAACTATAGTGTAACGGGGTTCCCTTTTCCTGATTTTATTCGACGTCTGCCAAAAACTCGTTCAACAGGTACTCCGCCCAGTTGTAAGAGGTGCCTTTCAATGTCTTTGTTGCGAGCCAGATTGTTGCGGCCGGTACCTCTGGCGGTCTGCTTTTGCACAGTATCTTCCCTGCGAGGAGTTGAACTGTGAATTTGGTAGCTTCATCATTGATATCTTTGGTGGGGAAGCCACGTTTTACCCGAACTAAGCCAAATTCCTCTGTGATTTTGCTGGCGAGCTCTTTTTCCTGTGCCTTCCCTACCATTACTTACGAAGGGTCACCGCCTCTCTTATTTAGCAACGTAATGTAGTGTATCTTATCGATATTGATATCGATTTGCTTGTACAGCCATAGATATCCTTCATGTACACATGATAGCAAAATGCACACTACTGCATTGAGTTCGTGGCTCTTATCAAAGTGCGGGATGCATAGTAGATGGAGCAATTTAGATGGTTCAAGCCCTTTGATCCAATCCTGCACAAATAGAGTTTCGGTGCCGGATTGGGCATCAACCTGTCGATGCATGTACTGGTCCGGTTGAAATTGTGGGAACTTCTTCGTCTTCGACTGTGCTCCTTCTAGCAAGCCATGGTCTTCGAACTTGCAATCTCGTACTTTCCCCAGAAGGTCTTCTACAACCCTCACCTGACTAGAAATGGGTGGGATCGGAATCTCATAAACAACATTTTTCTCCAGTTGGGCAGGTGGTGCATCATCTCGCTGAGATGGAATATACTCGTTCACGAGATGGATGGGTCGCTCCTGGAATGGGACTGGTTTATGTGGCTTTGTTGTCTTCGGCCCTCCCTGGTCTCTAGCTGGATGTTTATCCTTCTTCGCCTTTGCGGCCTGTCTTGCAGAGCTTTGATATGAAGCACCTTTCTCCCTTGCAGGTTTCTTAGCTGGAGCCGACATCACTCCTTGTATTCCTGACTCTCTAAATATTCTCAGCACTTCATCAATGTCAACTGGTTCGCTCATGCACTTACAGATTGCTCGGCTCTCTGGCTATGGAAGCTCTGAATTCGCATGCAGAGGAAATAGAGTTCTCAGTAAAACGTATAAGTGTTTGGCCGAGGGATATTTATAGACCTTGTTGGTATGGAACATGGCGATCGATCGTTAATGGAGTAGTTAATGTTTTGTCCTTCACCCGGATCTCCTTTGAGATATCGGTCTTGTCGACCAATCATCATGCCTGAACCAATGATGTTTCCTTAATTGCTAAAAGGTGGCGGTACTACCAAGCTGTTAAATCAGTTAAGTCAGCGTTTGATTTCCATCCTGTTAGCCAGATCTTGGTGAGATCTCGGTCACTTCGCCCTTTATTATGCCCGAATGGTCATATTTGCTGGTAATGCTGGATTTCGTCGGTGCCGCCATGTTGGATAACGACCCACTAATTGGCCGGCAGTTGCTACGGTTAACATTTTCCGTCGTGATGCTCTGGCGGTTTCGTCAAGGGATTCTTATGTTGTTCTTCTTCACATGTGTGTTTCTTCATCTTCAACTGCGCAGCTGCAGTTCCACCATGTGTCTCTTGTCGCAGCTTCTCATTCTCCGCAGTTGGTATGTTCAACTTGATCTGCGCAGCTACATTTTGAGCTTCATACTGTGTGGTTCTTTTTTTTTTTTTTTTTAAAATCCACGCAGCTTTGCTTCTTGACGAGTGCTACATGGTACATAAATCTCTTTCTTTGAACTTCACCTATCGAACCAAAACTTTGTACAGGCTTTATTGATCTTTCTAGTGCCTAATTTCAACTGTACTTGACACTTAGAAATTTCCTTTTTTCCTGCTCATTGAGGGTTCTGCAAAGTAGGACTATCCCGATAGGGTTTTAGTCTACTTCCATTTACTAGGCCTGGTAATGTATCTCCTGCTAACGTGTCTAACTGAACCGCGCCACCGTTAGTAACATGCAAAACAATATTTGGGCCAAGACAAAGCATTTTAAACTTTCCGGGAAATTTCATAAACTTGCTATCGTACAGGAGGACTAGATCACCTACTTAAAAGGTCTTGTTCTTGATTTGGCAATCATGCCATGCTTTTTCTCTATCTTTCTGCACTTGTTGGTGAAAGTCCGCCAACCCAACCAAGTGTAGAAGCCTTTCTTCTAGTGCCTCTCGGTCTTCCATGCTTGTAAATGCAGCTATTCTCAAGCTGGGTACAATATACTCCATAGGCATCACTGCTTCCTATCCATAGTCCAACCTAAAAGGTGTATGGCCAGTCAATTTCTTGCAAGTAGTTATGTACGCCCATAATATAGTTGGAATGTGCATATCCCAATCATCTCTATTGACATTTCATACCTTAGTTAGCGCATTCTCCAGTACCTTATTGAAAGCTTCAACAGTTCCATTTTCCTGCGGATGATATGGCGTACTTCTCTGGTGGTAAATGTGGAATTCTTCCGTTAGTGCCTAAATAGTTATGTTCAGAAAATGAGTGCCTTGATCACTCATCAAAATCTCCGGACATCCAAACCTGGTAAGGATGTTCTCAAAAATGAACTGCGCGGCAGTAACTGCGCTACAGTCCTTCACTGGCTTTGCTTCTGCCCATTTAGTGAGATAATCAGTTGCAGTGATAATATATCTCACACCAGTCCTTTTTTCCGGTGGGTTAATAGGTCTCACGAAATCAATGGCCTGTTTCTCAAATACCTAAAGTTTCAACTGCGGATTTAGTGGCATTTCATCTCTTCACGATGGCCTTCCTGTCCTCTGACAGACATCGCAGGTGTGGCAATGTTATTTCGAATCTTTGTGAATGGTAGGCCACCATAGCCCTGCTCGCAACATCTTCTGCGCAGTGGCTCTTCCTGCGTAGTGACCTCCTGACGCTCATGAATGTGCATCAGCAAATATGAATGGTTTCTCGTGCTCTAAGACACATCTGCGCAACACTTCATCCGGTCCCAATTTGTATAGCTGTCCTGCAATTAAGGTGAAGTTTGTTGCTCTTACTACCAGCTGCTTCTTCTGTTGCGTAGTAAACTCTGTCGGTGCTAACCCAGTAGTCAATAAATCGACAATGTCTTTATAGTAGTCATCTACAATCTGTATGGCAAATAACTGCGCATCAGGCAGACTGTCTTCAAGGTTAGTCGGCTCTTTGCCTGACTCAATCCTTGAGAGATGGTCAGGTCCAAAGTTCAATCGATCTGGCTTAACCACTATTTCAAAGTCGTACTCCTGAAAGAGTAACAACCATCTGCAGATTCTCCCCCCTAACACTGGCTTGTTGACCAAGCCTTTCAAAGCAGAATGGTTAGTGTACATAGAGAAGTGCGCACCCAACAAATAGTGCCTGAATTTCTGCAATGCGTAGACCATAGCTAGGCCCTCTCTTTCCGTGGTCGTATAATTCTTTTCGGCGGATGAGAGCTTTCTGCTTGAAAATTAAATGGGGTGATCAATGCCCCCTTCACCTGGTTGAGCAAGTACAATGCCCAATGCTATACATCAAGCATCAACATGTACATGGAACGGCTTCTCCCAGTCTGTAAAAACTAGGATTGGCGTAGTTACCATCTTCTCTTTTAACGTGTCCAATCCCTGCTCACATTCTGCATTCCATATAAACTGTGCTTCTTTCTTCAGCAGTTTCTCCATTGGCGCAATTATTTGTGCATAACCCTTGATGAATTTTCTATAGTACCCCGTATGCCCCAACGTGGTGCGAATCTACTTCACTGAATTTGGTGCAGATAAATTCACAATTACTGCGATCTTCGCAGGATCAACCATCAGACCTTGTCTGCACACAATGTGTCCTAAAAGAATACCATAAGGCACACAGAAAACACACTTCTTTAAATTTAATGAAATTTGATGTTGCCTACACTTAGCTAACATCATTCTGAGGTTCTCTCAGTGGTTTTTCAGCAAACCAAAGACAGTCCAATTATCAAAATATGCTTATAAAAATTTATGCATGAAATATTTAAATGCTGCAAGAACAGCTCTGGAAAAAATGGCAGGTGTGTTCTTCAGACCAAAGGGAATTACTGTATACCAAAATGAGCCCCATTCTATGGGAAAAGTGGTCTTGTGTCTGTCTGTTGGATCAATCCTTATCTGATGATATCCAGAGAATCCATCAGTGAAAGAATATGCCTCATTTCCTCCAACATTGTCTAATACTTCATGTGTGAAAGGAGTAGGAAATGGGTCATGCAACGAAGCATCATTCAACTTCCTGAGATCTACGCAGATCCTGATTTCACCCTTAGTCTTCTTATCCTGGATAACCATAGGGATTATCCACTCTGATTCTTCAACGGGCTCAATGATCCCCGCATCGAGCATCTTATCAAGTTCTGCCCTAACTCTTTCATTATATCAAGGATTCAGTCTATAGGGCCTTTGCTTAATAGGCTTCGCGCCTGGAGTAAGAGGTATTTTCATAACCCCTAAGTCTCCCAGAATACCTTTCATTTATGTAAACTTTGTCGGAAATAAATCCTTATATTCATGTAGCAGGTCTGCGATCTCCGCGACCGTCTGATCATCCCAGTAGTCTCCAATAGATGAGAACTTTGGCTCTTCACTTGTGCCAATGTTCACTTTTCTCATCTTCACAGGTCCACTCATGTCTGGAATTTCCCATGGAGGTCCCTCTACATCGCGTGCACCCTCTGACTCAGGTATATTGACGTTGCACGGATCCTCCTCATCGCTCTCTTCTTGTTCTTCATTTTCAGCAAGGTTATAGCATTCAAGGACATGTTCTACCTACCTTCCCCATTCTAACTGTAGGTTCATAGGTACTTTGATATCCTCAAACACTCTCTCTTTGAGTTCCTTCAATGCTTTGTTTATACTTGGGCATTCTGCTTTGAATATGCTTCCTTGATGACCTGCAAAGCTTCATTTATACTCGGACTTTCATCTTCAAAGCTAAAACTTATGTTGAAGTTCACAGTTAAGGTAGAACAATCTGTAAATCCTTTGCGCAACTCCGTATCCAGATACCAATTCTTTGGGGTCTGCTCCTCCAATGTGTGCACAAACAGATGAACCCATTCTATCTATGGTCTCTCTTCCCATGCTTGAGATCCTGCTTATCAGTTTATGTGTTCTACTTTTATATGTATTCGCCATAAAGAATGAAGATGGGAATAATATGTTAGGTATCGCATATATGGATGAATGTTAGATGCATAAGTATTTCTAAGTCTGTGAATGCATAAGTCAGTTGGATAAACACTTAAGTAAGTAGAGTTCGCGATGTACAACTCCCTCGAAGTGCAGCACCAGAAGTGCGCAACACATTGTGGTTGTCATATTTCATAAGTCATAAGATAAATAACCTAAGGCAATCGATTAATGGATAGAAACATTAAGTAAAGTCATTGAGATTGGTTAAGTTCGAAGAGGACTCATAATTATTAGTTGCATTGCCCTGTCCTTGAGTAGATTTCTGAACTGTACAGTCCTTGGATGTGCAAGTTGTGCAAGTGTTCAACTTGTAGAAGTTTTAGCCGCGAATAAGGTGAACTTCGCGCAATCCTCAATCTGCAATGCGAGTCCCATGGTGCACTGCTCATCAGTCTGTTTGAAGCACTCATCACCCGGTTGTGGAAACCTGATTCCGTAGCCTCCCCATTGCTTCGCCTCAAGTGAGACCTCAGTCTGTTCTCAGATTGTTGCCGAAAGTGCCGGTGAAAAGGGGTTTTGTTGGTTCCTTGAACCGCGAAGAACCTGGGTCTACATTGGAAACCTCTAGAATAGTTATCTAAGCCAACAAATGGTTCCATTGCCATGCTAAGAATCAGTGATGAGTTATCACGCTTGAAATAGTGATGTGCTCGGACGAAAAGGTTCTGTTGATTGCAGAAAATTGGCACCCAAACAAGAAAGAGATTTGGGCCTGGTGTGATAAGACAGAAAGAGACTTCGCAAGGAAGGAAAATAGAAATCCGCGTCTCTCTGACGTAGAGTGGTTGAATAAATATCTGTGAAAGGATATTCATGAAATTTTCTTGGCATCCTTTGGAAAGGAGTTGCACGAGTGGATATCGAGGCTCGCAGAGCGAAAGAACCGTTTCCAGCCAGAAGTACCCACCGAGTGGACTCCAGAGCTTACTGAGAGGCTCAAAGCGATAGATAGTCCACTGTCGCGAGCAGTCAACTTTTGGGTTGACAGCACATTAGAAGGCTTCATGACAGAGTTCACTGTAAACATGTTGAAATCCTACAGCGCAGCCGAAGGAGAGTTCTTCAAAGGGTTCAGAGGTAAGTACCTGAACAACCTCAATTTATATATTAAAATGAGTTTAGTTGAGAAAAGCTTTTTAAGAATGCAGTGAAATTTTTGAGTCTGTCATGGTAAATAGCATATATAGTGACTCTGACGAAGAAACACATAATTTGAGAAGTGGAAAGAGATACAACTACACCACTAAGAAAAATACTAGACAGCATGGACTCCGCGTAGATACCGAAATACCATGTGAGCTGAATAGTCAAACCACACCTCTGTCAGCCACTTATCAGCCTATTACTACGCAGAATCCGTCGGTTGTGAATACCGCGCCTCCTATTTCTCAGAATCCGTCAGTTCAGAACCCTCCCATTGTTAATATTCCTAATCCTCAGAGTGTTAATACCAGTAACATCGTAGGAGTAGGTACTCATACCATTCCGAATTCGACTATTCCATCTTAGAATATCCCAATTCAGAACATCCCGCTCAGTACTATCCCTAACACCACTCAGAGTACTGCACCACCAAGAAGGAGGATGACTGACGACATAAAACTACTGATATTTAAAGGAATGGGTCTAGAAGAGCCTAAGCAACACTGGTTTCTATGTGAAGCCGTGTGGAGTGTTAAGCAGGTTCAGGATGATGCTATGAAGCAAGTACAGCTCGTCATTATGTTCAGAGATAAATCCTTGAATTGGTTCATGAAGTACTCTCAGGGACATAATAGAACCTTAGTGTAGATTAAGGCTGCACTATTGAGCAAGTTCAAGAAACCGAAGTCAGAATCGCAATGCATAACAGAATTAAAGGAAATTAAGCAAAAACCTAATGAAACAGTTTGGGAATTTGACAAAAAATTTAAGACATTGTTGGACCAAGTAAGCTTTGTCATAGCACTACAACAACACCAAGAATGGTTTATAGTTGCGTTGTTGCCCCACATCAGTATACCATTGATGCAACAGAAGGTTGATACACAGGCAGAATCCCTGGAGATTGCGATGAAGTTAGAGGCTTCGCCAATAGGTGAGACTAGCACTAGAATGTCCCAGATCCAGACATAGCTAGCTACCTTGACGTTACAGTTGCAGGATATGAAGAAGGTAAAAGAACAGAGACAAGAAATCTGGTGTACAGGTTGCAAGGGAGAAGGACACACCAAAGAGCACTACCCTTTATTTTCAGAGTACCTTAACAGTGGAGCACCAAATCCACTGAATCAAAACCAGTTGGAGTACCGATAACGAAACCATTTGTTGGCTTAGATAACTATTTTAGAGGTTTCCAATGTAGACTCAGGTTCTTCGCGGTTCAAGGAACCAACAAAACCCCTTTTCATCGGCCCTTTTGGCAATAATCTGCGAACAGACTAAGGTCTCACCTGAGGCAAAGCAATGGGGAGGCTACGGAATCAGGTTTCCATAACCGGGTGATGAGTGCTTCAAACAGGTTGATGAGAAGTGCACTCTGGGACTCGCGCTGCGGACTGAGGATTGCGCGAAGTTCACCTTCTTCGCCGCTAATAATTCTACAAGCTAGACACTTGCACAACTCGTGCATCCAAGGACTGTGCGGTTCAGAAATCTACTCAATGACAGGGCAACGCAACTGATAACTACGCGTCCTCTTCGAACTTAACCAATCTCAATTACTTTACTTAATGTTTCTATCCATTCATCGATTGCCTTAGGTTATTTATCTTATGACTTATGCAATATGACAACCACAATGTGCTGCGCACTTCCGGTGTTGTGCTTCGAGGGAGTTGCATGGCACGAAATATACTTACTTAAGTGTTTATCCAACTGACTTATGCATTCACAGACTTAAAAATACTTATGCATCTAACATTCATCCATATATGCGATACCTAACATATTATTCCAGCCTTCAATCTTTATGGCGAATACATATAAAAGTAGAACACATAAACTGATAAGCAGGATCTCATGCATTCATTGTAAGCAAACAATCACACAACACAGCATTTAACGTGGTTCACCCCCAGGATGGGAGCTACGTCCACAGGAACTATTGTTATATTATCTTGGGAAGGGTACAACAGTTCCAGTTTGCGCACTCAGCTGCAGACTCTCTTCTCTCTCAATAGGCCTCCGCGCACGCAGCTTGCAGAGCCTTTACAATCTTCTCTCACAGAGATCAATGTTCAACAAAGATTACAATTCATACTCAGAAGATTGAACTAACAGAGATTAACCCTTTCCCATACAAAATGTGCCCTTTTATAGATCATGCCCATAGGTCATGTCTTTACAATGCATGGGAAAAAACCCTAAGGTTTCCCAAACTGGTGCGGTTACCCGCCACCCTGTCTGTTGCCGTCGACAGCTTTCTCCGCTTGCTTCGGCCGCCTTGCTGGGCCACTCGTGGCTCTAACACCCTTCTGACAGCCGCAGTCTTCAACAAAATGGTTACAACTGCATTGTGTCCTATCACTTTCCACCCCTTTAGCCTGCCTATCGCCGTCGACTTAGTTGCTTAGCTCCTTAACTGCTTGCTGCCACTGTCTTGACAAGTCGCTTTCCTCTTTCTCTACTCTGCTCCTTACCCAAAATAGGTCGTTTTCTCGGCTCGACTTTCCCTTACACTCTTTACCCAAAATGGTTGTTGCGCTGGCACTGCGCACTAGCTAAACTACCTATGCAATCTGAGCTGCGCACTCCACAAAACCGTGCCATCTGACTCCGTAGCCCGAACTGCGCAATTTCAAAAATTGTACTTCATCAAAATCATGCCCAACAAATTTCAACACCAAAGAGGCTTATGACTTATGGACGAATTGGGAAGAAAGGCCAGAAGAAAAAATGTGGAAAAATATCTGGACTTCTAATCCCTGGACGAAAGTAACCCTTTTTGTTTGGATGGTGATACATTGATGAATCCTCACTGGACAAAATCTTCAGAAACGAGGATTCATTGGTCCCTCTTAGTGTCCTCTATGCAACCAAGAAGAAGAAACCATAAATCACCTCCTTGACTATTGTCAATTCTCCTCTTCATTATGGGACCGAGGAGTGGAGATTTTCAGAAGATCCAATAGACAATCGGGAAGACCTGATCAAACAATAAAAGAATGGGATCTGAAATCCTTCAGTAACAAAATCATTACTTAGACATGGCTCATGTTCCTTGGATTCCTAATCTGGTAAATTTGGAAAGAACGCAACAGACGCATCTTTGAAGATGTCAAAACCACAACCCAAAAGATATGGAAAAAAATCATTCATCATATTCAGGAGACAATGAAGATCACTCCTTGGGATGACAAAGATTGGGAAGCGGAGGAAAGCGAACTAAGAATCCTAAAACTTCTTCACCTATGTAGAACTGATCAGGGTTGGACTAGAAAAAGAGCCACAGCTCCTGCTCAAAACAACCCCAATTTGTGGTTCCTTCCTCCGATAGATTCTTTCAAACTAAATTTTGATGGTTCCTCCAAAGGGAACCCCGAACATGCTGGATTTGGTGGGGTTATCCGTAGTTGGGAGGGAAAAATTCTGTGGATTTTCCACGGCAATATAGTGTTTGACACTAACAATGCTGCTGAAATGGAAGGCATGATACAAGGATTAAGAATTGCAGAATGACAGAAATGGGAACCCCTCATAGTTGAAGGAGATTCATGAATAATTATCATCATGGCCAAGAAAATTCTACTAGGAAAACAACCTGCAAAGGTGGCAACCAGCTGGCGGCTTTGCCATAAAGTTGAAGATCTGTGGAACATTCTCCGGAGATCAAATGCTTGGAATTTTAGCCACGTCAGAAGAGAAGGCAACAAAGTGGTTGATTGTTTGGCAAACGTGGGAGCAGATTCACACTACAGAAAAAGGGAAGGAACCATGTTGGATTTTGGAGCATGTGAATGGGCCACTCTATGCACCCAGCTGGCTGACTTGGACAATCGCACCTCGGTAAGCCGAAATAATAATCCGATCACCGGAACTGGAGAACAAAGCATATCCCACGCGGTGGAACAAGGTGACACCTTGCGAAGTAACACCACCCCACATGACATAGGTGAGAACTCCAACGTGTCGTACTCGAGACCACTATAGCGTTTAATTAACATAGTGGATAATAATGAGGATAACAAAGGCCGGACCCAAGATAGTCCAAGACCAACGAACCATTGATGACAAGAATGAAAGAAGAAAGTGTTGGATCAGAGGGACATGATACGACAATACTTCAATAAAATATGGAGCTAAGAGGAATTATGACAGAGAGCAAGGCAATAAGATACCCGACGGCCATAAAGGAGGAAGGATCTGACCGGCTAACATGCACATCCACAAGCTTGAGGTTTTTTATGCTTCTGTTTAGTGCTTTTCTTTGTCTGTACATCTGTGCTTGGCCTTACCCTGGTATCACAAGGTTGAGTATGGCTCCAAAGAAGAGACAATCCCAAAAGGGGAGGAGGGGATACTGAAAACACCAGGCCCAGATTCGAAAGAATGCCATCTGGGAGCCATTGAAGGCTACCCAGACCGCACAATTCTTTCGTGAGTGTATTCCTCATCAAATTCAGGAGGAAATTGATCATTTGGAAAAAGATATTTGGAAACAAGTCAAACACAAGAATACGAAGAGCATTAGAGAAGAGGTGGAGGAATGCGTACATGACCCTGGAACCACGGCAGGACGTCTTGCGGTGTATGACCGTATGGTGTTGACCTACTGGGTTACAAAAGGGTTGCTGGCTCATGTCTTGATGGAACGCGAAAAAAAGGAGCTGGGAGAAATTGAGCCAGTCAGGGCCCGGAGGGAGCATCACAATGATTGTCGGTTAATGCACAAGAAAATTGATTTGATCACTATGAAGCTGGGCATCCCCCTCTACCCACCTACTCATCCGTCTCCACTGGGTCCTGGAAGCAGTTTGGGAGGAAAGCAACATTTCTGTGGGGATTGTAGACACTCGGGCATGGTTGCAACAACCCCACACTCTGCAGTAGGCCTGTCCACCAGCAAGTAGATCTGACCGGTTGCTATGTAGGTGTTATTAGTGTTCATGTTGTTTTATTCTGTCTAGTTAAATATGAAAGGAGTAAATGAGTCTGTTTGTTTTATGGGTTTATATCGGATGTAAAAGGGTTGGGACATTGTTGTTTTTGCGGGGTTTTTTAGCGGCTATAAAAGGAATGGGGAAATGTTGTAACAAAATGATGTTTTTGGGGTTGACTGTAGTTTTTGCGGGGTTTTTTACCGGCTATAAAGGGAATGGGGAAATGTTGTAACAGAATGATGTTTTTGGGGCCATCTGTAGCTTTTGATAGACAATCGTTCTTTTTAAGTAAGTACCTCTGTGGATCTGAGGCTTCTAGATTAAGTTTTGGGAGGCTGAAGGGTAGTTTTTGGCAAAGATGTTCAAAGCTGTGTAGTCCTATGGCCAGCAAGATGTATTGACAGCTATGTATTTCTCAATTTTTAGTTAATATGAAATCTTACTTAAAAAAAAAATTAAGATAGTTTCATTTTAATTAAATAATAAAAATTCAAAAAATTATAAATTAATATAATTTAAATTAATAATAAAAAATAGAAAATAAATAAATATATTAAATTAGTTTTGTGGAAATTTATAACAAATGATATCTCAAAATAATCTCTTAGCAAAGCATTGTGGTTAATCATTCCAAGAATATATTGGTTGGTTAGGTGATATAAACTTTTCACAGACGAGAGATTGTATCCTACGGATGTAGCCATTAAGTATCTATTAAGTAGCCCATAGTGGCATGCAAACTCCCAATAACGGGACATTGTTTGCCTACAACCAATTGAATAGTCTCCTCGTGGAATCCCAATAATTATGTGAAAAATGCTCTTTATAAGAGATTATAAATACAACCAATGCATATATGCAAATTAATACTCATATGTAATTAGGATTTCAGTGATAAATATATCCAATTATTTTGGACAATGTTTGGTATTCCTAAAATATGCTTCATAAAGATGTTAGGTATTAAAAAATTAAACAAGATAGTATGCCTATCATTGGAGACATGTAATAAAGGTCGAAACATAGAAATGGTTTAGCAGAAAAGTAGAGCATTTATCGTAAATCATTCTCCATTTGTCATTTCTATCGAAAGTATGTGTAAAGGATTTTGTAGCTCAAATAAGAGACCTTCCTTGTAATCTCGGTTTGACCTCGTACTATAAACGAAACCTCCACTTCTTATGCTAAGCTTGGTCACTTGTGCTTACCTCTATCTTTATTGATCTAACATGTACAGTGCATTGCATGCACTAAAGGCAAAGGCAAACCTTAGCTAGGATCCTTTCTAGAGAAATATTTATTATTGAACCACTACCATCATCATGAACCATTACTAATGCTATGCTCTCTGTCCATTGGCGAGGCATTAACAAAAGAGAAAGGGGTATGATTATGTATAGGATTTAGACATAGCAAAGGGAAAGGGGTATGATTATGTATACGATTTAGACTTAGCAATTGTGTAAGGTTAAGCTTAGCATTTTTATATAGATATAAAATTGAAAAAATAAAATAAAAATGCAAGTCTAAGTAAAGAGCAATGGTGATAAACACCGGGACAAATAGGTCATTGAAACAAATTGTAGAAGCATTTTAAAAATTGGCTTTAGCTATCAACTTGGGCAATGGTGATATTCAATCGGTCCCTTTCTGTTGTGCTTGTTCACATTCTCATTGCTCTTTGGGTACATGGGGTTCACATTCAAATTTGCAGAAAAGGACTTTGTTGTCGAGGTATATCTAATAACATATAACCTTTTGAAAACTTTCAAAATTTGACAAATTATCATGTTTTCTATTCTTTTCACGTGACACATAATTTTGTTCCCTTTGCCGACATATCATTATGGGGCTCAATGCTTGCATTTGGCTTGCAAAAGGATGAAGAAACGTGAGGCCAAGGTGGCACATGGACTGCCATCTTGAGAAGGTATGGAAACAATGTACAAATTCACTCTAGTTCAATCAAAGATAGTGAATAGAAAAAAATTGCATTTACCAATGGCAATCTTCTTTTTACGATATGTATTGTTGTCATAAAAAATATTTTCAGTAATTGAAAGCATCCATAGTTCTTCTTAAGAAAATTAGGACCAAGATCCCTACCAAAAGAAATATGTAATTGTGGTTTCAACATGTTCAAATATCACTAAAACCTATTTATCCCATTAAACATTTTCAACTATGCAAACAACGCAAGCACATAATGCAAAGTACGTTAAAAATAAAGCCATGCACTAATCAATATTTTATTTAAATTCAATAGTCCTTACAAAAGGTGGTTGCATGTACTATATAAGCATACGTGATGCAAATGCAATCACAGGTGAGAAACAGTACTCAACAAAGATTTTGCACAACTAATGAAGCAGTGAGCATAATTTCTCCATGTAAAACATTGGGAGTGCATTATCTAAAGCTAAGGGAAAGCATGGAGAACCACATCTCTGCAAGGCAGCATTTAACAAATTTTTGGGATGTGATGTATCAGTGATATAATACTCAAAGCAGTGCATCAAAAGTTATGCCTTCAAAGGAAGCCTACAGTCATTGTGGAAACAAAGGTGAGAAGGAAGTGGTTTTTATTGCATTCATCACTGCAAAAATAAGCTAAGGAAAGGAAATGTAAATGCACACATTAAAGAACTATTGCAATATGAAGAAGGTCATCATCAAATGTAGAATAAGACCCCGAGTCAATTAGCCAATGGTATTGTTGGAAACCTAATCCAAATGGATTATGGTTTTGTAAATAATGTAAATAATTACTAGCTATGAATAAGAAGGCAAAGAGTCTTATTGTACTCCAACGAACATGTTGGAATACGAAATCTAGCAATCATCTCTATTGTCTAAATAAAACATTCATGATCAATAAAGAAATCAATTCAATTTGGGATTTATTTCTCTAATGTTAATAGTGGTATTAGAGTCTGGCTCTACATAAATCCTAGTTGTACCGCTCAGTCTACTAGCTGCTCCTCAGTTCCACATTTCTGCCATTGCCTGCCATATTCTCTACACTCCTACTTGCCAAACTTAGGTGTACTGGCACTGATCCAATATCACTTAACATTTTTTGTGTGAAACCATAATTCAGATTCTTAGTCTACTTGCACGACTTGTGGATGTGTCTCTTCATGAACCATAGTTTTCTCTCCTCCTCATTATATAGTGCACAACTCAGGCATGAAAATTTTATCAGTGTGCGAACCCTAATCTCTCTCTCCACTAGTGCCATTGCACGAAACCTAGTAATTTGTGGAAGTTGTGCATGACCTCTCCTTCTGTGTGTTTTCCCATCTCTCTAGTGAATTCCCTCTCCAAGTACCCGTGAGCGCCCTTCTTTCTAACCATACTTGCGTCTCCATTCCTCCTACGACATAGAGCTGAGACTATTATGTGTGGATCATTAAGTGTGTGATGGTGGTGAATGCTCTCTCTTGGTGATGGTGGAGACCTGCATGGAACATTTGAATGCGTGGAGCATTGAGTGCATGAAGTGTGACATGTACATTAGATTGAAACATGACCTATACATAATTTTCCTCCTTCATTGAAACAAACTACATTGAAGAGGTTAAGTTCACATCTTTATTGTTGCGTTGGAATTAATAATCGTATATCATATATTGATGGCATAGCTATTGGGGTACATATATGTTGGCACTAGACCAATTAAATTTTTGCCTCTTTTTTCTATTAATGTAGGAGGGATGTGGAGTAATAAGCATTAAGTTTGTCACAGATTGCATAGAGAAAATTGCAATAGAAATTCATTGGTTTATACCACATTGACTCTCTTATGAAATCTTAGAGAGTACTGAGAGTATTCTTATTGTAAAAAGGTGGCAGAGACTGTATCCCTACACCTTCCTTTTATTTTCTAAACACTGTTAATTTGCAGATTGAGTATATCATCAGTTTGAGAAGATGGATTCGTTGGATTCTTTAGTTGGAGCAGTGCTCACTAGAAAATACACCTATTTAGAGTGGATGAGGAAGATCAAGTCCGCATTCATCTACAATGACCTGTGGGATGGTATATGTGAAGGAGTGACCATTGAAAGATAAGTTGTCCCATGACATATGACCCCAACCCACCAATAATAGAGAAAGATCTAGATGTGTGGAAGACCAAAGACAAGAAGGAAATTGCATTAATCACTCCAACAGTAAGTGAAGAGGTGATTTACCATATATTACCTGCAACATCTTGTTTTAATGTCTCAAAAATATTGAAGGATCTATATGAATCACATTCTAAGATGGAGTTAATTTAGCTGATGTTAAAGTTGTTCAATATACAAGTGAAAGACAATGACCACACGATTGTTGCATTTGAGATTAGAGCAATCATGCATAAGATCAAAATCATTGGTATGCAGCCAGACCTTCCACTGGTTTCCTTCATCAAGTTCATTTTTCCCACACACACAAACTACCTTAAATCACTTCAAGCTAGTGACAAATTGAAGGACTTCACCTTCGACTCTCTGGTGGATAAGATTCCAAACAGGGAAAGCTTTAGAAAAGAAGACCCTATATCCCATTGGAGAGACCCTTTTCCTTCCTCTGAAAGTAAAGAACTAGTCAAAAGACTCTTCTAAGGGATAGAACAACAAAAGATGATGTGGAAGAAAGAAATTCAAAGTCAGGGGGGTAGACACAACACAAACAAGAGACCATATTTACATTGTAAACTATGTGGGAAGAATGGACATGAAGCAAACCAGTGTTGGGCCCCTTGGAATACCATAAAAGAGAGGCATAATAAGAAGAAATAAGACAAAATTAAAGCCTAAGTGACTAGTAAATATCCTGAATCTACTCATTTTATTGTTGCACACCGTAATATTGGAAAAATGAGATAAATTCATTTTCTTCTTGGAAATATACTTGGTTGCTTGACACAGGTGCAACATCCCATATGACATTTAGAAAATATTGTTTTGAAGAACTTAATGACAGTGTGGATGGAATAGTATATTTTGCATATAAGTCTGGCCTTAAACCAAAGGGAATTGGCTCCATCAAGCTCAAATTGCCTAAATTCCCTGATTTTTTGTTGCATAATGTTCTCTGTATTCTAGAGTTGTAGAGAATCTTGATGTCCTTGGGGAATATTTGATAGCAAGGTCATTCCATCCACATGTTCGATGGAATAGTAGAGATAATGAATTCCTCTGACAACCAGGTCATCATGATTGGATATGAAGATGGAAAGTATCATCTGCAAGAGTTTAGAATTTTTGCTGCCTCTCTCAGCATGAAGAAGGTACATTGTCATCCAGTCTTTTGTGGCATGCAAGATATGGACACATAAACTATAACAATATCTGTTTGTTGAGAAATAAAGGTGCTTTTGGTTTTCCCACCATTCCAAAGAAGCTCAACCAGTGTGATGCATGTATTCTTGGAAAACATTATAGTAAGTAGCGATTTCATAAGTCCAAATTTAGAGCATGTAGAAAGTTAGAGTTGATAAACTCTGACTTGTGTGGTCCCATGCCTATTCCTTCTGCCAATGGTAATAAATATCTCATGAATTTTTTTGATGATTACATCAGAATGTGTTGGGTATATTTATTAAAGAAAAATATGAAGCATTTCAAGCATTCAAAAATTTTCATGTACGGATAGAAAATGAAGCGCAATATTATATTGGCACACTTCGTATAGATAATGTAAAAGAATACGTTTCTAATGATTTTGAAAATTATCTTCGTCAACATGGGATTACACATCAAAATACAATTCCATACAATCCTTAATAGAATGGTGTGGCATAAAGAATGAATATAACTATTATGAATATAGTACGCTCCATGTTATATTTCAAGAATGTCAAATTGATGTTTCGGGGTGATGTTTTTTTATGTGCAATCTATTTGAAAAATTGAAGTCCAACTCATGCTCTTGGAATCAAAACTACACATGAAATGTGGTATGGTTGCATTCCTTCGGTGAGGCATCTCATGGTCTTTGGTTCCACCTGCTATGCCTTGATACCAAACGAACAAAGAGACAAGCTTGGTGCACGAAGTCAGAAATGCATTTTCTTGGGGTACTCAAACACCACCAAGGAATATCATCTTTACGATGAGGTAAACGAAAACTTTATTCTTTCTAGAGATGTCATTTTTCTTGAAATGAATACAAATGTGAGTCTATTTAAAGACAACTTGATCGCCTAGAAAAATGTGCCCATGTAAATACTTTTCATGAAGTTGATAATGAAATTACACATCATGAAGGGGGGATCCCTATCTTGGATCAACCTCTGGAATTTCATTATGAAGCACCAAAAACCCCTCATGAAGAAGAAGTTTTTGCCACTTCACCTGAACACGAAGTTCAACTAGATGATATGATTGAAAGAATTGGAAGACTAAATCTCAAAGATAATGATGCACCACCAACTGATCAAAATGCGCCTTCACAGAAAGTTCCTAAATGGGTCACAAAGACAATTGAAAGTGCCCATCCAGATGAAGTTGGAAATACGAGAACAAGAATTTCAACTAGAAAAGAATATGGAGGAGATGCATATAATTCAAAGTCAAGTGATGTAGAAGATATGGATGTCTCATATGATTGTGAATTGAATTTATTTTCTAATGGTGAACCAACTTCCTTTGAAGAAGTTGTCACTCGTGATGAGTGGAAAGAAGCTATGCAAAACGAGTATGATGCTCTCATTAAGAATGGAACCTAGAAGTTGGTGGACCCTCCATTTGGAACCAACCAATTGGCTGCAAGTGGGTATACAAGAACAAATACAAATCATATGGCTCACTTGACAAGCACAAGGTGAGGCTTGTGGAAAAAGGCTATGCATGGAAGGGAGGCATTGACTATGAAGAGACCTTCCCCCAACAACAAAATGGGATACCATCCACACCTTATTGTCATTGGCTGCACAGAGTGGATAGAAAGTTCATCAGATTTGAAAACCAATTTATTGAAAATGGAGACTTGAAAGAGAATGTCTTCATGTATTAGACATAAGGATTTGTTGTGAAAGGGTAAGAACAAAAGGTATGTAAACTCATCAAGTCATTGTATGGCCTAAAACAAGCACTTCTGAAGTTAAATTTCAAACATTTTAATCTTGATGACGCAACAATATTTGTAAAGAAAGTTGGAAGATATGTTGTGTATCTTGTGGTGTATGTAGATGATCTTTTGATGATAGAGAACAATGAAATCTATATTGCATCCATAAAGAAATAATTGAAGAAGGGATTTTAGATGATATATTTGGGACACCTTCACTACTACTTGGGAATTGAAGTAACTCAACATCCTAAGTACATATTCATCTACCAGAAGAAGTACGTTGGAGAACTGTTGAACATATTTTGCATGACAGAATGCAAGCCTCTTTCAACTCCAATGGAACGGAATTTGAAGCTCACATCAAATGAGGGAAAATTATTTGATGATGTGAATAAGTACAAACAACTTGTGGGAAGCCTTATCTACCTTACCACCACTAGAACATATATTTCATTTTTTGTTGGGATCCTTTCAAGTTTCATACAAAAACCTTGTGAAGGACATTGGTCTGCTGCCAAAAGAGTTCTAAGATACTTGAAGGGGACTCAAGACTTTGGAATTTTAATGTGGATGACTTCAAATTTATTGGGTACTCTGATTCAGACTTTGATGGCAACAAAGAGACAAGAGTGTCTACTTTAGGCTACCTCATGAGTCTTGGATCATCAATTGTGTCATGGAGATCACACAAATAATTAGTCCCATTAATAGATTTGACAACAGAGGCATAATATGTGGCTATTACAAAAGAAATGAAGGAGCTGGTGTGGCTCAGGAAAATACTTGAAACCAGAGAATTCCACTTCCCTACTGATTGACAATACTTCTCCAGTCAAGTTGGCCAAGAATCCCAGATTCTATGATCGAGCCAAGCACATCAACATGAAGTAGCATTTGATTCAACATCATGTAGAGACCAAGACACTTCACTTAAAACATTGTTCTATGAATGAGAAAATTGCAAACATCTTCACCAAAGTGCTTGGAAGAGAAAAACTTGAAAAGTTCAGAAATATGCTTGTACACACGAGCACCCCTTCGGATTAAGGACTAGGGATGTTGGAAACCTAATCCGGATGGATTATGGCTTTGTAAAGAATGTAAATAATTACTAGTTATGAATAAGAAGGCAAAGATCTTCTTGTACTCCAACGGACCCATTGGAATATGAAATCCAATAGTCATCTCTATTGTATAGATAAAGAATTTATGATCAATAAAGAAATCAATTCAATTTGGGAGTTATTTCTCTGATGTTGACAGGCATGATAGATAAATGGATTGAAATATTTGAGTAAAAAAAAAGATACCTAATGTAACATTTTGGAGAATTAGTGAAATTTTTTAGTCAATGCCCAAACTAATAGGCAGTCAATGTGAATCAAATGCAATTCACCATACTTTGTGGCAAGTATAATTATTTTGTTCTTTTTTTAATTCTCTTCATCTTGCATGTAATCGCCTAAACTAATAGACAATCAACATGAATCAAATGCAATTTACCATACCTCATGACAAGTATAATAATTTTGTTGCTTTTTACTTTTCTTCCACTTACATCCAATCACTCCAATATAATTTATTGTTGTCTAATAACCATTCTCTTATTCTCTTATCTCTAGTTCATAATCTCTTCTTAATTCATTAGGATCATTACCTTATCTCTCACAACCAACTCTCTCTATCATAACAAACCTTCTCTAACTTGTATCCAATCCAAACTTAGTGGAACCAATCCAATCATATTCATGTCACACTCTTTTTTCTCTCTTAATAATGACTCTTGGACTCCCAACGATCTCGTCATCCTCTCCATAACAATTTGTATTTTCACTTTTTGGGCTTGAACTTTTCACCACATTATCAACCTTTCAACTTTCTATTCATCTTGAGCTTTTCAACTTATCCTAAACACTTTTTTATTGTTTCTACATTTGTATACCAATTTTATACTTACACTTTCATTTCCTATCTTTATTATGCACACTCACCTCTTTAGTGAACTATACTGATGCATATTAAAATACATCTAGAACTTAGACCTTAATAGTCCCTGCGATCAGGCTAGTAGGGCTTTAGTATTTGGCTCACCATTTTTTCAATTAAATTGTATGCAACTCGAAGCCTTTAAGCCTAATTTTTCATTTTCAACCGTTTCACTCAATGAATCGTACAACGAAATCTATTTTTCCACCAATGAGAAAATTGGACCTCTTATTTGGCCTCATCCCGAGGCAATCTCATTGTTTTCCTATGCTTTGGCATTGTTATACTATATAACTGTTAGTTTACAAATTCAAGAGTAGATGGTAGTAGAGTAATGCTAGCATTAGTTTGATATTTCATGTTTATGTGCTAAATCAAGCCTCCAGTTCAACTTCACAACCACCTTCACAACCTCCTTTGCAACGATGCCACCACCTTGCTACTTTATGTGATCTTCACTCTCATGCTCTCCACACTTCCTTCACATTGTTTTCGCTGCATTTTTATCTCACACTTTCCCCATGATCATCAAGCTAGGTATTACGCATTGCACATGAAAACTTTGTAAAAACTACATAAGTATGTTTTTACAAGAATCTATGCATGCCTATTTCTTTTTCTGAATATGAGATTACTATGAAAACTCTATAATTATTCTGATCGTTAGCTTTTATTAGTATACACATCATTCACATAGGAAAAAACTAAGGTCATTCATAACATTTGTGATATGGAAAAAAACAACTTATTCTAATTTGTGAACAAACTAGAACCGAAAATGCACGACAATAGCCATAAAAAAATTATTACCATAATATTCTTCCACAAAGACTACTAGACTTTGACCCTTGGAACTGTAGATTCTTTTTGCGCTCTAATATATATATCACCAAGCCTCCAGTAATGAAGAACCCAAGTGTTAGTACCCACATTCCAACGATGAAAGGCTGCAAGAAAGCAAATCTAGAACTAATGTGATCCTCATTGAGTCGAACTACTGCTAGTAGTCCATAATCTATGAATGGTTTTGTAAACAGTACTTGTTGGGAATGCTTTGTTGTGATGGTGATGTTTCCTACAACTGCATCTATTTCCTGCATTAACATCCATCAAATAAAGATGTCAGTTACATGAAAGATTTGTTAATGTTACTCATGGATTTTTCTGTTTATATTCCTATTACGAACAATAGAAAACAGTTTTATATGGATATAATATATACCTTTCTTAGAACACCAATTGACAGCAAATGCCCTTAGGATCTGTAATTTCTCCATATGCTCACGGGATTTTGTTGAAGGTGCAACAAATTTTGGCATCCACCGCAATTCCAAATATTATAGCTTGAAGGTGTATTATGCTCAAATATGCATCTAGATGAATGTAGAAAATTACACTATAGTCATAATAAGAGACATTGTAAACTAGTAATTTATTGTTGTTCTCTAAAACCTTTGTAATCATGTCTTTTAGCAAAGTTCTTGCACAGGTCCCACTTGAGGTCTTTTCATTTTTAATGTTAAAGAAGGTCCTTTACCCTATGCTACGAACAACATAAGATGGACTGTGATGCCCTCAAATTCGATTTGTGTCTTTAGTGCTATTGTCCTCCAAATCTACCTCACTCGTTTGTTTCAAATTTTGAAAAAATACTGATGCAACAACACTTAGAGGGTTTGTTTATTGAGATGACACAACTGAATGCATGGCATCCAAAGGTAAGCCTTGTCTTACCGCATAGGATCTCTCATCTATGATTATAAGCCTCACTCTCTTTAGTTCCTTTCCTAGTCACAGTCTCTCTCATTTTTCTAAAAGTGGTTTTCAGCCCTATCCATTCTCCATCAACAATGAAAAATTGCTCATATGGGTCTTGCTTGTTAAAGTTACAACATCATGAGTCATTCTCCAGGTCAATATTATGTGTTAACATTGAGCCTCGTGTGTTCAGGTAGTGCCTTATAGGAGCTCGAGTTGGACTCAATAAACTTTGAGAAGAATCTTGAGTTGGACTCAAGAATGGTTAAGCTTCATGTGTTGAGGCAAGTGCTTTGTATGTCAAAGTGATGATGTTGTACAGTCTTGCTAGTCAAGGATAAGGTCTTGTGTGTCAAGACAAATCCTCATGTGTTGAGGCGATGCTTTGCATGTCGAAGCATGTATGGTGTGTGATGTACTACTAACCATGGTTGAGCTATTAAGTCTCCTCTAGAGACTGGCCACCTCTAGAGTGAATTACTTTAGCATATGACCACTTGGAACGATAGTGGAACAATATGATCACATCATTGGGAAAATATCCTTAGTATATTTGATATGATAATTAAGCTGACACATGTGGAGCATGCAGATAAGACAAGAGATAAAGATAAGATGTGATAAGATATGAGAGAATTCTAATTTCACATAAAGAATTAATTAAGAGAGAATTTGAATTGTTAAACTTCAATGATATTAACAAAGAAGACTTCAGTCAATCAAAGGAGAAATCGAATTGATCACTACAGTGATGTTAACAAGAAAGATTTTAGTTAAGAGAGTTAACTATGTGATAACAAATAAGGTCTAGTTAACTAAGTGTTATGCATGATGACACTTAAGTTAAACTAAAAGATGACACTTTTTTTAAACTGAAAGATGACACTTGTGTTAAACTAAAAGACAACACTTGAGTTGCAACACTTTCATGACGACACTTAAGTTAGCCACATAACTAAGTGGGAAAGCTTTTAGTTAAGGAGCAAGTTCATCCTAAATTCAGTTCAACGAGTTAATGCATTGCATGACAAGTGGGGCGCACTTCTCCATGCAAGATTGATGTCTCCAAGGTTGGAGTGAATTTCTATGAAGTATTTTTGTGCATGTGACTATTATTAGCGAGTTGGTTGATTGGAGAATTATTCTCCTAAGTCTCTCTTTTATATCTATCTTTCTCTTGCTTTGTAATTGCACCAGGGGTGCTTGATGTATAAGACATTCTCTGCTATCTATCAATATACTAAAGAAGGTTTTACTGGGGTTTTCTCCCTCAAGGCATAGAGGGTTTCCCCAAGGTAAATTCATGTGTCGAATGTGATTTCTTATGTGTATGATTGTTATTTGATTTCAAGTACTATTGCATTTCTGAATTAAATATAAAAAATTAACATGGTATTAGAGCTCAGGGCGTGAAAGAGCTAAGTTAAACAATCAATATTGAGCCTACATAGATCCTGAGTGAGCATAGTACTTGAAGAACAATGGCTTCAATCTCAGTGAGACCGGAAGAACGTCTTGAAGAACTTCGAACTTCAATACTTGGAAGGCCAGGATCATGAATATCTTGGAAGATAATGATTTGGATGGATATGTATCCAATGTTATTGAAGAGCCTACTTCTAATGTAGGGTGCATTACCTTCAAGAAGAATAAAGCCAAAGCAAAGAGAATCATTTATGATTCAATGAAAGATAACTTGATGCCCCGTGATTACTCCATTTAAGACTGCAAAGGAATGCTTGGATAATTTGACAAATCTTTATGAGAAGAAGGAACCCAGTCAAAATAAGGAATTGAAGAACAAGCTTCGAAATATGAAGATGGAGAAGGATGAAGTTGTTTCTTCCTTCTTCACAAAGATCTCTCAAGTAAGAGATCAACTCATGAAAATTGGTGTGACAATCGATGATGATGATCTCATATATATTGATGGTGATGGCCTTCCATCTTCATGGGAGACATTCTTGGCTGCAATAAATGGTTGAGAAGTGCAACCAAAATTTGAGAGACTGTGGCATGATTTCCTACAACAAGAAGGGCGAATCCAGAGAAAATATGTTTCCTCCAAAGAAGAGAACCTCACTCTTGTGGCACAGATGAAGAGAGGAAATAAATCCTTTTCTCACAAGAAATTATCTCATCAAAAGGAAAATGATCACATCAAGAAATTTGATAGTTCTAAATTTAAATGCTTCAATTGCAACAAGAAGGGTCACTATGCAAGAGAATGTCGTGCAAATCAAAGAGGAAAGTTCAAGGGTAGGTTTCATGCTTCTACTGCTATTGAAGATGAACCTACAAGAAAGATTTCATCCGATGATCAAGAGATGAGGAAGGAGTACTATCTTGCCTCAGCCCTATCTGGATCCATTACCACTAGTGCTCAGACATGGATGGTGGACAGTGGTGCATCCAAGCACATGACTGGATATATGAGTGCTATCACAGATCTGAATGAAAATAAGTTCTCTTGTAAGGGGTCGAGCTTGGAGATAATACCACCTATTTGATCCAAGGAGTTGGATCCACTTCTTTTCATTTGGATTCAAGAGATGTACTGCATGTGGATGAAATTATGTTTGTCCCCAGATTGAAGAAGAACCTCCTGTCTGTTTCAGTTCTAGAAGATAAAGGATTCAGAGTAATATTTATGGACAACAAAGCGCTCTTGTGGTCTAAGAATGAAGACGTGAACTTTGCATATGTGATTGGAGTTAGAGAGGGAGGTCTCTACAATGTTCCTAGAAAAATAATTCAAGTCATGATCCATGACACAATCAATCCTTGTGAACTATGGCATAGAAGGCTTGGTCATCTCCATTTCAAAGCACTACCTAGATTGCAGAAGTTGGTGAAAGGTGTGCCCATATTTAAATCTGATTTTGATAGTGATTGTAGAGGTTGCGCTCTTAGCAAGAACATTAAGAAGAGTTTTCGAAGTAGTACCAAAAGATCCAAATGGATTTTGACTTGATTCATTCCGATCTATGTGGTCCTATGTCTCTACCCTCCTTGAGTGGTTATTTGTATTATGTTCTTTTCATAGATAACTTCTCTCGTAAGTCATGGGTTTATTTTCTGAAAGCAAAGAGTGAAACTTTCAACAAGTTTCAAGAGTTTAAAGCATTGGTTGAGAATCATACTAGAAAGCACATTCGTGTTTTGAGATCTGATAATGGAGGAGATTTTGAGTCCCATAAATTCAATGAATTCTGTCGAGATGCATGAATAAAAAGACAACTGATTGTACCCTACAACCCCCAACAAAATGGGGTTGCTAAAAGAAAGAATAAAACAATATTCTAGGCTGCAAAAGCCATGATGTATGATCAGGATCTGCCCACATTCTTATGGGAAGAAGCCTCCAGCAATACTGTTTATATTAAGAACATAATCCCTCATGCTATCTTGGGAGAAAAGACTCTTGAAGAGGTTTTCACTGGTGAAGAACCAAATATTGGACACTTGAATATTTTTGGTTGTCCTATCTACATTCATGTACCAAAAGAGAAGAGGACAAAGATGGAGCCATCCGGAAAGAAATGAACATTTGTTGGATATAGTGAATCCGCCAAAGCTTATAGAATATATGTTCCAGGACAAATAAACATTGAAGTCAGAAAAGATGTAATTTTTCATTAAGATACTTTCTTCAAGCACTTCAAAGAACATCAGTGTGATTCAGATATGGAGGAGCATGATACTACTATGATGGAGGATCCAGTTTCTGATTCTCCCCTTTTAGATGTCAAGAGGGAGAATTCAGAAGAGCCTTCAAATCAACTTGATCTTGAACAACCAGTAGAACTAATAGAAATATCCCTTGATGAACATCCTGCTAAGAGGAGATCTACATGTTGTCGAGAGATTCTGCAAGAGGTAGAAAAGCATAGTGCACCACCAAGATCATCAAGAGAGCAAAAGAGACCTGAAATATTTTAAGGATATGTAGCAAAGATGAGTCACATTAGCGATTCAGAACCCTATACCTATGAAGAAGTTGCTAAGCAACAAGTATGGAAAGATTCCAGGGTGGAAGAATACAAATCCATCATGCATAATGATGTGTGGGAAGTGGTTCCTAAACTTGACGAAAAGTCAATAGTAACTTCCAAGTGGATTTATAAAATCAAGCATGAAGCTGATGGAAGTATTGAAAAGTATAAATCAAGCTTTGTGGCCCGTGGTTTATCACATAAAGAAGGGATAAACTATGATGATATTTTATCCTATGGCTAGGTACACTACCATTCGAACCATAATTTCCCTTAATTTAGTTTTGGGTTGGAAACTTCACCAGATGGATGTGAAGACTACCTTCCTCAATGGTGAGGTTGAGGAAGAGGTTTACATACAACAACCTAAGGGGTTTGTAATTCATGGGAAGGAGTCCCATGTATGAAAACTTAAGAAATCCTTTTATGTGCTTAAGTAGTCCCCGAGGACTTGGTATTCGAGGATTTTCGGCTATCTTCCGAGCTTGGGATTCTCCAAAAGTGAAGCTAACCCCAACCTGTACTTCAAAGTTGTGGAGAACCATGCATTGATCTTGGTTCTCTATGTTGATGACTTGTTCCTTACTAGAGAGGAGCAACAGATAGCTCAGTGAAAGAGGGAGCTCACTTCTCAGTTCGAAATGAAAGACTTAGGTCTTATGCACTATTTTCTTGATCTAGAATTTTGGCAAAGGAAATATTAAATATTTCTTTCACAAGGAAAGTACACAGTTGATGTGTTGCGGAGATTTGGTATGATGGAGTGTAAGTCCATGTATACTCCTATGATGTCTAATATAAAGAAGCTACATGAGTCATATTCTGGATCAGATCTAGTGGATCCTACCATGTATAGACATCTCATTGGTTCCTTGATGCATTTGATACATAGTAGACCAGGCATATGTTATGTAGTGAGTATCTTGAGTCAGTTCATGTCTGAGCCAAGACATAGAAATTGGGTTTCTTCCAAGCATGTGCTTAGATACCTTCCAGGTACTATCAATTATGGACTCAGATATGCTTCCATTGGTGGAGTGATGCTACTTGGATATGTTGACTTTGATTGGGGTGGTAGTATTGTGGATCGAAAGAGTACATCTGAATTATGTTTTAGCTTGGGATTAGCTATGATCTCTTGGTCCAGCAGGAAGCAGGGCTATGTAGCCTAGAGTACTACAGAAGCAGAGTAAATTGCAACTAGTATTGCCTACTGAGAATTTGTGTGGCTTAGGAAGTTACTTGTTGGGTTGGTCAGTGAGAAGCTTGAGACTACTGTCATTCGCTCTCACAATCATAGTTGCATTAAGATCTCAGAAAAACCTATGTTTCATGACAAATCGAAACACATTTAGATGAAGTATCACTACATCAGATACATGGTCTAGAGAGGTTCCATAAGAATTCATTACATTGCTACTGGTGAGCAGATTACAGATATGTTGACTAAGCCTATGTTTGTGATGAAGTATAGGTACTTTTGAGACAAGCTTGGCATGGCAGATAATTCCTCCCTCGCTGAGAGGGAGTGTTAAAATTACAACATCATGAGTCATTCTCTAGGTCAATATTGTGTGTCAAGATTGAGCCTTGTGTGTCGAGGTAGTGCCTTATAGGAGCCCGAGTTGGACTCAAGAAACTTTGAGAAGAATCTTGACTTGGACTGAAGAATGGTTAAGCTTATTGTGTTGAGGCAAGTGCTTTGTATGTCAATGTGATGATGATGTACAATCTTGCTACTCAAGGCTAAGGTCTTGTGTGCCAAGACAGATCCTCATGTGTTGAGGTGGTGCCTCATGTGTTGAAGTCATGCTTTGCATGTTGAAGCATGTATGGTGTGTGATGTACTACTAACCATGGTTGAGCTATTAAGTCTCCTATAGAGACTAGCCACCTCTAGAGTGAATTAATTTAGCATATAACCACTTGAAACGACAATAGAACAATATGATCACATCATTGGGAAAATATATTTAGTATATTTGATATGATAATTAAGTTGGCACATGTAGACCATGCATATAAGACAAGAGATAAATATAATATGTGATAAGATATGAGAGAATTCGAATTGCACATAAAGAATTAATTAAGAGAGAATTCGAATTGTTAAACTTTAGTGATACTAACAAAAAACAATTCAGTCAATCAAATGAGAACTTGAATTGATCACTACAGTGATGTTAACAAGAAATATTTCAGTTAAGAGAGTTAACTAAGTGATAACAAAGAAGATCTAGTTAACTAAGTGTTATGCATGACGACACTTATGTTAAACTAAAAGACGACACTTGTGTTAAACTAAAAGACAACACTTGCATGATGACACTTAAGTTAGCCACCTAACTAAGTGGGCAATATTTCGGTTAAGGGGCGAGTTCATCCTAAAGTCATTTCAGTGAGTTAATGCATTGCATGAGAAGTGGGGCGCACTTCTCCATGCAATATTGATGTCTCCAAGGTTGGAGCGAATTTATTTGAAGTATTTTTGTGCATGTGACTATTATTATTGAGTTGGTTGATTGGAGAATTATTCTTCTGGGTCTCTCTTCTATATCTATCTTTCTCTTGCTCTATAATTGCACTGGGGCTGCTTGATGTAAAAGAAATTCTCTTCTATCTATCAATATACTAAGGAAGGTTTTGATGGGGTTTTCTCCCTCAAGTCATAGAGGGTTTCCCCAGGGTAAATTCATGTGTCGAATGTCATTGCTTATGTGTATGATTGTTATTTGATTTCGAGTACTATTGCATTTATGAATTAAAGATAAAAGCTAACACTACTCACTACATTGGATCATAATAGATTCACTAGAGCCTCGACATTCTAGATCCATAAGCGACAATAGAACAACAAGCAATCCATTGTGCTCTGCAGATTGATTCTCATGTTTATATTTTTGCAAACCAGGAACATGTAATCTGGAATGCTTTGTTTCACTACCGTGTTTCTTTTCATCTCGAAATTTGAGGGAGAGAGCGGTGAGATCAAGCTTTGCTCATGCACAAACTAGTTGCTAAGGCTCCAACACCGTTTAAATTACACCAACATTGTGGGAAAGAAAGAACTACAATGTAAAAAACATAACTAAAAATATAAGAATAGACTACTTCCAGGCCAGAGGAATGTTGTTTCTATAGTAGTTGTTTCTTCTCAAGCTCGAAGTGTTGTCTCATGGTCATGTTTCTCAAACAGATCTCTCAATTGTCCACAGAAGATGGCACTTGGGCAGTAGACCTGACGAATGTGGCGCATGGACTCCACGTGTTGTCTTATGGTCATGTTTGTTTTTCATCCGACGGGTGGCTTACTTCTTTAATGGCATTTTGTATGCTTGCTTAATGGTCGTACACTTAATGGCACTTTGTTTTCGACTAATGGCACTTTGTATTTGACTAATTAATGGAAAGCACTTTGGGTACACTTAATTGCACTTTGTAAATGTTAAATGGATAGCACTTTGTAAAATATCAATAAGTTTGATTAAATTGAATGTGTTGGATCTATTTCATGATTACAACAAATGTGTAATTGAAGTCATTTTCTACACAATAAACCTATTATTCCACACCTGCTATTGGCAGACGAGGGTAACAATCCAATGATATTATAAAATAAATCATGGGATAGCATGTGCTTATTTATTGCGGCCGTAGTGCATTCTTTGAACACACGACAAATGTCAAATGCATCCCAACATATTTTTGGTAGGTAGGGAGTTGGTGCATTCCAAGAGTTTCTTTTTGTAAAACAACATATCTTTCAAAATTTTATAACATCAATTATCAATTAAGCTGAGTGCCTTTACTTAAACATGTTTATTGCATGGAACGAGCTTTAGTATTTATTTCAACGTCCAATTATTCACGGCCATATATATTCTAGAGCCATAGCAAGTTCAAATTTAACATGGCAATGAAAGAGTAGAGCTTTTCAGGCCCTTCAGGAACAAGACCGATTCTTCTATATATCTATACGTAATTTCATTCACTCAATTTAATGCACCTGAGCTAGGCACTCAAGCTCTCAAGCCATGGATAGCACACTCGATCGAACTAGCCTTCTGGTAAAGAAATGTAATCTCTATTGGTAGATAGAACTCTATCATACAATTATAAATCTAGCATACTAAAATTGTACACTAAATGTGTTGCAATGGTTAATCCACATATTATAATACATTTTTTCTGTTCTCGTATGAATTAATACCTAAAACTAGAATATAAACGGACGAGCACACAAGGTTGCTCCTCAAAAGTGTTGCAACAAGGTCGCGCTAGCGGGGAAAAAACAAACTGCTGCGCGTGCATGTCCCTAGCGCGTGCGCATACAAATGCGTGCACGCGCCCCTGTTAAGGTAATAAAAAAAAGTTGGCAGAGTTGTTTCATTGTTTCCATTGCGGCTGAGCGTGAGTCAACCACCGTGTGTGTGGAGCTACAACCAACCGAGTTCACCATTTCCATTCAAAAACCATCTTCATCCATCCACTAAGTGCATTGGATAGGTAAACTCCATGTTGTTTGTCATTTTATTCATTGTTTTTTGTTTATTAAATTTGTAATAATTCCCAAATTATTAAAATAATAGAGAAATTTTCAATTGCAGAGTGTAAACCCACACAATGAATGAGAAAAATGTTAACATGGATTTCGGTGGAACACAAGAAAACACAAATCTTGGAACCAATGAAAACCCTCAACAAAATCCAAATCCCCAAGAAAATCAAAACCCCCAACCAAATTTTGACCAAGATGACTTCAACCATTATGTAAATGAAATGAGAGTGCACACTCGAGAACTAAGAAACACAAGGGAACCATCTCGAGTGTCCCTTGCCACCTCAATTGAGAGCTCAATTCACTCCCCCATCCATGCACATCGCCAATTGACTGACATGACTAAATATAGAGCTAAGATGCGGGAGTATTATTCCACGGGCATTTCCAAGGAGGAAATAAAAGATTTGAATATTACAAAGGCCCAATTGTACAGTATGTTCACCGATCCAAGAACATAACAACCACCGGACATTAGAAATCCATGTGTCTGCATGGATTGGTGTCATCTCCAACCATGGAGGGACAATTGGATGCATAGGTGGTTCATGGTTTACGATAAACCTCCCTGTAATAATAGGGAGGTTCCACAGTACTTCCTTCGGCAACTGTGGGCTGAGTTTGTGCTTGGTTTACAATGTAAATGTCAACTATTTTGACATAACCGAGTTCCAAGGTGTTGGGTGTGGATCTGCCCAAGATCGACCTATTGCTAGGAGGAACCCACTGAGAGGGCCACCAACTCCTAGGCGTGATCCCAACCCCTCTCCCCAGCCGCCTCATTTACCCCACAAACTTGATCAGATTGAGGGCATGATGAGGAGTGTTTCACGGGGACTGCTTAGACACACTGCCTTTGTAGCAGCTACTACAGTGGAGAGACAGGATGACCCTGATAGAGACGCAGGTGTAGGGCCTTCAGGACAAAGTCAGGATTGACCTGTCACCGGTGGTATTCATGTTGGTCCTTCTAGTTCGACGGGTACAATGCCGCATCTTTGTCCCCATTGCAAACACACTTTCCCTGGCTCGATTGAGGGAAACTATATGGAGCAGGTTAGCACTTTTTTTAATGTGTTTTCAATCATCACTTGATAATTTGTAAAGTATTTGTGCTTGACTTAAACTATTATTTCAATATCCAACTATTTAGAGCTGAGACGTCGTCATGGGAGAACACAACATATCCCAACCTGGATGCAACAATGGTAGCTGCAACTGAAATTGCAACACCTCACACGGAAGTATTTTCAGTACCCCACACAATATTGTTATTACTTATGGCATTTCTATTTTTATGTATTTATATTTATGACATGCATGATGATAGTTCGTACAATATTTTTTAATATTTTGATTGACTGAATAATTACTTGTTTAATATGTTCATAACATGCATGTGTGTCCACATGTATGCACAGACTACGATGGTCAACCATCTCCGCCAGGGGTTTGCAGATCACCATATACACAGGTACAATGTGTAGTTAAAAGCATGATTTTAATTTGAAATGTTACGACATACTATGGTTTAATATGATTTTTTTTTACTAAACTACAATATTACAAATTTGTATGCAGGAGCTGCCAACAGCTGCATGCCACTTTAGTCTCATGATTCGCCCCCTCGCTTCAATTCAGACCCCTCCCTCCGTCCACCCCATCCCTTCCATCCACCCTCCCCTATCCATTCATACTCCCCCCTCCGTCCATCCTCCCCCATTCGTCCATGCCCCCCCATCTATACATCCTACCCCATTCATCCATGCCCCCCCGTCTATCCATCCTCCCCCATTCGTCCACGCCCCCCCCTTCCATCTAGATTCCCCCCTTTGTCCACAACCTCCCTTCTATCCATACTCCTCCCTCTATCCAGGACCGCTCTCTCATTCACCATACCTCAACATCCCCCTTATCCCTTTTGGGTTGATACCCCCTATTGTACAATCGATGGGGGTTCACCATCCACGACGTCCTCCTCCACCCCATACCACCATGTCCTCTTCCACCATATCATCTCTAGTTCCCGCCACTATTGTGGCCACTACTATTCCATTATCTTCCCATGTATCTACAGTGGTTGCACCCATAGTTGTTGCATCTACATCTGCGCTCCCCCCCATGACTACATCATAGTAGGTTGTCCAGCCAACTACTCCACCTGCTAGCCCAGAATCCTAGCCATCTCCATTATTGGAGGTGTTCACGGTGAGAATCAAGTTAATTTATGAAATTTTTTTGATGCATTAACAAAAATTAATTTAAGAAATTATTATATTTCAATGAAATGATTGTCGTAAATGTTGTAGGGTGGAATTGCTGAGAGGCTTAGCAGATCCAGGACACCTGCCTCTCGTCTCCCACTCGCATCAGCGGTGAGTTATTTAAGATTTGAATTGTACATTGATTTTATAAATGTGGTAAATGTTACAAATGCTTGAAAATGATGGTATCTTATATCATTTGTTTCAGAGTGTGGAGATACGGTCTACTCCTAGACGAAAGAAGACCCGAGAAACCAGTAGCTCCAAGAAGAGGAAGATCGATTTTGGAGATGCACCTGGGAGTGACCGGGGTGGTCACAATGCTTGACACACCATGTTATGTACATTAGCCATGATGTGGCACCTTTGGGCACTAGTTGCCATGTACTTTGTATCTACAGAACAGGTTGCCATGTGTTTTGGATCTACGACACGAGTTGTCGGATTTTGTATAGGGCACAAGTTCCCATGTATTTTGGATCAACTACACGAGTTGTCAGATTTTTTATAGGGCACGAGTTGCCATCGTATGTACATTGGTAACCATGTTCCACTATTTTCCTGAAAATTTATATATTTGTTCGAGTTTTGTTCCACTATGGTTTTATATATAGTTTTGTTCTATATATGTGTATAATGATTTGTATTCAAATGTATGCACATGAATATATATGTACAATGAAAATGATTTACTTTTTATATGTATTATAATTTAGGCAAGGGATTAGGCTACATAATAGGGTTTCATTGTGATTAGAATACAAGCTAGGGTTTACACTACCAACTAGGGTTTTTAGGATAGGCTCTCGTGTTTCTAGGATAGGCTGCAAGCTCTAGGGTTACCAGCTTAATGTTGAAATCCACTATCATGACAACATTGTCACCAACACCATGCTCACTACCACAATCACCATTAAGCCTCGTCATCCTCTTGCTTGTGGTGCCACCATCCTCGTCCCCATCAAGCATTCGTCATCCACCATCAACCTAATGCACTTTGTCTCATTGTCACCGTCACCATATCTATCCTCACGCCCATTATCACCATCAAGCCTCGTCATCCTCTTGCTTGTGGTGCCACCATCCTCGTCTCCATCAAGCATTCGTCATCCACCATCAACCTAATGCACTTTGTCTCATTGTCACCGTCACCATATCTATCCTCACGCCCATTATCACCATCGTCACCATTGTGCTCATTGTCACCATTTTCGCCATCATGCTCATTGGAGTCTAGGCCATTTGGCATCTTTGTTTATGTATTTTGGGTCAGATATGGATTTCCCTTGATTTGTTTTTAGTTGTATGCACCCTTGCTATATACATGTCAGAAACTTTGCATATAAATGTATAATTATTTGGATTCAAAACTAGGGTTTTTAGGCAGGCTCTAGGTTTCTAGGGTTTTCCCATAGAAACTTGATAAGGACACTTTCAACCAGGAGTGTCTCTATCAAGTGTCTATGGGAAAACCCTAGAACAGACGTGGAGTTGGGAAAACGGAGTTGATCTAGGTCGAGAACTTATGGAGTTCCCCTCTATGTGTAGACTCAGTGAGACAACGTGGGGTTCTTTTTTGCATTTGAACTTGCCAAGATGGTAGGCACAGGGTAATCCCCATATATATATAAGAAATAAAATATAAATTAAATAGTAATACTAATATCTAATTTTTGTTGAGATTTGGTCTTGTGAAGGCAAGGAAATAGACCAAGATTGCAAAACCAAACTAGAATAGGGACAAGGAGTTTTGAACTTAACCTAATTAAATATAATTTTGAACTCAACATTAAAAGACTAATTGAAGATATAATTAAATTTGAATTCCACAATAAGAATCCATGTTGATGAAAGAGATGGGCCATAAGTTGATTGCTTATGGATCTATTATTGTCTTAAAAATATTAAAGTTCTAAAGAAATCTTGCATTGCTTTTATATAAAGAAGGTTTGCATGTTGTTTATATTTTCCATGTGACATACTCACCAGGTTCAAGTCATCAAATGATAACAAAATGTTATTGTGAAGGACAATACTTGAGGAAATCCAAATAAGGAAGAAAACAACTTGACTCACACAAGGATATCTTGATTTATAGCTCATGCTATACTTTCAACAATGTTAGTATCACTAAGAATGCAAAAATGCAAAAACAACTACCTTATATTGTATGTCAGATTTCTTGAGTACTGACAATATGTAGGTGTGAGGGATATCTAAGAAGCTAGTTAAATGAAGATTTAGGATATCATAATGTTCTATGTAATATATTTCACTACTAGTTGATCACACTCAAAAGTTAAGGGCTAGAAAATAGGGCATGGAAGTAGAACATATAAGTGGCAAAAATACATGGATGTTAACATAATGGGATTTGCATTTCCATGGATATTCGTGTTTTTAGTTAGATATTCATTTAACATTTTCAACTAGCATCAATTTACAAACAAAGGCATTTCAATTCAATTCCCTTCTCATATTGGGTAAATATGACATAGTGAGTACATCTAGTAAGACCCACCTCTTTTTTCTAGTTAACAAGGAATACATTACTATTGGAATGGATACCTTTAACAATGTTCCTTCTAATTATCTTGACCTCTACAGTCATAAATGGGGGTTTCAAGTAGATCTGCATGCAAATAAAGGATGTAATGCTTATCTTGCTTCATCCATTCAATACAATTTGATTTTCATCTATTCCTTGCAACAATCCCAACCTATAGACACTCATAATTTATGTTTCTAGGTAGATCCACATGTAAAGAAAGGCTATAATGACTTGCTTCACCCATTCTAATTTTTTTTTTAATTCATATATGGTTTCAATATATAGGAAAACAACTACATGGCTTTCACACAACAATGATTAAAACCCCAATGGTTATAAGTGTATGACCTCTTGTGTGAGGTGTGCCCTTAGGGATTTAAGCAAGATCAACCCTCATTTCATCTCATTAGAAAAATTTACCTAGCCATTTTTCATATGTATCAACATTTAGGAGCCAAACAACCCTAAGACATGTCCTATATGGTAGTTTGAAAGCTCCTTTATGCACATGTGGGAGCTGACAGAACCTCGTTCCGCTCGCCAGTTTGGGTTCCGTGACCCCAAAGAAAATCCTCAAAGTGTCCCTGAATGGCCACGAGGTGCTCGACCAAAATTCCCGTAGAACCACAACCGTGACTCCGATCTCGAATCCGTCGATTCTGAAGGATCCGGGACGCCGGTTTTTAGCTAGAGGAATCCCCACACTGTGCCTCGAAGTCTCATAAATGGTGTTATTGTGCCATCTCAGTAACTAGGGTTTTTCCCAGTGAAGGCCATGGAAATCTTGCTCAAGGGGGTCATTTACAATCCGAAGGCTTTTGGGCATGCGTGGCCATCATGAAAACATCCACAATGGCCATATTCATGTGCAAGAGCCGACGAAACCCAAGTCCGCTCGTCAGTTTGGGTTCCGTGACCCCAGAGCAATTCCTCAAAGTGTTCCTGAATGACCCTGGGGTGCCCGACCAAAATTCCCTTAGCACCACAACCATGACTCTGATCACGAATCCATTGATTCCGATGGATACAGAACGCTGGGTTTCATCTAGGGGACCCCCCACACCGTGCCTCGAAGTCTTGGAAACGGTGCTATTGTGCCATCTCCAGAACTAGGGTTTTGCTCAATGAAGGCCATGCCAATCTTGCTCAAGGGGGTCATTTCTCATCCAAAGGATCTCAGGCGTGCATGGCCATTGTGAACATGTCCACAATGGCCACGTTCATGTGTGGGAGTTGACGGAACCCGATTCCGCTAGCCGGTTTGGGTTCCGTGCCCCCGGAGCAAATCCTCAAAGTGTCCCTGAATGGCCCCGGGGTGCCCGACCAAAATTCCTGTAGCAGAAAAACCGTGACTCTGATCATGAATACGTCGATTCCAATGGATCTGGGACGTTGATTTTTAGCTAGGGGACCCCCCACACCGTGCCTCGAAGTCTCAGAAACGGTGTTATTGTGCCATCTCAGTAACCAGGGTTTTTCCCAGTGAAGGCCATGCCAATCTTGCTTAAAGGGGTCATTTACGATCCGAAGGATCCCAGGTGTGCATGGCCATCATGAACAATCCACAATGGCCACGTGCATATGCGGGAGCTGACGGAACCCGATTCCGCTCGCCGGTTTGGGTTTCGTGCCCCCGTTGCGATTCCTCAAAGTGTCCCTAAATGGCCCCGGGGTG
Organism: Larix kaempferi; assembly: GCA_027924585.1. NCBI lineage: Eukaryota > Viridiplantae > Streptophyta > Pinopsida > Pinales > Pinaceae > Larix > Larix kaempferi. Next base: position 12,007,929 of record BSBM01000493.1, on the reverse strand, counting down.
CTCAACCAAAATGCCCATAGAACCACAACCGTGACTCCGATTGCGAATCCGTCGATTCCGATGTATCCGGGACGCCGGGTTTCAGCTAGGGACCCCCCCACACTGTTCCTCAAAGTCTCGGAAAAGGTTATATTGTGCCATCTCCGGAGCTAGGGTTTTGTTGAGTGAAGACCATGCCAATCTTGGATATTACATTGTCTTTATTTTTGACTTCAGGTCAAAAATATTTAATAATTAAATAAAACATAAAATAAATATTCTAAGTATTTAATAATACTTTATTCAATCCCGGTGTATTACAATACCAATCTAGAAAGTATGGGATGCTAGGGTCCCAACACTTACGCACCCCATCAATACATAGTGTGAATACATAAAAATCAGAATGTGGGATGCCCATGTCCCAATGCTTGTGCATTTCTGTCATGCACAAGGTCTCCCAAAACAATAAATCAAAGTAGGAGGTGTACAATATCCTCCAAATTATTTCAACCAAGAGTTGAATGCCAGGATCCCATAACTGGCGCATTCCATCAATGAGAAAAGTAACAAAAAAAATTTCATCAAGGTGGGGGATGCCAGGATCCCACTCTCTAAAGAGAATCCTCCCAAACATCGTAAGTACAAAATATAGATCATAAAAGTACATGTCAACATCATACAAATGTACATCAAGAAGGTGCCTCATCAAAGGGTCATGAAAGTTCTTGTCCATCCAAGCAAGTAGACCACCATTTGCCAAGTGCACACAAGCATCAAGTGACCGATCAAATCTGATCCAATGACATAGGTAAGGATCCCATGTCCTATAATGTTGCTCCAAAAGAATGTAAGAAGCTTCAAAATAATAATCCATGTGTTCTTTTGTCCAAGAAGTGAATGAAGAACCTCCACCAAAATTTGAACCAAGTAAGGACCAAAGAAAACAAGGATACTTCATGTGGCTCAAAGCAGTATCATCAATACATCCATGAATGTGAGAGTCATCAAATGAGAGAAATGGATGTTTCCCCAAGAAGGTGTGGAAGGTATCAAGTAATTCTTCCATGTGGCCTTTCACCCAAACAATGGATGAAGGAACTCTCCAATCAAGTAGGGAACAAAGAGAACAATGAGCCTTCAAGGGGATCAAAGGAGTACCATATGTGCATCCATGAAGATGTGTATCATCATAAGGTAACAAAGGATGCTACTGCCAATTTAAAGAAGGAGTTTCTCTAGTCATTTCATCATCAAAAGGAGAGGTAGGAGTTTTATACTCCTCATGTGGCACCATAAAAAAAAACCTTTCACCCATAATTCATTAGGATGAATGCTGCAAAATGTGGAAGTGTAGGATGTATGAGAATGAACCAACTCACCCAAATGATCAGAAAGTGTGAAAGTTTCATCTTGTGAAGGTTCCATAGGGGTAGGATCATGGACCAAATATCCTTATTGCAACCCTCATCCATCAAGCTAATGGATGCATCAACTCCATCAAAGGCTGGTCCATCACACAGGAGCTCTTCTGACTCCTTAATGGAGGAATGACTCACTCCATGAAGAAGCTCAGTTTATCTCTGGTAGAGAGTATGTGCTTGGAACTCACCATCTGCATCCCAAAAATTCTCAAGCAAATGCATGTCATCCTTCACCTCATGAGGTTCCTCCATGAAATTCTGAGTACAACCAACCATAAGAGACCGGCTGACTGGAATAAGTGATCTTTGCAACCTTTGGTGAAGTTTCTCTATCTCCATCTTGGATTCTTGGAGGGCACTTTGAGTGCTTCTCAAATAATCTTGGGTGGCCATTAACTCATCATGGAGCTTGCGAATCTATTCATCATCCTTCAAGGATGCTCCCTGCAACATGTGAACAAGCTCATACAAATAATCTCTGTCATAAAGCATATGTGAAAAATTACCTTGGATAGTAGTCATTGCTTTCTGGATTTTCTCCATGGATTCAAGGAAAGATGAATCTTCCAATGAAGCAGCTCTCCAACAAGACTGTGACACTGAAACATGTGTGTCATGGAGAATGTGTAAGGCCTCCTTGATCTTCCTTTTGCTCATCTTGAGTGGCCTTTCAAAAGGATGAGGTTGAGAGTGAACCTCCTCATCATCAATTAGTCGATCAACCTCATGAATCTCTTGTGGTGAAAGTGAGATTGATACTTGGATCTCTTTCTTGATTGCAAGGATTTCATCTTCTTCAACCTTAGTGGGTTTTCTACTTGCAGTATCCTTCTCAAGTGGTATCTCTATGTCACCAACATAGAGAAATGGACATCCATCAGTATATGTCTCCTCAAAACTTATGCACCCATCAGTAGGTACCTCTTCATGGCATCCATCAGTAGATGCTTCTTCAAAACCTGAACAACCAAGAGTAGATGCCTCTTCTTGGCACAATTCAGCAGTGACTTAATGATCAAGAACTAGATGATCCTTAGTAGAATCAGTGGTGGATTCTTCATGCTTACAACCCTCCTCAGTAAGTATTGTACCTTCATCTTCTTTAGATGGATGATTTGTACTTTGTTTTTGCTCTTTAGTTTCCTTAATATCAAGATCTTTGTAGAATCTTTTTGAAGTAGTTCCAAAAATTATCATCAAGTATGAAGCACATGCCTCAAATTGTGTATGCCAATGTTGACAATATGAAAGCATCATGGACACTTACCATAGAATTTTGTAAATATTGTTCATGTTTCTTGTGTAAATGTTTCTATACTGAGAATTTTTTTAAAAGGCATTTTTTTGTGAGGACAATGATTTATTTATGTCTATCTTGCAGAATCAAAGAGAATAGGTACTTAGATATTTGTATAACATTTTCACATGTGGGAGCTGATGAAACTCAATTCCCCTTTCCGGTTTGGGTTTCGTGACCCCGGAGCAATTCCTCAAAGTGTCACTGAATGGCCCCGGTGTGTCGGAAAAAAATGCCTGAGTAGAAAAACTGTGACTTCGATCGTGAATCCGTCGATTTCGATGGATCTGGGATGCCGGGTTTCAGCTAGGGGACCCCCTACACAATGCCTCGAAGTCTCGAAAACAGTGCTATTGTGCCATCTCTAGAGCTAGGGTTTTGCTCAGTGAAGGCCATGCCAATCTTGCTCAAGGGGGTCATTTACGATCCGAAGGCTCCCGAGCATGAGTGGTCATTGTGAACACGTCCACAGTGGCCACGTGCACGTGCGAGAGCCGATGGAACCTGAGTACGCTTGCCGGTTTGGGTTCCGTGCCCCCAGAGCAAATCCTCAAAGTGTCCGTGAATGCCCCTGGGGTGCCCAACGAAAATTCCCGCAGTAGCGAAACCGTGACTTTGATCATGAATCCATCGATTTCGATGGATCTGGGATGCCGGGTTTCAGCTAGGGGACCCCCCAAACCCTGCCTCGAAGTCTCAGAAATGGTGCTATTGTTCCATCTCCAGAGCTAGGGTTTTGCTCATTGAAGGCCATTCCAATATCGCACAAGGGGGTCATTTATGATCCAAAGGCTCTCGGGTGTGCAGTGCCATCGTGAACACGTCTAAAATGGACACATACACATGCGGGAGCCGACGGAACCCCGTTCCGCTCTCCAGTTTGGGTTCAGTGCCCCCAGAGAAAATCCTCAAATTGTCCCTGAATGGCCCCAGGGTGCTCGACGAAAATTCTTGTAGCAGCAAAAATGTGACTCTGATCGTGAATCCATCAATTCCTATGGATTCGAGACGCCGCGTTTCAGCTAGGGGTACCCCCCACACCGTGCCCTGAAGTCTCAGAAATGGTGCTATTGTTCCATCTCCGGAGCTAGGGTTTTGCTCAGTGAAGGCCATGCCAATATTGCTGAAGGGGGTCATTTCTCATCCGAAGGATCCCAGGCGTGCGTGGCCATATTGAACACATCCACAATGGCCACATGCACGTGTGGGAGCCAATGGAACCTGATTCCGCTCGCCGGTTTGGGTTCTGTGACCTCGAAGCAATTCCTCAAAGTGTCCCTGAATGGCCCCGATGTGCTCGACCAAAATGCCCGCAGAATCAAAACCGTGACTCTGATCACGAATCCATTGATTCCAATGGATTCGGGACACCGGGTTTCATCTAGGGGACCCCACACACCGTGCCTCGAAGTCTATGAAACGGTGCTCTGGTGCCATCTCTGGAGCTAGGGTTTTGCTTAGTGAAGGCCATGCCAATATTGCTCAAGGAGGTCATTTCTCATCCGAAGGCTCCCGGGCATGCGTGGCCATTGTGAAAATGTCCACAATGGCCACGTGCATGTGTGGGAGTCGACGAAATCCGAGTCCGCTCGTTGGTTTTGGTTCCATGACCCTAGAGCAATTCCTCAAAGTGTCCCTGAATGGCTCTAGTGTGCCCGACCAAAATGCCCGTAAAAGCAAAATCATGACTTCGATCTCAAATCTGTTGATTTTGATGGATACAATACGCCGGGCTTAAGCTAGGACCCTCCCACACCGTGCCTCAAAGTCTCGAAAACGGTGCTATTGTGCCATCTCCGGAGCTAGGGTTTTGCTCAGTGAAGGCCATTCCAATATTGCTCAAGGGGGTCATTTACGATCCGAAGGATCCCAGGCATGTGTGGCCATCGTGAACACATCCAAAATGGCCACGTTCCTATGAGGGAGCCGACAGAACCCCGCTCCACTCGCTGATTTGGGTTCCGTGCCCCCGGAGCAATTCCTCAAAGTGTCCCTGAATGGCCCTGGGGTGCCGGACCAAAATACCCGCAGCAACAAAATCGTTACTCCGATCATGAATTCATCGATTCCTATGGATCTGGGACGCCGGGTTCCAGCTAGGGGACTCCCACACCGTGCCTCAAAGTATCGAAAATGGTGCTATTGTGCCATCTTCGTAGCTAGGGTTTTACTCAGTGAAGGCCATTCCAATCTTGCTCAAGGGGTCATTTACGATTTGAAGGCTCTCGGGCGTGAGTGGCCATCGTGAACACGTCCAAAATGGCCACGTGCACGTGAGGGAGCTGACGAAACCCATTTTCGCTCGTCGATTTGGGTTCCGTGCCCCTGGAGCAATTCCTTAAAGTGTCCTTGAATGACCATGAGGTGCCAGACGAAAATGCCCGCAACAACAAAACCCTAGCTCCGGAGATGGCATAATAACACCATTTCTGAAACTTTCAGGCACAGTGTGCGGTGTCCCCTAATTGGAACCTGATGCCCTGATCCATCGGAATCAATGGATTCACGCTCAGAGTAACGGTTTTGCTGTTGCGGGCATTTTCGTCAGGCACCTCATGGCTATTCAGTGACACTTTGAGAAATTGCTTCGGGGGCACGAAACCCAAATCGACGAGCGAAATTGGGTTCCATCAGCTCCCGCATGTGCACATGGACATTGTGTATGTGTTCATGATGGTCACGCACACTCGGGAGCCTTCAGATGAGAAATGTCCTCTTTGAGCAAGATTGGCATGGCCTTCGCTAAGCAAAACCCTAGCTCTGGAGATGGAAAAATAGCACCATTTACGAGACTTCAAGGCACGGTGTAGGGGGTCCCCTAGCTGAAAACCGACGTCCTGGATCCATCAGAATTGACAGATTCACGATCGGAGTCACGGTTTTGCTGCTGCGAACATTTTTGTTGGGCACCCCGGGGCCATTCAGGGACACTTCGAGGATTTGCTCCAGGGGCACGGAACCCAAACCGATTAGTGGACTCGGGTTCCGTCGTCTCCCACACGTGCATGTGGCCACTGTGGATGTGTTCACGATGGCCACACACTCCCGAGAGCTTTTGGATGAGAAATGACACCCTTGAGCAATATTGGCATGGCCTTGACTGAGCAAAACCATAGCTCCGGAGATGGCACAATAGCATCGTTTCCAAGACTTCGTGGCACGGTATGGGGTGTCCCCTAGATGAAATCCGGTGTCCCAGATCCATCAAAATCAACGGATTCACGATCAGAGTCATGGTTTTGTTGTTGTGGTCATTTTTGTCGAGCACCCCGGGGCCATTCAAGGACACTTTGAGGATTTGCTCTAGGGGAAAGGAACCCAAACCGGTGAGCGGACTCAGGTTTCGTTGGCTCCCACATGCGCACATGGCCATTGTGGATGTGTTCACTATGGACACGCATGTCCAGGAGCCTTCGGATGAGAAATGACCCCCTTGAACAATATTGGCATGGCCTTCACTGAGCAAAACCCTAGATCCAGAGATGGCACAATAACATTGTTTTCGAGACTTCGAGGCACAGTGTGGGGGGTCCCCTAGCTGAAACCCGAATTCCCAGATCCATCAGAATTGATGGATTCACGATCGGTGTCACGGTTTTGCTGCTGCAGGCATTTTGGTCCAGCACACCAGGGCCATTTAGGGACACTTTGAGGAATTGCTCTGAGGTCATGAAACCCAAACCAGAGAGCGGAATCAGGTTCCATCAGCTCCCATAGGTGCATGTGGCCATTGTGGACATGTTCACGATGTCCACGTACACCCGAGAGCCTTCAGATGAGAAATGACCCCCTTGAGCAATATTGGCATGGCCTTCACTGAGCAAAACCATAGCTCCGAAGATGGCACAATAACATCGTTTCCGAGACTTCGAGGCATGGTGTGGGGGGGGCCCTAGCTGGAACCCAGTGTTCCAGATCCATAGGAATTGACTGATTCACGATCGGAGTCACGGTTTTGCTGCTCCGGGAATTTTGGTCCAGCACCCCGTGGCCATTCACGGACACTTTGAGGAATTGCTCTAGGGGCACAGAACCCAAACCAACGAGCGGAATTGGGTTCCGTCAGCTCCCACACGTGCACGTGTTCATGATGTCCATGCATTCCTGGGAGCCTTCGGATCGTAAATGACTCCCTTGAGCAATATTGGAATGGCCTTCACTGAGCAAAACCCTAGCTCCAGAGATCTCACAATAGCATCGTTTCCGAGACTTCGAGGCACGGTTTGGGGGGTCCCCTAGCTAAAACCCAGCGTTCCGGATCCATTAGAATTGACGTATTCACGATCAAAGTCATGTTTTTGTTGCTGTAGGAATTTTCGTCGGGCACCCCGGGGCCAGTCAGGGATACTTTGAGGATTTGCTTAGGGGGCACAGAACACAAACTAGCGAGCAGACTCGGGTTCCGTCGGCTTCCGCACGTGCATAAAGGAGCTTTCCAACTACCATATAGGACATGTCTTAGGGTTGTTTGGCTCCCAAGTGTTGATACATATGAAAAATGGCTAGGTAAATGTTGCTAATGAGATGAAATGAGGGTTGTGCTTGCTTACATCCCTAAGGGCACACCTCACACAAGAGGTCATACACTTATAACTACATCGTGATGCTCCCTAAGCTATTGAGACAATATTGAGAATATGTGAGCCATTATAGAGTAACACCTTTGACCTCCTAATGTTATGTAAACACATAAAAAAGTGTTTTACCATAATTCAATTAGAGAGGATATGCCATAACATTGGTACCAACTGGATGTCCCCATTTTTATATGGCATATGGATAGGTAGGATAAGTAGATTGAAGGTAGACTAGAGGTATCTTTGAGCTGGTTGAAAGTGTCTCGAGCCATGGATAATGCCTTAAAGAATAATAGTTGATCTCTGAAGGGTATCATCTGCCTTTGATTGTTGACCTTGATGCAATAAGTAGGTTGTGAACATTAGGTATGGGTCTTGGGACGATGAACATGTTCAATGGAGGAAAGATATGCCTTATGCCATAAACGAGGCTTCTATGCCTTTAGGACCAAGAATGATGTGTCAAATCACAACACATCTAGGATCGAGGGATATTTCACCTCCATATGAGCATATTCAAATATGATTAGGAGGTTATGAACACCAAGTGTTGGTGTTGAAGGCCTAGATATGACCGTGAATATTTATCTTATTGGTGAGGATATGGACACTATTCATAGGTTTTGAACAAGAGAAAGAAAGGATCTTTCAAAACAACAAATAGGACATGTCTTAGGGTTCTTTGGCTTCCAAGTGTTGATACATACTTCATTAGGATATTTTGAGAACCATTTATGGATATGAGGGCCTTGTACATGGTTGGGAGGAGGACTGCAAACCTTAATAAAAATAAAGCTTCTAAGGGAAGGGAAACTTGAGGTTTCGAATTTAGTGGTGTATTAATTACATAGGTTCACAACAATGAAAGAGGTCTCAAATGACAAGGATATTTTTAGCCTCCAATAAATGATATGGGTGCAACTAGGAGTATTTTAGCACTCAGTATGGGTTTTATGGCACTAAACATGGTCAAACAATGAAACCTTGACCTTAGGCTCTAAAGGAAGTTTCCAAGGATATGGAAAATGTGAAGCCTTAACCAACCACATAAGATTGGTCTAGTATAACTTAAATGTTTGAATGCCAATATGGGCACCATTAGTATGTTTTGAGATTTATGGGTGGACCTCAAATCCATAAACATGATTCGAAGAGGGAGACCAAAATATCAAGGCTAGAAATATATATTTATGGCTTGGGACCAACAATCAATTTGATGGGTCATTTGTAATGCTTCAGGGCATCATTCATGAACCTTGGTCCCTAGAAGGTGCCTTTAGATCCTAATGCATAATTCAAAATTCAAAATATTTGAAAGTGATATTTCGGTGTGTAATTGTGTTTGAAAAGATGATGTTGTGTGTTATTTTATACTAATATTTGTATGGTAAATCTTTGCCTATGTGTGTTTTTTCTAACATGTAAATTTTTGTATATGTGCATAGATATTTGCATGTGTGCATGTATTTTTCATATGTTTATGTATAAATATTTTTATGTGTGTAGGTTTTTATAGTGTAAATATATATGTATCTGTACATCTTTAATATGTGTGTAAATATAAGTATGTGCATATAAATTGTGTGTGTAAATGACTACGGGTGGTAGGTACACAAGGGGGGTGTCTAGGGGTGGTAGGTACACAAGGGAGCTATTTCCCAATGCCTATCAAATTTCAGTGCATCTATGTGTCTCATTGTGATTTGTGAATGGCAAATGTGTACTCATTGATGTGTATTGATTCTAATTTCTATTGAATATTATGAAATGTTATAATATAAGATGAGTTTTCAATCTTGTTTAAATGCATGTGAAGTTTTCCTAAACGAATGGAAACTTGAATTGGAGTGGTTGGTGTAAAACATCAATGTAATGTAATAGTAACTTAATCATAACTCAAACATCAAATAAACGATATCGAATAAAATATCTAACATGAATAACATTAGACATGCATGAATAAACAATCACATGACTATACTATGTACCTCAATCAATTAGGCCTTCTGGATCCTCTCGATTTTTTATTTTCTCAAACAACCTCTTGTGCTCTGCATGGGGTAGTAAGAAGCGTACCGTGTTTGATTACTTCATTGACATTGTTTGTAGTTGGATGTTTGTACCAACGATCAAGTGCGTAAAGTGATACAACCGTGAACCTGGTCTATAATCCGTGTATGTGTAGCCATTGCTCTTTGGTCCCTTTCCATCTACTGTAAGATATTCCCCCTAAACAACCATCGATCCAGTCGGAAAGGTAATGCCTTCACTATCGGTTAATGATGCGAGGAGGGTTTGCTTCCTCTCGATGCATCATGCCAACCAATAATTCATCCCAATTGCATTGTCTGTCGGGGCGACAACTGCGTAGAGGTGTCCTACAAAAATGCATTTTACGGTTAGATTCCAACAAGTAGTGGTTTGATAACTTGGATAATTACAAAAACAAGGAGGGAACCAGGATATGCATCAATAAATATTTACCTGGATGTATAAGATTAGATATATGATCATATTCATTCGAAATAGAGGACTGGCCTTCCTCTAACTGGATTGTTTCAACAACTTCACGTGGGTCCACTGCAAGTGATACATGATCCCATTCATCAACCCAATCCATTGATTCACACTCATCCCACTCACAACTACTGCAAGGCCCACAAAAGCAAGCAAGTTTTCGCGTCCATATTTCAAATAAGGGGTTGTTTGGGCTTCGAACCAAATGAAATCCACGAGTGCCTTGCACAATACTACAACTATAAGAACACGATCGATCTATATCAATCGCATGCCATAAATTTCTGACAACATGTCCTCTACTTGTTGGTCTGTGCTGCTCTGTGGTTCGATCTGACATTTTTGCAGAGCACCATTGAACTATGGATTCTGCATCCCGAATATGAGTGTTTGTCATGCACCTCATATCCTCCCTTCATAGGGCATTTTTGAGACATGTTCCAGCCCCATCATGCTCTCTGTTTTCATGCCCGGTCTCAAAATAGTTCCATATATGCAGCACATCATAAGTCTTGTGCAAAATACTCAACCACCGGAATACACGTGCATTTTTGAACTGGCCTACACAACCATCTAACCATATCCAATGCGGTTCCATCTGTATATCTCTCTCCTTCAGCTGATCATAGAAAATTCTGAAGCGATGCTGCACATAATGCAGGTCGTGGCACTTGTCGTCACTGATGTAGAAGTTGGTCTCTTTCAATATTATCCTCATGTCATTGTTGCTCTCTGGTGCGTGCCTATACGTGATATGTACCATTATGCTAACTTGGTCTGAATGGTAGTATTGACTTTGAATCTCATTCTGTGGTTGCAGGGTGTAGTTTTCAGCAAAGTCCACAACCGACAATATTGTGCCATTGGGAAAGGTGTCCCTGCACTGTCTATACTGTTCATCCTACCATCGTGCTACATGGACATGTTGTACATATTGCTCAGTCTTTTGCTAGAATTCCTTCATGAAATCGCAAATTTGTACGTGGTGCCACAAAACCAAGGGCATTAATACAACGTGACATTTTCAATCTGAATATATATGTACAAATTCAACATGTACAGTATGAAAGTATGCAAACTTAGATTACCTGTGACTTCACCAATGCAATTTTTTTGCTTTCCTTCGCACTATCTACTTGATATGTTATGTACTTGAAGTTCTTCATTTCTACTGACATCCTCCCAAATTCGTGCTCCTCGATTTCATGGATGCAATGAATCAATAATGCAAATCCACTGCACCTGGAATATGTCCCATATAAACATGATATTTTATAATATTTTTGTCCTCCAGGTCTTGGACACATTATGATATGTATAAATTCTCTAGATGCATTCGGTGGTTGTAACGATGGGCAGTCCTGCACAATGTTATTATGCAAATAAAAAAATATACGTCTATGTATCATAATACTACTCAAATTCTACATGGTATCTACAACAACATGTGTTGCGATCAATGCAAATTCTAACATACCAGGGTTTGCATTTTTCAAAGGACCTTTGGCCCAAGTTCAATTGTGTGTGCTCATTCTTGAACCTCTCATAGAGTTCCGTTTGTGTCATGTCAAGGAAGTGCTTGACATGGGGTTCACACCCCTTAACACCTTTTCTCAACTTTAACACATCTCTTTGATTCGATGACGGTCTAGTGTTATCATGCCAAAAGTTTTGTACTAGTTCTTTAACAACATCAATAAGCTTCATGTATGAACGACGTAACCTACCAACAAAGGCCCAAAAATCTTTTTGGCTTGGGGTCTCAAGTTTTTCTCTAATAACATAATACTTTTGAAGAGTCTTTCTATCTACTTTAAAGATTTTACATGTGTGTGATAGCAGGTGACGTTGCCTTGTGGATTTGTCTAAAATCGATTCCGACAGTACACGACGGGCCGCATTAAAATATTTTGTACGAGAAGCTTTTCCAATCAAATTAAATGCATACTATAGATTTCTAACAACATGATTGTTGGCCTCTGAAATTCTAACTACCTTTATGCCCAAAATTCTCCTAACATGAGCTAGACAATGTGATTTTAACAAAGCCAGAAACAATCGACATTTTGCTGCATCGGTTTTGGATTCAAAAAATTCTTTGATTATCCTGTTACAATGGAAATCAATAGTGCATTTGGGAAAATGAACTATTGCTTGTTCATTTTCAATCCTTTAAGTCCTGAAAATGAACTTTCATCCACATGAATACGTCTGGGAGTTCTTCGTCGTCTGCTTGATAGTCGAGGAAAGGGAGTTGGAAAGGAAGTACGAGTCTCGTCACCGGTTTTTTGTGGCCCTTCGTTCACAATTTGGTCCTGCAAGGGAGTGTGTTCGACATGTGTGTGCTCTTCTTGAGAAGGTTTCCAATTAACAACTTGTTCAACATCCATCCCTTCATACTCGACATCAAGCAATATTTGATTGACTTCAACCACTTCGTCATTGCTTGTTGATGGATCTAAGGAACTAACATTTTGATGTCTATGGTTTTCCATGTACAACCTGGCCTTTTCTCTTATCTCATGGGCCTTTTCAAGGGAGACTCCTTCCTTCTACAATTTCTTTTATTATTACGTCCGTTTCCCATATTCAATACATTTTTTAACAAAGCAAAAATATCACCCCTGCAAGAATGAACAACAAATAAGATATTAAAACTCGATGTGCATGATTATTAAAACTCGATGTAGCAATTGATTATGTACAACAACATCTAGTGAGAATGTTTTCATATAATCTTAAAAGCTATTGAGAATTCCCTAGATATAACAACAACATCACCTCTAGGAACTCAATTGGATGGTGGTATGGGATGTTAGTAGGAGCACATTCCCTACAAAAGGAGAAGCTCCTACTCACTTCATTTTCATGTTTTGGATGAAGGAAAATAGCCCCAGAATATTAAGAGTTTTCAATTCTTTAGGTGTTTGTGTGAGTTGTTGTAGTGAAATCATGAGGAATTCAACAAATGTTTGTGTACTAGATGGAGTTATGTGATTATGAAAGGTTATTGGTGGTGATGCAAGCAAGTTTTTTTTATTATCTTCATGAAAGGTTGAAAGCATTGCTTGGTGCATGTTGTGGTTTTTTTGTGGTAAGATGTTTTTATTGTCTATGTTGAAGATTAAGAAGACT